>RJVU01055202.1:232769-292238 GCA_003731715.1 Anabarilius grahami
GAAGAAAATGACAAGTGCATTCTTCAACATTTCTCTTTTTCTGTTCCACGGAAAAAAAAATAAGCTCATATTTTTTAGAACAACATGAGGGTGAGAGAATTTTCACTTTTGGGTGAATTATTCCTTTAAATTGTGTATCCACCACAGCTGTGATGGGAAGGACATTGAACACGCATATGCTCCCAGGCATAAACAACATGCACAAATGTTCTGTCTCCGTCTTTCCCCAAAGCTCATGTCTCACACAAACCCCTTTCCCCGGGTTCCTGTGGGCGGCAGCATCCACGAGTCAGGTTATGTGCACTCTGGTGGTCAGTGTGGATACGTACCTCCACCTAATTCCTAGGTCACTGTTGAGTCGGGCCTGGGGCTGTAGCTCTATTTTGGTTGATAATGGTCTGCAGTGAAACACACAGTCATGTTCACCTACAGTGCAGGCAAAGGCCTGTAAGAATGGGCCCTCTCACAAGCCCCTGTAACATAATTGGAAAAGTTATGATCACTCTCTTTTTAGAGGTTAAACTTTTCTTTTCAGTAGAATATTCAGTCTGCATTAGCATATAAATGCACGTCTGGTGATGCATGTTTAATGGTGGGTGATTTAAATGTATAATATTCATACACAAAGTGATGCAAACACTGACTGAAGCAGATGAGTTCTTATGTGCAGTGTGCGCCGTCTACATCTTTCTTTCTTTCTTTCACCTTTTTGTACTGTCTTTCGTTCTTTTGTTTTTCTGTTCATTAATTTGCATGCAAGTGCTCGTTCTTCAATTTGCGTGATCATTCTTTGTGCTTTCATTAATGTTTTTCTTTTTTTCTTTCTCTCTAGTTTTCTTTCTTCTTTCATTCTTTTTCGCTTGTTCATTCTTTTTTTGCTTTCATTCATTTGTTCGAGTGCACATGCTTTGTTGCAGAACTTTCAGTCATCCGATTAGTTTTTCTTTCCTTTTGTTTTTTCGTTTCTTTTTTGTTTGCTCTTTCTTTCCATACTTGTTCTGACTCGTTCATACTCATTTTTTAATTCAATTCATTCATTCCATTCGTTTATTTAGTCACTTGCACCATTTCTTCTTTCCACCCACTTGACGATTCTCTTTTTTCATTCTTTGCTCTTTCAATCAATTCATTTTTTTTATTTGCTTTTTCTTTCTTTCACTCTTTTTTTCTGTAATTGTTCTTTCATTCTTTTTCGCTTGCTCATTCTTTTTTCGCATTCATTCATTTGTTTTCTTGCAAGTTCTTTGTTCCATTTGTCTAATCAGTCTCTTTTTCTTTAATTTCTTTCTTGTTCAGTGTTTTTGTGCTTTTTTTTTTTTCATTCTGTCTTCTTTTCTTTCATTGTTTTTTTTGTTTTTTTTTTCACATTTTTTGTTCGTTTACTTGTTTGCTCACACTTTCATTCTATTGTATTTCGTTCATTGTTGTGAGCTGATTTTTTTTTTTCTTTTTTCTCAGTATTTGTGTGGTTGGTAATAATATTTGCTGTCCAGAGTTATGCTTCAATAACAGCCTCTCTGTAAACAGCTGCTTTTCCTCCGTCGGGCCGAACGGTTCTAAGAATGCCAAGAAATGGTTCCAGAGATATTTTCATTTAAGCTTGTTATGGCACAGCATTATTACAAACTGTTCTCGGCCTAGAATTCTCATCATGGTTGGCTTACCGTGCTGGTACAATGCGTGGAGTGACGTCATGGATTGGTTACTTGTATGTTGCCTGTAGGGTTGGGTATCGTTTGAATTTGAACGATTCCGATTCCGATTCCTTGTTTCGATTCCGGTTCCTAACGATTCTCGATTCCGATTCTTTTAAGAGGCAGGGTCAAAAAAAGTTTAGGATATTTTAAATGAGCTAGCTAACCAACGGTCTTTCTGAAGGAAATAGTCTGACCTTCTCCATCAATTTTAATTCTATGAAATTTTTACTTTTTATGAACTTTACTATGAATTTCTCACAGGGCTGTTTTCAACTACAATTTAAATATCAAATCTATGAACTTGAATATAAATATTATAAATTATGAATATATTTTCACAGGGGTACACTTTCCTCAAGAGAGCTTTATTTTTGAAAACCATGAAAACACATTTACACATGAGTGTATGATGCTGCAGGTACTTGAACATGTTACCGTGCTCCCACTGATGGGCTAACCTGGTGCAGAATAGCAAATAAACAATAAGAAACAACTTGTAAAACCCAGTCCAGATTAGCAGCAGGTACAGTATAAAATCAGAAACAGTTCTTGTTTAGGAAAATGATCATATCTGCCTTCTCAGGCAGGATGCGTGAGCGTTCTGGACAGATAGTATCTCCTGCTGTGCACACATTTATTTCTACTCCATGAACTCACTTCGGTAAAGTTGGTTTTATATTCGCACATTCGGACTTCTGATAAATTCAGACTTTCCAATAAATGTGCAATAAATTAATGTTTGCGAATTTTAAGCAGCGACATGATATTGACAACCAACGATTGTCAACTTACAACATTTTTCACAGTCGATCAAAATAGGCAAGTATTGTTTTAATGGCATATTTACTTGTGAATGTCCACTGAATGTCAAATGTAGTGTGATTAACAAAGCTATTGAATACGGATGCCCGAATGTGCGAATATAAAACCAACTTTACCGAAGTCATAAACTCGGAGGTGCTTTATCATGTTCGACGTGCACCCTCCTATGCACGAAAAATCTTGCCGCAAATGTTGCATTTTGGCGAGATTTCGTTCTGTTTAAAAAAAGTGAAGCCACACTTTGGACCGCCGACGCACGCTATCCATGTTCGACTCGCTCGGTTATGCCAACACTTCCGATGGACGCTTCTTCGTTGGTGTTCAGCGGTTTCTTCTTCCAGTCGGCGGACTGTGAATCGAAACTAGGAATCGAAACTAGGAATCGAAATTTAAACTTTTGAACGATTCCGGGAAAATCGCAAAGCTAGTCCCGGTTCCAATCGATACTCGATACCCAAGCCTAGTTGCCTGGCTACCAGTTTGAATGAAGTAAACACAAATTAATAATAAAATTAAAAGAAATATCTGATCATTCTCCACAATGCGAACGCATTTATTTACATCTCATATTGTCTGTAAACTCTTGCATTACCAAGGCATTTGTATTACATTCCAAAGAGTGACCGTTATCAGCCCGACAGTGGAAAATGAAACCATATCCATACCAGCCGGGTCAGATCAGCACAGAAGGGAATGGTTAAGCAAAAGAGCGGTTTGGTCTGACGGTGAAAAAGCAGCTATTGTGATATGTTCAGAAGACAGATTTGTACTAGAGGACATTTCCTTAACTCTTACAGTGTTTACATAATGTATCAATTTCTTTTGTTTAAGAAGAGCAAATGAAATTCAGTTGTTCATGATATGAAACAGACTCATCAGAGTTTTCGCTTCATGTCTTTTCAGAAACCCAAGCAGAAAGACTGGCACCCTCCTGATGGCTTCATTCTGGGGCTCTGGACTCTAATCCTGCTGGTGTTCTTCAAGACCTATGGCATCAAACATCTCAAACACATCTTCTGATCCCACAGAGGTCAAAGAACCTCCAGCGTCTGTGTCTTCTCTTTCATAGGAGAGTCCACCATAACTTTCTTTATGATTGATTTGGTCAGGGATAGGTTATTTATTTTTTGATGCAAGTTTGTTTTCTTTTGGTTTTGCTGTGTATCATTTTTTGAAAGTGACAAGCACTGACTTGAGTTGAAACATTCTTTGTTGTTTGTAGCTCTGTAGTGAAATCCATTTGAATTTCAACCAGGGACTTTCTTTTGAACTAAACGCACACAGACAGCTTGCAGGGAGAAGCATACTTCTTGTTTGTTGGTTTGTTTCTTTGTTTTTTGGTACTTTAATTTCCAGTTATAGTTTCACCTTTTCAGTATGAAAGCTTCTTTCTGCCACGGAATAAAACATTTTAAAAGATAATTGCAAATTTTTTTTATCTCACAATTNTATATATATATATATATAAAAATCATCTCACAATTGCAAGATATAGACTCACAATTCTGACTTTTCTGACTTTATTTGTTTATATCTCACAATTCTGACTTCTGACTTTTTCAGAATTGTGAGTTATATACTCACAATTGCGAGTTATACAGTCCAATTCTGAGGGGAAAAAATAATTCTGTCTTTATATCTCGCAATTCTGACTTTATAACTCCTTTACACTCCTCCCAGATTTCCGCATTTTGTTCTCATCGGGATGAGATTGTTTGTTAGCTTTTTACCGATATTCTGAATCTGTGTATGAAATTGCTGATCTATTGTTTCAGTTGCACTTTATAATTTCCATTCTTATTTTTGAATGGTTATATGAAGTGGAAAAAGACACTTATGTTCAGGGTAGCACTGAGAAGAGTTGTGAAAACCAACTGTGAACATATGTGAAAACCACTTATACATATAACGTATGGATCTTATTTCACCACATAGTTGAGAAAGCAAGCAATTATTTTGCATAAAGAAAATGAAGCTTATTCATGGGGGGGGTTTTACCATAATGAAAATAAACGTCTCATTGTCATTTAAGTAAAACAGCAGGTTTTTTTTTTTTGTTTTTTAAATTTGCATAAATAAAATAAAATACATTAAATTCTAACATGTGTAATTGAAATTGTCTTTAATTTAAATATTTTAAGTTATTTTGCATATCATTAAGCTTCTGACTATCTATCAAGAAGTGTGTAGAAAATGTCAACTATCTTATTGGTCCTAAAATAGGCTTCATTTTTAAGCAAAATGTAATATTTTTTTGGTGACCTAGACATTTTATTTTCACCCAGCAATAAATGTGAGGAATTAATGGACAACAAACACATTTCCATGTACAGCTACCAAACCACTCCATTTGCCTTTGGCTGTGTCCTGTATCTGTCCATTAGCATCTCCGCTCCACTTGAACTGCGTTAAGAACATGCTCTAAAAGGGGTCGACCGAATTCACCCCCAGCTACACAGTAAGTGTGAATGAGAGATTGACCAATTGGATGACTCTAAATCATGTCATCAATCATTTCTGTCTGTCTAATGCATCATTAAAAGTTGGTAGGTCAGACATCACAAATTGTTTAGGAGAGCCCACATACAAATATTCACTGGCTCTCACGTCATGCGAGTAAATGGATTATGCGAATTTCTACAGTGCCATTTTACCCTTTTTCCATTTATGTTCTCTAGCATTTTGCTGTGTGCTTTTTTTTATTATTATTATTATAAAACTGGCTAAAGGTGCCGTTTTGAATAAAGCCTACAGAGAGAAGATTTTGAAAGCTTTTCATGTTCTGTTCCTTTTAAAACTTGAAGGAAAGTACTTGCTGAAAAGTAATGGAAAAATAGTGGGAAACAGGAGCAGCATCTTTTTTTTCTGCGAGAAATGAAAGAGAACAAAGAACTCACGTTTTACAATGGAGAAGCATTATGAAAATGAATCCTTGTTACAGAATGTTGAGTTTTAAGAAAGCTGTGAATTATTTAGCTGTGGTTATGTTGTCCTAAAAATCTACTTAATACATATATGGATTAGGCTATGAAATACAGTTATAATGTAAATATAGGATGTCAGCTCTCTCAACTAATGAAGTCATTATTAATTACGTTTATTGCATATTTCAGTCATTCAGATCAATTAAAAAGACTTTTATTTTTTTTCAGAATCCAATGTTGAAACCTTTTTAATGGTTGATAATAAGTACAATCAATAAATAAAGGTCAACATTGATTCACCCTGCTTTCAATGAATGATATATTTAATCATTATTTTCCAAATGAGTTGATAGCGGAATAATGGCATCCAGACCTTTTGGCTTTTTTGTGCAAGTATAATCTTGCACACAAAGAAAAAATCAGGGTCTTTTTTATCCTGCATTACATTTTATGATTTTCATATATGAAATAATTTAGCATGTAATTCCAGGGTTGGTTAACTGCTCATACAATATAAAATGGCCATGTTTTGGGTTTAATTATAGCTCAGCACTAGATCATTTCTAGATTTCATCTGTCTGTTTTCTCAGAGCAGGAGACTTTTGTCTCTCAGTCAGCGACTCGCTGTTTGGAAAATAGCTGGGCCACAATGGATCAATAAACCACAAAGAGATAGACTCTATAGCGTAGTAATCTGGTCTAGCTGCAGTGGCCCATATTGCCTTATTTCTCTCCAATTCTCTATTTCAGTGTCATTCCATAGTGCCACACTTGAGCTATTCTTTTCAAAACAGTGAGTTTTCTCGCTAGACAGATTAACCTGCTTTCAAGGATTGTCTACAGTGTGGCAAAAACCGAAGATGAGAAAGTGGTCTTGTATTTCCACCACCAAGATCATGCACACTTTACCTTTAAAGGATTTTCTGTTTCAAGGGTCATGAAACCTCAGAACACATTTTTTGAGCTGTGAACAGATATGTATAGGTGGCACATCATTGAAAACACTAAAGGTACTCATTAATTTTATTTAAAAGTTGAAATTAGTTATTTTTGCATTTTTCAGAGCGATTTCTGTCTTCCGGTTTTCTCTCAGCACAGCAGCACTTGAGCGTTGTTTGTACTTTGCCCGCGATGCGGTCAGAACTGGAGTTTGAATACGAACACATCAAAAATATAATTGTTATGATATACACGTGAAGAGCGCATATGTTCGATTTCAGCGCGGAGCTCCGCATTGTGTTTAACAACACTAGCCACGTGGATCAAAGCTCATACAGAATAAAGTATCCGTGTTTAAAGTTTTTATAGACATTCACATATTCTCCTGTGCCAAACATGAACCAGCACAGTGTATGCACACATATTTCATCGTCTTCTTCAAATGAATTATATGTGCAAACTGGACACTGATGCAGTGGTGTAGCCTATCTGAACACGATGACATGATTATTCTAATAGACAAAAGACTGATTTAGATCGAAAATTCAAAGAAAAATTGACAAAAAATATGTATTCTTTCTGTGTTAAACTGCATTGTTTATCATGAGACTGCAGTGCTCGTAAACGTAATCAAAGTAGCCTATTTTTAGCCCTTTTAAATATCTTTCACGTTTCTCCCTTCTGCTTGGGAGTTTTCTCCGTGCTCATATATTAATATTCATTATTCTGTATAATGAGTGTGTTGTATGTCTGTGTTTCATTGGTTGTTCTCTCCCCTCACCCCCAAAAGGGTAGGAATAAAGATCTGAGTGACTTTTAATGGTCATATTGTTATGGCAAGGTTACTGGGTCAATGTATCTCTGAAATAGCAAGTCTTGGGTCCTGTTCCTGGTCAGCAGTGGTGAGAATTTACCAACAGTGGTCCGAGGAGGGACAAACCGGCGACAGGCTGTTGAGCGCCCAAGGCTCATCGATGCACAGGGGAAGCAAAGTTTGCCGGAGTGATGAGATACTTAGCAGACTATCACTCAGTGGCTGGCTAAGTGGTGTCTGCAGAATAATACAGGGTTCATAGACAATTGGAAAAGTTTTTGGGGCAGACCTGACTTGTTGAAAAGAGATGGTATCCATCCCTCCTGGGATGGTGCCGCTCTTCTCTCTAGTAAGGCACATAGTCTTAGAGCTGAACAAACTGGGGCCCTGGTCAGGAAGACCAGGCATGACTGACATGGCTAAACCGGCAGTCTGTCAGCTGTCTCACGTCACAGAAGTCAGATAAATCCCAACACACACAGACTCTTTCATCTAAATATCATCACATAGAGACTGTGTATGTTCCCAGAATTAGTAAATACAAAAATCTCCCAAACCCATTTAATAAAATTATATTCAATTCAATTCACATTTATTTGTATAGTGCTTTTCACGATACATATTTCAAAGCAGCCTTACAGGAAAAGCATGTCAACCTTACAATTTAGAGTGATCTGTTATCAGAGGGGACTGTGTCCAAATTATGTAATTTCATGTAAAAGTCATGCAGTTAGCTAACAATGTATTAATTTAAGGTAGAAACAATGAGCTCATTAAAGTAATTAATACATGTTAACAATGATTAGGATATAGCAAAATTTGGAATGGTGCATGTTGATCCAGAGTTTCTGTCATCTGAAGTCTTCGCAGAGTTTGGGGTCATCTCTTCACAGGTGTTGATCATCTGAAGTCTTCACAAGAGGCTGGATCCAAACTGAAGCTGATGTACTCTCTAGTCACCTCGAGACAGGTGTCCCGAGATAACACAGAAAAGCAAATGGAAAATAATTAGCGAAGCTGCTGTTCATAACATTAAGCAAAGATAGTCATGTGCAATTGATCTGATATGACATGCATTATGTGAATGCTTGGTTAAAGAGATGCATCTTTAATCTAGATTTAAACTGGGTGAGTGAGTCTGAGCCCCGAACATTATCAGGAAGGCTATTACAGAGTTTAGGAGCCAAATGTGAAAACGCTCTCCCTCCTTTAGTGGATTTAGATATGTACAACCAGAAGTCCAGAGTTTTGTGAATCTTAAAGAGCGTGAGGGATTGTAAGGCGATAGAAGATTGGTTTAATTCATGGGAGCTAAATCATTTAGGGCCTTATGGGTCAGTAGCAATATTTTATAATCGATACAGAACTTAATAGGTAACCAGTGTAGAGATGATAAAATTGGTGTGAATGATCATAAATATGATCATATTTTATTGACCTGGTAGGAACTCTAGCAGCTGCATTTTGGACTAATTGTAGCTTGTTTATTGAGGATGTAGGACAACCAGCTAGTAATGCATTACAGTAATCTAGTTTAGAGGTCATGAATGCATGAACTAACTTTTCTGCATCAGAAACAGATAACATATGTTATTTGAGGTGGAAGAAGGCTGTTTTTGTATGAAATATGGTTTTCAAAGGACAAGTTGCTGTCTAATAATGTTCCTGGCTGGTGGAATGACCTGCCACGTTCTATCCGAGCAGCTGAGTCTCTAGCCATTTTCAAAAAAAATGCTAAAGACATTTCTTTTTCGTCAGCACTTGACCCAGTAATAGTAGCACTTTGATTTCTATTCTTCTTCCATCTATGTGTGTATTTATTTAAAAAAAAAAAAAAAAAAATTCCTTGCTACGAGCACTTTACTGACATAACTGTGACTTCACACTGCACTTACATACTGTTGTTCTCATGTTGACTTGACTTGATTCTACTATTCTCAGGGGGCAGTCGTGGCCTAATGGATAGAGAGTCGGACTTGTAACCCAAAGGTCATGGGTTCGAATCTCAGGTCCGGCAGGGATTGTCGGTGAGGGGAGTGAATGTCCAGCGCTCTCCCCACCCTCAATACCACGACTGAGGTGAGACCCTTGAGCAAGGCACCGTACCCCCAACTGCTCCCCGGGCGCCGCAGCAATGGCTGCCCACTGCTCCGGGTGTGTGTTCACGGTGTGTGTGTGTTCACTGCTGTGTGTGTGCGCACTTGGATGGGTTAAATGCAGAGCACAAATTCCGAGTATGGGTCACCATACTTGGCCACATGTCACTTCACTTCACTTCACTCATTTGTAAGTCGCTTTGGATAAAAGCGTCTGCTAAATGACTAAATGTAAATGTAATATAACACCCAGGTCTTTAACTGTAGAGGATGAAGTAACAGTGCATCCTTCTAAATGCAAATTGTAGTCTAAGAGATTCTGTGTACAGGTTTTTGGTCCAATAAGTAATACTTCAGTCTTGTATGAATTTAATAGAAGAAAATTACTGGCCATCCAATGTTTTATATCTTTAACACACACTGTCAATTTGGATAATTTAGAGATTTCATCTGGTCGTGCTGAAATATATAACCGAGTATCATCTGCATATCAGTGGAAACTAATTCCATATTTTCTTATAATATCACCACAGCCAGTACTACTGGCCCAGACCTACCACTGGTCTACCATGGTGTCTCAAAAAGGCAGGTGCAAGTAGATGTAAGTGTATTGTTAGGGTGAAGTGCACCAAATGTGATGTGTACATGTGTCTCACCTCTGAAAAAAAAAATGCTTTTTGAAGTTTCATACAGAAAAAAGGTGAAGTTTCAAGGATTATGGGGGGTTTATGTTCATAACGTTCCTCTCATAAGATTGCGTAATGTTGAATTTTCATGAACTGCAATGTTTTTGGTTTTATGTCAATGTTTTATGATACATGATGAACAGTATTAGATTTGTTTTTAACTGTCTAGTGTCTACATTTGCATTTTAAATAATATTCACAAAAAACGTAATGAAATTCAAAGAATTTAAAGCATTATTCAGCAAAAGAGAATGGAATAAATAAAAGCACAAGATGTTGGAAAATAAGTATAAGGTGCTGTTTATATTTACTGCTAAAGCTTATAATAGCACCAATTGATTCAATACAAACAACATTTCTGAGGAAAAATATTAACTATATAAACTTACACTTATTCTAAGTTATTTCCACTATTGTATGTTGTTGCCATATGGCAACATATCATAAATTACTTTAAAATAATAAATTTTTCCCAATTTTTTTACAGCACTTCAAGTTAAGCCATTCTAAGAAAAGAAAAAGAGTCAAATATTTTTTTCTATAGATTTATCATAATGCATGCGGTAGAGGGTTAAGCTGGCTATTATTAAACCTTTTAATAAAAAAACACAACTNCCAATTTTTTTTACAGCACTTCAAGTTAAGCCATTCTAAGAAAAGAAAAAGAGTCAAATATTTTTTTCTATAGATTTATCATAATGCATGCGGTAGAGGGTTAAGCTGGCTATTATTAAACCTTTTAATAAAAAAACACAACTTGATCGTATAGAATTAGTCAGTTACAGGCCAATCTCGAATCTACCTTTTCTGTCAAAAATACTAGAAAAGGCAGTATCGTCACAACTGCAGTATGTTCCTTTTTAGAAAGAAATGGTATCTGCGAAGATTTCAGGATTTAGACCGTACCATAGTACTGAGACTGCTCTCATTAGAGTTACAAATGATTTGCTCTTATCATCCAATCGTGGTTGTATCTCTCTGTTAGTGTTACTGGATCTTAGTCCCGCATTTGACACTATCGACCACAACATTCTTTTGAATAGACTCGAAAATTATGTTGGCATTAGTGGAATTGCATTGGCATGGCTTAAATCATATTTATCTGACCATTATCATTTTGTAGCAGTAAACGAAGAGATGTCATACCTATCACAAGTTCAGTGTGGAGTACCACAAGGCCCAGTATTAGGACCATTGCTTTTCACTCTGTACATGCTACCCTTGGGACATATCATTAGGAAACCTAGGTCCAAAATGCAGCAGCTATAGTTCTCACTAGAACCAGGAAGTATGACCATATTAGCCCGGTTCTGTCAACACTGAATTGGCTCCCTTTTAAACATTGTATACATTTTAGAATCTTGCTAATTACTTACAAAGCACTAAATGGTTTAGCTCCCCAGAACTTGAGAAAGCTCTAAACCCATTATAGTCCTTCATGTCTATTGTGATCTAAGAATTCTGACCAGTTGATAATACCTAGAGTATCACAATCAACCGCAGGCGGTAGATCCTTTTCCTATTTAGCACCTAAAAATTGGAACAGTCTTCCTAGCATTGTTTGGGAAGCAGACTCACACAGACACACAGTTTAAATCTAGACTAAAAACACATCTATTTAACCTGGCATACACATAACACTACCAATTATTTTTATATTCACATCCATTAAAGGATTGTTAGGCTACATAAATTAGGTCAGCCGGAACTGGGAAACACTTCCAATAACACCTGATGTACTTGTTACATCATAAGAAGAATGCCATCTATGCTAATATTAGTCTGTTTATCCTGAGGCTTACTGTAGTCAGCCGGATCTTGTACTCATCTAGATCAGATGGAGGACCTGCACCTAAACATGAGCACAACACTGAAGTTAAGTGTCAGGAGAGATTGTGTCAACTGGACCATCCCCTGTGAAGGCCTCTTTGACACGACAGCCAGTGGCACAGATCCGCAACAAGCCTGTCTGATGAAGCGTGATGAATTCGATCTTCAACCAGATGGAACTGGTTTTAATATTTTGACTGTAATGATCCCAATCTGACTTCTCACCTGTAATGCTGCCTAAAACATAATCATGCACTGTTCGTTTGTTGGCCAGAGGAGAACTGGCCAACAAACCAGTTCTTTTACAACAGAATGAATCAATACCAAACTTACTTAAGCTGGACAATGACACTATTTTCTTTTAGAGCTGCTGTACAGCCAAAATTATGTTCCCTCTATCACTGTAAAGCTGCTTTGACACAATCTGCATTGTAAAAAGCGCTATATAAATAAAGGTGACGTGACGTGACTTGACTTGACAAAGGCTACCTTGTCTGGTCCAAGCCAACAGAAGGTCTGCTGTTGCACAAGTCACACAAAATTGTATTGATGGTTATGGAAGGAATGCATTGCACTCTGCTGTGTATGGGGCTGCATAGGCGCAGATCAGTTAGAGTGCCTATGATGACCCCTGTCCACATTCGATAGCACCTACAGTGGGCATGCGAGTGTCAGAACTGAACCTTGGAGCAGTGGAAGAAGGTTTCCTGGTCCGATGAGTCATGTTTTCTTTTACGTCACGTGAATATTCTGCTGGGAAACACTGGGTCTGGCCATTCATGTGGACATAAATTTGACATGTGCCACCTACCTAATCATTGTTGCAGACCAGGTACATCCCTTCATGACAATAGTGTTCCCTGGTGGAAGTGGCCTCTTTCAGCAGGATATTGTGATCTGACACACTGCACATATTGTTTAGAAATGGTTTTGAGGAACATGATAATGAGTTCAAGGTGAAAATTTCCCAGATCTCAATCTAATTGAGCATCTGTGTAGTTATCTTTATAGTTATCATTCTTGGTGTGAACAGGCCTTTACAGTGAGATATTTACAGGAGCCAATCCATAAACATTAAAATACTCACTGTATCAATAGTCACAATATTTAAACAATATGCATATTAATATGATGTTAGTATGAATAAGTATGACAATAAAGTCTAATTTGTTAACATTAGTTAATACATTAACTAACATGAACTAATAATGAGCAATATATTCTTACAGCATTTGTTAATTAGCTGCATCATTCCTCTGTTTTCAAAATAGACTGAATTATTGTGGTCAGATCAATTATGATAACAGCCCTATTAATTATAATAGGAATGACTTTAACTTGCAAACCCTTTTTTCCTACTTGCTGTTTTTTCAAAGTGACATGATTTTCTCCACAGCTAGAAGCAAATAGAAATAAATCTACCAGAATTCTATTGCGTCCCCTCAAGACAGACAGGCCTATATCAGCATTTATACAACGAACAGTCGCTTTTGCAATAATTCACGCTATAATAGGCCGACCCATCACTCATAGCTGCGTGGTGTATCTGCAAACATTTGTGCATTCAACAGCAATGCCAACTTGTCAGTCATCTGGGGCGCATTAATGCGACGGCTGCTTTAACAGTCCCGACGCGTGTATACATTTGCATGACTGACAGGCGCAGCGCGATCATGGTCATTGATGCGTGGCCTCCTGCTGTGACGGGCATAATTACACCTGTATGCGTCCTGTACACCTCTGACATACTCCTCTTCACACTGACCACAAAAATAATGCATGTTGGGTTTCTATTTCCTTTTAATATGCTCCGTGGGGTTCAAGATGCTGTTTTACTGGATCTGAAACCTGGCACCAACACTGCGTATCCTTACGCATTCCATCAAGTCATTTAAATATTACAGTTTTGATAAACGTGAGAACTCTAGATCAAAACTGCAGGATCACAGTGCTTATTAATTGTCATTTTATTTTTGGTTTTAAAAAAACATTGTTTATTGTTCATGTTAAAGCATGTAAAATCAATCTCACAGTCAAGTAAAATCATTTGCGGCATTTATCTTCGGTGTAACGATTTCTGCAGTGTGAAACTTTCTTATCCTAATAAAAATAAGAGAATAAAACAAACAGAGAGAGAGAGAGAGAGAGAGAGATGTGCATAAATAAACAAACAAACAACAATCCAGTGTCAGTGGGGACAATTAAATAGGCATTTAAATATTATAGTGTTCATTAATAGCTACACAGGACATTATTGGTTTTGTTGATTATTTAAAGCAAGACACTACAGGCAAAAACATGATTTTTTCATGCACTGGTCAATTTTGGGTTTTATATTTTTATATATATATATTTTTTTTTTCATAACTTGTCGTTTCATAGTAGTGTAAGGGAAAACTCCAAAGTATACTTTTAGGTGTTTATTTTTAATGTACTTTATCTATTTGCGTCTGATAAAGGCTGTTTTCTCACAATGATCTTTTTTCAGTCAGAAATCGCCACTTCAGTAGCACTTACATACATCAAATGTTACAGCCCCCCCATCTATTCTGAAGGTTTTTTACTGAGGGTTTGTTTATATATCATTTTCCTGATTTTAACATTTTAGTCCTATAAGCTTTTTTTTCCCCTAGCAATTGACAGTATTTTCTTATTTATGAAGTGTCAAAAAGAGAAATCCAAAATCCCCTCAGTAAAACCCTTTAACTGTAATATTTCAACAAAATGAAATTAGTGCATATTTAATTAGAAAATGTATATCAACTACATATTTAAACAAACATAACAGTTTTTAATGTAATCAATCAGATTTTTTTACCTATTCACCTGGGGTGTCTTGCCTTAAAGACAACATTAATAAAAAATGTACTTGTTTACTTTCTTAGGGTACGTTTACATGACAACAATGTACTAAAACATTTTAAAAACATAAAAGACAACATTGTCAAAACGATCCCGTTTCACACGGATTCGTGAAAACAACTAAAAGCGCTGTATTATTTATGCCAGGCCAGTAGTTGGCGATGTCAATTTGTAAAGAAACACTATGTGTTTTTGTAGTTTACAAGGAGACGATAATGGTATATTTTCAAAAACTTGCACTTTGAAACCCGTTTTCAAAAGTTAGCATTTTCAGGCCCCCAAAATGCTGTTGTCGTGTAAACCGCCCCTTAGCACACATTCATGGTCTCATTACGAATTATTTATCGCTTCATGCTGTTCCAATTTTTAAAAAAATGGTACTCATAATCAAAATTAATAAAAAATATTGCTGTTCAGCTGATGTCACAAACAACTATCTCCAACCACCTGTCATATAGAGACCATGTTTCACAATCAAATCAATTCCAACTGGATAAAATGAAGTTGCACCGTTTTGATCTCTCATTGAATATCCTGTTTCACTTACAAATATACCATATTATGGAACTAAAATGACTTGAGAATACTTTCACATTGACTTTAGCACACGTTTTGGTGCAAGCAGATTCTCAACACCCCAGAGCTCTTGGATCCACCACCCTTTTTCTTCCACACTGTATAAAACTAAGAACTCCCAGTGATAGTTAGTTGCTGATGAGAATTTCTGAAATTTGAATGTGTACAGATTGCTGGAATGCTTTTCATACCTAAAAAAAACAAAACAATGAATATGCAAAAGAATAGGTTTAAGCATCAGTTCTCCATGAATCTCCATACTCCCAGAGCTCCCTGTCCCAGCCAAAACACGTAAAGCTCCATCCACATGGCAACAGGAATTAGCCACTGATCCGTTTGAGGCAGTCTGAGATCTTTTGAAGGCTCTGGTAAAAGTCACGTCTTCTGCGATCCAGGAAATGCTGTGGTTGCCGTGATATTTCTCGGTAAGGGCGGAGGACTCCAGTCCGGCTGGTAGAAATGGATGTTGAATGTCCGAGCCCAGTTAGCAAAGACCCGCTTCTCTGTGATGAAGCGATGGTGGCTGCCTCGACGGCCTCGCTCGTGGGAGATGTACATGGCACATTCGTCCGGACCCGTGGGTTCGTAGTAGTGATATGGGACAGAGGGGTGCTGAGACTCCCTGTACACAATGAGAGCAGAGATTAAAATGGGGACCGTGTTAAATTTACCATTGCATTCCCAGATTCCCAAATTAATCCTGAGCTAGATATTCATTTTCAAGGCAATTAACCTGATTTGGTTCAGAGAATAGCTTGCTTTAAGGGGAATAAATTGATTTTGTGTAATACATTTAGGTTGGGGGGAAGGTCATGTTTCAGCAGGGAATCACAATGAATCATTTAATTTTCACTCTCGGTTATTTTTCCCGTAGCTCTAGTACACAGCAGAGACTGCCGAGGCAATATTACACACTATGGAGGGAGAAAATCAATAACATTAAAAAATAACATTGAATGTAACATGAAAATAAATATTGGTGTATCATATCAGATAGAATTGTAATATCAGTGCATGATTATTTCTAGGTCAGTAATAAAATAAACAAATTTGTGGCATTAATCTTATGAATTAATTTGAATACATGGTCAGATGTTCTTTATACATTCAAAAGGTTGTGGCCAGTAAGACTTCATGAGAGTTTCCAAGGTAAAAATTGCCCTCCAATTTCAAAACTTTAAAGCGATGAGCTCATAATCAGGACTTCAGAAGTGGGAATTATTCAATTTCCGATAACACGAGAAGGAAGCATAAATCAGAATATTAGAATGATTTCTAAAGGATTATGTGACATTGAAGACTGGAGGCTGAAAATTCAGCTTTGCATCACAGGAATAAATTACATTCTAAAATATATAAAATATATAACTGTTATTTTACATTTTAATAATATTTCATAATTTTGAGCAAATACACACAGCCTTGATGAGCATAAGACACTTCTTTCAAAAACATTTAAAAATCTTGAACGGTAGAATATGTTAAATCAGAAAAACTTTTGGAAAGACTTTTGGACCTCACTGGTATACCGAAATCCAAAAAACAATGCATTTAAATCTGACTTACCTACAGAAATCTGGAGGCACCATGCCATAAACATTGATTCTGTCACAAAGCTCTAAGGCAATAGTCATTGTAAACCAGCCTGTACTTAACCACGAGTTAGAGATTCTCCTGAAAAGAGAAACAGAGAGAGAGACTGTCTGCTGAGTACAATACAATGAATACCAAACTGCGAGGCGTGCTTTAGTTAACATTCCACAAGACATTTCCGTAAGAAATTCTTCACACGCAACCCCAAGATTCTGTTGCGTTTAGAGTAGCGTCCAGATGTCAGGATCATTTCTACAACTGAATGTTATCATCAACTGTTCATCAGTTCTGCCAACCTGCCATCTGACATGAAAGCCCTGGTGAATCTTTGACAAGTAACACATTAATAAAGGAAAACAAACAGCATTAGTGAACAACAGCCGAGACGTGATTGATTAGAAGCCACTGATTAATGTTAAATTACCTCAGACAACAGAGCATCCACTGTCTGGCATATGCAATGTAAATAATCTCTTGTGCGTGCGCTAGAATATACAGTGGAATTGATCAACATCTAAACTCTGCACAGTTATGGGCTCTTCACACAGAACGTGACTTTGCATTCCACTGCAATGCTTTCCTTTTAATTAAAATTTTCGCATGATATGGCATTCCAAGAGCACAGCACTCAAGATAAAAAAATACATTTTTTGAAAGCACGTCTCTAAACTTTTTTAACTTTTAACTTCACATTTTAAGGTCGCATTTGAAGGCTGCATATGTCATCAAGGCGGACTCATTTAAGAAAAGTAACCATCAGATTCCAAAATAAGAAAGAAATTACAGTATTTTACACCTCACAAGGAATAACAGTCAATTTTATTATGGTTACTTTTCTTAAATAAGGCATCCTTGATGACGTATACAGCCTTTAAATGCGACCTCCGGAGGATTCAACCTCCGAAATGAGACACAGCTATGGAGTCTCTACTAAATAGTTGAATCAGGTGTGTTTGATTAGGAAGAGTTAAAAAATGTGTAGTGTTGGTGTGCCTTCAGGAGAACACGGTGGGGGAACGCTGCACTAGATGGATAGCTTTGACCTTTACATTGTGTCAAGTTAAACACACTTCAGAATCTCGCCGTAAATAGTAGGTCATCCTGGTACTTTTTGCCTATTGTTTTATGAATGCTGTAAATTTGTACATACTACTCTTTTCACATATTCTTTTTGGCTGGAGTATGCAGGGAAGTATGTATTTGGATGCAGCCAACCACAAATTTTTTTATGAATGAATCAGTGATTTTGAATAAATAGGTTGAATGAAAAATTCAATGACTCACTCATAAAGACAGCCACTTATCGCAACCTACTAGCGACTCAAATCCTCAACACTATACAGACTTAAAGTGGCCCTATTATGCTTTTTTTTATGTTTCTAATTTGGATGTCTCCTACAATAGGTTTACATGCATCCAAGTTCAAACACACTTTAATTTTCTCATAATATACACTGCAGCATCACCTCTTTTCCCACAGTGTCTGAAATGGTTCAATAAATGATTTACACTGTGTTCCATTCGAAGGGCTCATCCCTACGCCCTAATCCCTTCAATGGATTTACCCTCCGGAGTGAGAGCTTCGAGGGCATGAAGGATGTAGGGGTAAAAAAAACCCTCTTCTTTTGGAACGCACTTGTGCATCATATTAACGACACAATCAAGGAAGCGCTTTTGTCGCAGATTTTGTATGCTGGTTAACCCCCCAAAAAACACGCATTTTGTTTAACGTTAGATTATTTATTTATTTATTTACATTAAATATAATGTATCTATGTATTTGAAACATTTGAATGGACTGATAAAGGTAGCTGTTAAGTATTTTTGTTAAAGTACAATATCATTTTGACCATAATAATGTACCAAATCTAACTCGTATAAATATTACAGTAGTATAGAAATATAATATACATTTATAGGTCAAATTGTACTCCGAGCCTCCTGTACCTATTCTGTGACGTCAAACAACTTCCCTGTGCAAAGGATTATGGGGGCCTGAAGTGTCCAACAGTTGTACCCTTCGAAATCCTATATTCCGAAGGGCCCTTTGAAGTGGCCAGTTTTGAGCACTTCGGTTTGGAACGACCCTTCAATATGGCGGCCATGATTGTTTTCACTCCGAAGTGCCCTTCAGAGGGTGATATATCCCGTTTGGAATGCACCGCTGGTCTCTCCTTTCCATGAGCCTGCTCTGCTCTGATTGGTCAGATGGCCCAGTCTGTTGTGATTGGTCTGCTCTGTTCTGATTAGTTAGATGGCCCAATCTGTTGTGATTGGTCTACTCTGCTCTGGTTGGTCAGATGGCCCAGTCTGTTGTGATTGGTCTACCTCTTACTGCTTACCATATATGAATTTCAGCTCCGGAGGCTTCCTCAGCACTTGCTATACAGTGATACTAAGGGGCTATTTACACAACACCGTTTTCAACTAAAAATGGAAAACTTTTTATGCGTTTTAACGGCCTGAAAACGCAAACTTTTGAAGACTGGTTTCCGTGTAAACAACAAAAACGCGGATCTGTGAAAACGATTATGTCATGCATATGCGTATTACATGTTCAGTCTATAGTGTTTCATTGCCATCTAATGGCCTGCCAGCAGAATACAGCGTTTTTAGTAGTTTTTACGGATTCGTATGAATGGGGATCATTTTGACAATGGTGTTGTCTGTATGCAGAAAATGCGAAGGAAAAACTTCTGCATTTTGAGCATATCATTGTCGTGTAAACATACCCTAAGCGTAACAATAGTTTTACAATTAATATAAATTCCATCCTTTGGAAGTGCATGCAAAGTGGATTTGCTTTCGCATCACAGAAAATAGTGTCTTCTCATTATGTCGACAACATAAACCAAACTCTTACACGCCTAAGTTACAACTACAGTGTTTGAGGGTGGGTCAAAGCAGATGTTGTTCGAAGGCGGCAAATGATAACCTTGTAATTACTGACAATTTTTTCTTTTGTCAGACAATAACTCAATTTATCGTGCACTTAAATTTTTAAAACTTTGCAGACATTTTACATTCACAAACAGATATATAACACACTACATGAAAGGTAATATCTGAAAAAGAATAATAGGGGCACCTTAACAGTCTGGAACACACAAACAGAGACAACTGAAACACTGTTATATCAGCACTCTTGAAACGCCACTCAGCTAATCAAATTTAAACACCAGAAATAACAGTTTTGGGCTATAATAAATATCAAATAAGTTCTGAGTGTCTGTTATTGTGACACTTAAGCAGCAATTTCAACTTTTAGTGTGGATATACAAATTGCTGAAAACTTGTTGTGCAGTCACTCCTTTTTGAGTTTGAAAGTTTAGTAATATGTACTGGTCATTTTGCTAGAGGACATGAAAGGATGGTGCGTTCAAAAGCAAAAATATTTTGGATTACTCATGTACTACAGTATGTACGGTGATCGGGAGGTTACATTCGGTTTGGCTCGGTTCACTTAGTTTTGTCATGGCCATAACAAATTAACTCGTGGAAACGTGATGTCGAGGTAACAACATCTTTATGTTGTGGCCACGTGATGCAAAGTCGTGGCCTCAAGATCCTGTGTTGAAGGAATGGCATATTAATATTTTATTTTGAATGAAGAATGACAAAAAACTGCGTATTTAAGAAATTATTTTATTAACCTATATCATAGGCCTACTATTATATAATAGGCTATTATATTGCAAGAATGCATCATGTATCTCTTTACCTAATTAATGTTCTGTATATTATGTTACTTAAAATATGTTTTGTAAATACTGTAAATACCTGACAATCATGTCAATAAAGTTTTGACTTTATGATTGTATTTCTGTAGGCTACGCCAGTATATGACAATAAATGAGAGCCTGTTTTCTTTTACAAATGTAGGCTATAGAGGTTACCTCATGCCTGTGACAGCATTTGAATGAAGTTTGAATAATTTGTCATTATTAATAGGCTATATGTTAAAAGAATATTTAAGCTACAAAAAAAAAGGATCTCATCCCAAAGTCTTTTAAATCCATTCACTGATATAGGTTATCTTCATCGTCATGCACACTAGGAGCCACATGTTACAATCATGTTCCCACAAGTTGATGGCTGCATCCGAAATCATATACTTCCCTACTATACAGTAGGCAAAAAACAGTATGTGACAAAAGAAGTATATCCGAATTCACATTACTCATAGAAGAGTAGACAAAAAGTACCTAGATGACCTACATCTGGTGAGATTCTGAAGTGTGCATCCAAAGGACACTTTACTATCCCATGAGGCCCCAAGAGAGATTTTCTGAATGGATGTGACGCGACACAACTGATGCTGGTAGGTCACATGATAAGGGCAATATGGCGAATGTAGGATGTCTGGATTACATTCATACTACACACACTCATATAGGAACTACACACACTCAAAATAGAACTTACTTTTTTAGTGGCCGTGAAGTAATTACTTATTCAAAATAAGTACCTACCTCAAGAGAGTATACTATTTCTGATGCAGCCAATATGTCATGGCCATGACAAAACTAAGTAAACTGAGCATGTCCTCTCCCAGTCACCATAATTACGGAGGTGAAAGAACTAATAAAAATTAAAATCATTATCTGTAATGGATGTGTATATTTTCTGGAATTTCAGCTGTACTTGAAGTGCAAATAGAGGATGTTTGACTCATTATTGAAAAATATGTATGACTGTCAGTTGAAGGTTGATTCATTTATCTTATAGTCTTAAAAAAATATCCAAGCATAAAGATGCCCCCAAAGACATGAACGTATTGTGTCATTTAAGGATTAAATGAAATCATTAAATGAATACAGTACTATTTTTGTGCTATTTTCTTTCAATGATTCTTCAGAAGAAACAAACGATTTCTGGAATGCACAGGTCGATACACCACTGAGTCTTTGATTAGAGGATAATGATGCCTGACAATGTTTAGTATATGAAGATCACTTACAGAAATGTGTGTGGTACAGTATTACATGTGACTGTTCATATATTCAAGGCAACCACAACCTCTGCATTTCAATTATCCAAAGAATTCAATTGTGAGTTTGTATTTTAGCCAATAATGTCACACCAAAAAAAACTTACCAAACATAATATTCAACATTCAATATCCGGCAAATACTATCCAGATATCATGGAAACATATTGCTTAGATTTACGCTCATAATCCCTGTGAACACATTCTGGCAGACCGTATTCTTCAGAGCAGGGTTGTTTAGAAGCCAGTGTGACCAGATGCAGGAGAAAACAACGGAAGAGGAGACAAACAAACTGCTAAGTTTTGGAAAAACAAATGCCAGAATATTGGGCTGTGTTTGTGCCTCAGGACTGTCAGTCACTGCCAGGCCAGAGAGCAATGGCACTGAGTCCCGACAGCCAAGTGTTCTTGCAACGACTATTTCCATGACCTACAATGCACGAATTATAGCACCATTAGCCTGAATTATGTTAAAAGTAGTATTGGGGTCTAGCAGTAATAACAGCTTCAGAAGGGCTTAACAGATTGAGGCTCTCAGGGCCCTATGATTCTTTAATAAAGCAATAAGCCATGAGACACCATGCGTTACAGTGATTTTACCGCGGGAAATGGGTGTCCACAGCATGACTAGTGTAGCTTATTGCTTTTGTAAAAAGGCAGCTATATGATGAAAGACATCACTTTTCAATAAAAAAAAAAAAATCATATGTTTAACACATTCCTTTTATAATTAATAATTTTGAGAAGGAAAGGACAATATATTTATTATATTGCATAGAAATGCATACAGTACTGTGCAAAAGTCTTAGGCAAGTTAACATTTTTACCCCCCAAAAAGGTTTTAAGCCAGTTATTTATATCTTTTGCTGTAGTGTATCAGTAGGAAATATCAGTTCACATTTCAAAACATTCATTTTGGCATTAATTTTAATAATCCAGTGAGATTTTTGAATACACAAGGAGTCTGACAACAGCTGGTGCTCCACACTGAGATCTGATCTCACCATCATTGAGTCTGTCTGTGATTACATGAAGAAACAGATATAAAATGAGACAAACTAAATCCAGAAGAACTGTGGCCGAATGACGGTTCTCGCATGTGCAATGGAACCCTGTAGTAAAATACTCTGACAGGGTTTCCTGCACTTCTTATTCAGTGGTGTTGCAACTTGATTACTGAATATAAAGAGCAAAAAAAGATGCACAACCAGTGTAGTCCATTTAGGGTGTACTCACACTAGGCACTCTGAACCGTGCCCGAACGCGTTTGACCCTCAAAGCCCGGTTTGACAAGTGTGAGCACTCTGTTCCGTGCCCTGCCGCGGTTTGTTTAGCCGGCCCTGGCCCGCTTGGAAGAGGTGGGCCAGAGCGTGGTTCGGTTGGGCTCGAGCGCAGTTCACATGCAGTGTGAACGCCAACTGTGCCTGAGCACGGAACAGTTACTACTTTTGTGTGCACTACTGACATCATTACGACGGCAAACATCTTTAATACTACTCTGATAGTACACTTATCAATTCATGTAATTAATTTGAGTGTATTTGGGTTTATAACGGACCTGCTTCTCATCTTACTGATGAACAGGAATTGTAGTTTGCGAGTAAACCTGCAAATTCCTCCATTAACATCAGCTGCTGTAATAATCCTCTGATAAGTGCAAGTGAAAATCGCTGTGCGGCATAAATGATATATATATAAGGCAGAATCTTAGCAAAAGTGCATTTCTTCCTGTTTTCTTCCATTTAAAAATTTGCATCATATATGACGTAAGAACGCTTCGGCCCGGAACGTTAAGTGCAGTGTGAGTGCAGGCCAGCGGGAGAGTGGGGAGTGCTCTGGCTCGGTTCAAGGCAACCATGCCTAGTGTGAGCACACCCTTAGAGAAATAATGACGAGCTGCTGCTTTTTAGTGAATTAAAAACATACAGTGCAACCATTATAGTTTGTTTGTGAACAAATTACTCTAAACAGCCGGTTTTCTCAGAAGCATTTTATAAAAACAAACTAATGAATGAAATGCGTTATTAAATGTTTGTTATATTTAGTATTGTTGTATAATATATGTGTAGGGCCAGTGATTGAATTGCATTTGATGCTTTTAAAAAGTCTTTGTAGACACACCTTTGGCAAGAACTCTTTTAAATTAATTATCAATATGATTTTCTGTGGAAAGTCTCAGATACAAATTCTATTGTGGTAAAGGCACATCTCATTGAATATAAATAATGTTACATGAATAATTTTTGAATCTTAATCCCTGGCTATTGTTTGTGATTAATGCATTTTTTTTGTTTCTTAGTTTCTGTTTCTTAACTTTTGATAGAAAAGCTCTTTGAAATTCTGTATGCAAACAAACATGGGAAAACACTGATCAAACCAATAAAACAACAGCAGCCATCCTTCTCCTGCCTAAGTCTACCATCTAACAGTGGCAGATTTTTGTTGAGTGTTGTTGGAGTGATTCTCACAGCAATCTTATGTCTTCTCCACTTTTAATTTGCCACTTTGGAGAATAGCACCAAAGAAACATACACGATGAAAGAAAGACACACTTTGACGTCTGCAATACGACTGCTGTGGTAATAAGGGACAGAAGCTACAAAACACTCCTGTATCATTCTAAGCTAGTTGTGGTAATATTTGCATTTCTTACTAATAAGCCTCCAAAGAGTTTTAAAGAGAACTGCACTCTGTAAAAATAAGAGGGTTTTTTTTTTTTTGCAATAAAACCAACATGAAAAGAAATTCACTAATGAGAGCATCTGGATGACATATCACCAGGGCTTGACATTAACACCCGCCACCCCAACAAATACGGGTGGATTTCAGCAGTGGCGTGTAAAGTAGTCACTCCTACTGGCCACTTTGGTGGGTTAAATTTTATTTATAATTTTTCAATTATAGTCCTTTCAAAAGGTATCTGAAATAATAAACTATGTCCAATGTAGTCAAAAATATAGATTTTTCGATACATATCAATACTGAAATATCTGAACTGCTTCCAATACTTATTTTCCACAGAATAGATACTTGATACCAGCTGCGCTTTCTCACTCTCTCATCTCTCCGACAGCGAGTTGACACACAAGCCCGCCTTACTTACTCATTTGCTCCGGATGAATATTGTTGGTGTTACAGGGCTTGAATTTCGGCCTGGGATTGCACGTATTGCGCACAATTTTTGTCATTCCCACAGATTTTGTGCTCACATCCAAAATGCGCATACATAAAGCCGACTCTCAGTACTAAATTGAGTTCTTTTTTGCTGCTTATTGTGCTTAAACAGTCAAATACACAAAATAATGTCAAAATGCCGGTCTTGGTGAGTATTCACGTAAACACGGTCAGTTGTGTTTTAAGTGAACGTAAACAGTTGAGAAAGAAAATGTGTAACAGTGTAATGGATCCGCACATCAGGTCTTAAAGTGATAGCAACCTAAAATATCTGCTGCCAAATTATGAGATAATATTAAAAATATCTATATGGCAGTTTTTTCATGGTATCGATGTCAAAATTGTGGCCAGTAAAAAATTCTGAGTCGCTATAACTTTGGAAAACCACTAGCCACAGTGACTGGTGAGCAAAACAAGTTAATGTCAAACCCTGCATATCACCATAACTACACTGCTCAAAAAAAAATTAAAGGAACACTTTTTAATCAGAGAATAGGATCTAGTCAGTTAAACTCCTGGGATATTGATCTGGTCAGTTAAGTAGCAGAGGGGGTTGTAATCAGTTTCAGCTTCTTTGGTGTTAATGAAATGAACAACAGGTGCACTAGATGGGCAACAATGAGACGACCCCCAAAACAGGAATGGTTTTACAGGTGGAGGCCACTGACATTTTTTTCCCTACTCATCTTTTCTGACTGTTTTTCACTAGTTTTGCATTTAGCTAGGGTCAGTGTCACTACTGGTTGCATGAGGTGATACCTGGATCCTACAGAGGTTGCACAGGCAGTCCAACTCCTCCAGGAAGGCACATCAATACATGCCATTGCAAGAAGGTTTGCTGTGTCTCCCAGCACAGTCTCAAGAGCATGGAGGAGATTCCAGGAGACAGGCAGTTACTCTAGGGGAGCTGGACAGGGCAGTAGAAGGTCCTTAACCCATCAGCAGGACCGGTATCTGCTCCTTTGTGCAAGGAGGAACAGGATGAGCACCGCCAGAGCCCTACGAAATGACCTCAAGCAGGCCACTGGTGTAAATGTCTCTGACCAAATCAGAAACAGACTTCATGAGGGTGGCCTGAGGGCCCAACGTCCTCTAGTGGGCCCTGTGCTCACTGCCCGGCACCGTGGAGCTTGATTGGCATTTGCCATTGAACAACAGAATTGGCAGAACCGCCACTGGCACCCTGTGCTTTTCACAGATGAGAGCAGGTTCACCCTGAGCACGTGACAGACGTGAAAGGGTCTGGACAGGCCGTGGAGAACGTTACGCTGCCTGCAACAGCGTTCAGCATGTCCGGTTTGGATCAGTGATGGTCTGGGGAGGCATAAACATGGAGGGACGCACAGACCTCTACAGGCTAGACAATGGCACTCTGACTGTTATTAGGTATTGGGATGAAATCCTTGGACCCATTGTCAGACCCTACGCTGGTGCAGTGGGTCCTGGGTTCCTCCTGGTGCACGACAATGTCCGGCCTCATGTGGCGAGAGTATGCAGGCAGTTCCTGGAGGATGAAGGAATTGATACCATTGAATGGCCCCCAAGCTCGCCTGAACTAAATCCAATAGAACACCTCTGGGACATTATGTTTCGGTCAATCTGATGCCACCAGGTTGCACCTCAGACTGTCCAGGAGCTCAGTAATGACGTTGTCAGGCATGCATACAATCACGTGGGGGCCATACAAACTGCTGAGTACCATTTTGAGTTGAAAATGGACTAGACTGCTGCATAATTTTTTCACCATAATTTAAGGGTGTCTTTGAATTCAGTCCTCTGTAGGTTGATAATTTTCATTTCCATCAAACGATGTGGCATCCTTTTGTTCCTAACACATTACCCAGTCCATATCAGTATAGATATCCTGCATAATTTTCCCCATTGAGATCTGATGTGCTTTCAACGTGTTCCTTTCATTTTTTTTAGCAGTGTATATTAGTGTTCATTTGAAGGATCAGAATAAAACCAGGGCCTATATCGTGTAAATTTACAGTATACACACTTAAAAATAAAAGTTCCAGAATGGAACAGTGCCAACATTTTCACAGTGATGCCATAGAACCATTTTGGGATCCCAAAGAACTTTCAGTTTTTCAGTGGGGATGGGGGGTATGAAGTGTGGGCACCCACCGGCAGAAACATAATCGGCGCCTACACATACACACACACACTAAGCTCCTTTTTGCTTTGATTAAGTGGAGATCTTGGCTTAATGTTCAAATCTAGAATCAAACACAAACTGATTTCCCATGTGATCCTGGAGTTGAAAGGGAAAAAGATGTTGGTCTTCTCAGAGAGCAGTAAATGTGGAATAAGAATGGCCTCTGAAGACTCTATTCTAGGACACTTATCATCTTTCCCCATATAACACCTTTTTTAAATAAAAAATAGGTCACAAAAAAATTAGGACATGCCACATGCATAGTATTGGCAGCTTGATGAAAACGTCTGTCATCACAATCATGTAAATGCACGCTTTCAGTTAATCATGTTCTGAAGATCAATTTCAGTTCAGAATTGGGTTTGAAAATATTTTGCTTTATACAATGTAACATCAAATTAGTGTATCATCACATATTTAAGCTTATTTTCTGGACCGTATCATTACAGATACTAAAATTGGCCTCACATTTAATTATGCCATTTTAAATTGACACTGTAGAACGTAGTACAGTGCCCTTTACCTGTCTTTGCCGGTCTCTCTCTTGAATAGCTCATCAAACTGGAGCATTTTCTGCCAGGAGATGATATAGACCTTGAGTTTGGGCAGCACTTGGTTCATAAGCCGCAGGTTGTTATAAACCAGCCCTTTCCCGTCACGTCGCATGTAACTGCTGGGTCCCCAGAAGATGAAGACCGTGTCCTGACTGGAATTGAGGAGTTCATGGCGGCTGCGCAGCACTCTCTGCATGCTGGAATGAGCAATGACCCTCAAGCTCGTGCGGTGACCTACGTCCGCCCCGTAGCCACGGGCTGTGGGTGCATCATTCATTCGGATGACGCACTCCGCCTGATCGATCTCTTTTCCACGACCCCCACCGGTTAAATGACCCGAGCTGGTGACCAGCGCGCAGCTCCTGCAGTGCATCTTCAGAGGCTGTGGGGAAAAGAGAAAATATTAGCTTTATGCAAGCATAAAATTGTAGTCAATATTTCATACTGAGTCTATAATACATACAGTGGTCATTTAAATAATGTATACGTAGCTAAGGAAATGTGGTCACCAGTGTATCAGTTCAAGGCAAACAAGATCAACATCAATGTCTTATTGGTGTTTCTTCAACTACACTTTCATGGCTTAGGGGGTTGCGTTTTATTAAGACAAAGAGATTTCAACTTTTTTCTGCTTTTTGTTATATAAAGGTCAAATTAAAACTGTCAAAACTTTTGAAAGTGAAAGTGAAAGTGAAGTGACATGTGGCCAAGTATGGTGACCCATACTCGGAATTTGTGCTCTGCATTTAACCCATCCAAGTGCACACACACAGCAGTGAACACACACACCGTGAACACACACCCGGAGCAGTGGGCAGCCATTGCTGCGGCGCCCGGGGAGCAGTTGGGGGTACGGTGCCTTGCTCAAGGGTCTCACCTCAGTCGTGGTATTGAGGGTGGGGAGAGCGCTGGACATTCACTCCCCTCACCGACAATCCCTGCCGGACCTGAGACTCGAACCCATGACCTTTGGGTTACAAGTCCGACTCTCTATCCATTAGGCCACGACTGCCATTTTACCATGCTTTCATCAATTATTTTTAAGCTTGTTTTTCAATTGCCTTTAATTTAGTGATGTTTTATCCAGACTTTTAATCTGAAGGCAAAACAATATTGGAAAAGCATTATTTACAGTTTTTTTTTTTTTTCAGGCATGGTCAATTTAGATATTTTGGGCTATTTGGCTTTTCATTACATGTTGATGGCTAGTGGAAAGAAAACATCCAAAAAACACTTTGAAGTGTTTATTTTATTGCACTTTATCTGTTTGCATCTGTAGATTTTAATTACGGTACATATCTCTAAAAGCCATTTTCTCGAAATGAGCGTTTTGTCATGCAGTAAGCCAGAACACTCAGTAGCACTTACTTAAAACTTTAAAATTTCATTCCTGTCTAATATTTTGAAGGTTTTTGAAAAGACGTTTGTTCATTTATCATTCACCTGGTGAATGAACATTTAATTCCTAAAAACATGCTGCTCCACTGACATAATGTTTAATGAGGCCGGGAGCAGCTGAAATCCTTGTGGGCCGCATGAGATTCCTGTGTCGACCAAAACCCTTCATTTAACTACTGAAAAACAACCTAGTTTCAGCCCGAAGCAGTTATCATTTTCACGTCCTGCACCACATTGTTTAAATAGCAAATGCATTTGCGCCCATTTGTGCACCCATGGGCGTGCTGGTCTAAAAACGATGTGTGTTCAGGCACATTGTTGGCGCATTGCTATTTTGAGGCAACTGAAATAGCCATTAACCAACTGAAACCTGGTCTAAAGTCAATGGTGCAATATTTTTTTGTTATTTAAAGAGTGCGTTAGTAAAATGCGCCTAGAGGTGGGTGCACAACACTCGTACACTCTGCTTATTACACACACATGGATGTGCAGCAGCACACAAATATGCCAAATATTAAAAATAAAAGGATTACAATGTAAAAAATTATTATTGTGAGCATAAAGATAAAAATGCTTTGATGGAATCCGGCTTGTCCAGTAGATGGTCTGCTCGCGTGCTTTAACCTAGTGCACAAGCAGATCCGTTTCCTCGCTAGAGAAGCGTTCAGTTTTTCCACTTGCAAATTCCGCCATGTAAATAGCGAATCCGCCATGGTGCGAGTGCAACTGCCTTTTAAAGGGAATGGGAGATTGGTTTATTGCACTTTACACCCAAAACATGCCAATTACTCATTAAGAGAACAGGGACAACCCTTTTAGACCATGCGCCAGGTGAGCCGACCATTTTTCCAGTCGTTAAACTAGCAAAAGAGGATTTGGACACGCCCTAAGTGCACTTTCGGCGTGCGCTTTAGACTATGCACTTAGTTTACATGACAACGATGTCCTAAAAAAGGAAATGTTTTTTCTGTTTTTGAAAAATTTCACAACCTACAGATGACAACATTGTCCAAACAATCCCCGTTCACAAGGATCCGCAAAAACGACAAAAAGAAAAAACCCGCTGTATTATGCATGCCAGACCAGTAGTTGGAGATGTCAGTTTGTAAAGAAACGATACACACCTGCGCACATATGCATTCTTCTATGTTCCGACTGAACATGTAATACATATTAACATGATGGTACAGTTTTCACAAATTCACAGTTTTTGGAATAAATTAAATTCAACTGTGTTTCTGTTAAATTATGCAAAAAAAAATTTTTTTTAATTGTGTGTATTTAGGTTATATAAAATACTAGCTATGAAAATTAGACTTAGCAAGACAAAGGAGTCAGTCATTTTATTTCCAAAAATGGCTTCTTTTTTTTTTGATGGCATCATCAAAAACTGTTACAGAGATAATTCATACCAATGTCCAAAAGTGAAAGTCATGTTTCAACAACATGAGAGTGAGTAAATGATGATGACAAAAGTTTTATTTATTTATATTTGGGTCAACTATCCACTTAATATACATCATTGAAGTGGTGGAAATTATATGTTGGTTTTAGAAAAAAAAATCTTTGGTGATAGTAGACAAATAAAAATGAGTGAGAATGTAAAAACTGTGTTTTCAGAGACTTTATTTTAGAGAGTAGTTAATTTCCCCAAGACTCAGAAGTGTCCATTGGTGAAGAAACATCCGTATATGACTGAACAACAGTTTTTTTCTCCAGACCTTGTTTTGGTACTCTCAGTTATGGGTCAGGCAGAATGCACTGAGAATCAAAGGAGGCTCTTCAAATTAAAAGATCTATTCAGAGGAAAAAGTCCCAGTTTCAAAGATGTTGTTGACATATTGCACTGCAATTTTCCTTAGGGTTGTATTTATTCACAACATCTTGGTCAAATATAATAGAAGCGGTTAGTAATTCAGGCCTCCAGACCTGAATAGTTTGAAAATCCATCCAGTTTCTCCTGCACATCTCCACATTCATACCAAGTACTATTCCACTGCATGCCTTTCCATTCTCTACAGCTTTCCATGAATTATTCCAAGCCGGCATAAAAGCACCATTGGTATTCTTATAGTGATAAGGGCACAGTCCCTCCAGCCCCATCCTTGGGGGATAAAGTGTTTCAGGAATAAAGGCCCATCTCCGCTTCTCAATGAAGTATCGCATTTACAGCGAATTTCCTCTTCCCCATCCTCTGTCACGCTCTTTAAATCAATAATATGCAAAGAGCGCAGCCAGCGTTGCGTAATTTGTCCTGGATGAAGGCATCTGCTGTGAGAGAAATAATAATAACAAATGGCGCCATGTATTCTGCAGGCAATGCAGCAGCATTTGCATGTCTCCTCTTGGCGTCCGCCGCTCTCTAGGTAATGAAACTCAGCCGCAGGTCAAAGAAGACACAGGTGCTGCTCCACTGACATAATGTTTAATGAGGCCGGGAGCAGCTGAAATCCTTGTGGGCCGCATGAGATTCCTGTGTCGACCAAAATCCTTCATTTAACTACTGAAAAACAACCTGGTATAGTCGAAACTTGCACAGGAGACTCTTAAGATGTGTTCTGTACAGATGTGGAATTAGTGAGGGTTAAACGAACACAATAGCAGTTAGAGTCATTGTCCAACAAATCTTAACATGTGGGCATTTAAATCTGCCCAGGGAAAACAACAATAAAATTGATTTGTGGGCATATCCAACTCAAATCCATCTGTTTTGTAGTCTAAACATCACAAAAACACATGATAAACCTAATCCAAACCACATTTATACATGGTTTGCAATCTGTTTAAAATAAAAAATAAAAAATTTTTTATTCAGGCTATGTCTACTCTAATCTGGATACAAGTGAAAATGCATAATTTTCACTAAGTTTTGGCCTTCCATTCATACTGAGATAGCATTTTTGTCCTGTGAAAACTGAGCTTTTTGAAGACACTCTCCCAAGTTGATAAATTTGAAAATGTTTTCATGAGTTTGCACTTGCGTATAATCAGATATACTACAGAATATTCATAGTTGCCGTGCTGTCCGAGGGGAGGGTTCCAAGCTCTGAATTTAACCTGAACCCAGAGTACTCAATGAAGTATTTCTGCAAAGATGACAGATAATTAACTCCCAATTGCTGTCCTGTGGAAAAACATGAGGGCAAATGCAATGGCAAATAGGGATTGAGTGTGACCTGGAGGCACTAATAAGTGGTGGGATATTTTGCTAATACTGTACAACCTGAAATCCGGAAATGTTGGGACGTTTTTTAAATTTGAATAAAATGAAAACTTAATTTTTTTTTAAATCACATGAGCCAATATTTTATTCACAATAGAACATAGATAACATAACAAAGGTTTAAATTGAGAAATTTTACAATTTTATGCACAAAATGAGCTCATTTCAAATTTGATGCCTGCTACAGGTCTCAAAATAGTTGGGAAGGGGGCATGTTTACCATGGTGTAGCATCTTCTCTTCTTTTTAAATCAGTTTTGAAGGCGTCTGGGCATCGAGGTTATGAGTTTCTGGAGTTTTGGTGTTGGAATTTGGTCCCATTCTTGCCTGATATAGGTTTCCAGCTGCTGAAGAGTTCGTGGTCATCTTTCGTTTGATGATGCGCCAAATGTTCTCTATAAGTGAAAGATCTGGACTGCAGGCAGGCCAATTCAGCACCCAGACTCTTCTATGACGAAGCCATGCTGTTGTAATAGCTGCAGTATGTGGTTTTGCATTGTCCTGCTGAAATACACAAGGCCTTCCCTGAAATAGACGTCGTCTGGAGGGAAGCATATGTTGCTCTAAAACCTTTACATACCTTTCAGCATTCATAGTGCCTTCCAAAACATGCAAGCTGCCCATACCATATGCACTTATGCACCTCCATACCATCAGAGATGCTGGCTTTTGAACTGAACACTGATAACACGATGGAAGATCTCCCTCCTCTTTAGCCCGGAGGACACGTGTCCGTAATTTCCAACAAGAATATCAAATTTGGACTCGCCTGACCATAGAACACTTTTCCACTTTGAAACATTCCATTTTAAATGAGCCTTGGCCCACAGGACACGACTGCGCTTCTGGTCCATGGTCACATATGGCTTCCTGTTCGCATGATAGAGCTTTAGTTGGCATCTGCAGATGGCACGGCGGATTGTGTTTACTGACAGTGGTTTCTGGAAGTATTTTTGGGCCCATTTAGTAATGTCATTGACACAATCATGCCGATGAGTGATGCAGTGTCGTCTGAGGGCCCGAAGACCACGGGCATCCAATAAAGGTCTTCGGCCTTGTCCCTTACGCACAGAGATTTCTCCAGTTTCTCTGAATCTTTTGATGATGTTATGCACTGTAGATGATGAGATTTGCAAAGCCTTTGCAATTTGACATTGAGGAGCATTGTTTTTAAAGTATTCCACAATCTTTTTACGCACTCTTTCACAGCTCTGCCCATCTTTACTTCTGAGAGACTCTGCCTCTCTAAGAAATCCCTTTTATAGCTAATCATGTAACAGACCTGATATCAATTAACTTAATTAGTTGCTAGATGTTCTCCCAGCTGAATCTTTTCAAAATGTCTTGCTTTTTCAGCCATTTGTTGCCCCCGTGCCAACTTTTTTGAGACCTGTAGCAGGCATTAAATTTGAAATGAGCTCATTTAGTGGATACAAGTGTAAAATTTCTCAGTTTAAACATTTGTTATGTTATCTATGTTTTATTGTGAATAAAAGATTGGCTCATGTGATTTGAAAGTCTTTTAGTTTTCATTTTATTCAAATTTAAAAAATGTCCCAACATTTCCAGAATTTGGGTTGTAAAATGCCAGATGAATAGCATGAAAACTTTATCATGTCTGGTCTCTCTGTACAATCTCTGTGAGCTTTTATTACGTATTTTACGTATTTGTCAGTGTGTACAAAAAACTATTTGAAAACGCTTGAAAGAGCAAGTGTGGACAGAGAGGGTTTGGAAATGAAAACACTGTTTTCAAATGTATCCAGATTAATGTAGATGTAGCCTCAGTCAAAACAGTCTCTGATTTTCAGATCATTTGGGATGTCATTTGGATAATTGTTTAAATTTCATTTATATGACTGTGCCACATTCACTGTGTAGTGAATAGTGAACGAGTGACTGAGTCAGCAGTTTTAAACAGAGTATACACATGAATGCATAATATGTGTCTGTCATCCATATTGATTCATGTGTCTCATGATTTTCCATCCTGTCTTTTCACAATGACAGCTATTCGCAGTTTTAGAAGAAAGTTTCTTGGCATGCTGCTAACGTTTACATCATTACTGTAGTAACTGTTGTAAATACACCACATATTGATTACAATGTCTGAACAAATGGATCAGATTTTATCACTTGCAAAATGACAAAGTGAAGAGAGTCAATCCTAAAGATTGATTTGAAAACCAAATTGGATTTGTGTGCAGTTTGAACAAAATGCCTCACTGGCCTGAGTGTTGTCTGCAGTGCTTCAGCTTTTACTTCACACTGTGAATTACATATTGCAGAGAGAGCAAGACTCTGTCCATCAAGCTTGAGGAAATGTCAATGGAAAACGGCAGCATCAGATTGGCAGCCATCTGAGAAGCAGTTGACAAGAGTAATCTTACAAAATGACACATGAATGCTACCCTGGCATGACGACTTGAGAATGGAAGCATTTTGTGTAATTCTATTAAAGGTCAACAAAGATTATTTGTGCTATGTGAAGGTTCAAAACAAAATTTTACATAAATAATAAAAAAAAAAACATTTAGCATTGATTTACTTAATTATTAGCATTAGTTAGTTGCAGCATTAAAGGGTTAGTTCACCCAAAAATGAAAATTCTGTCATTAATTACTCACCCTTATGTCGTTCCAAACCCGTAAGACCTTCGTTCATCTTCGGAACACAAATTACGATATTTTTGATAAAATCCGATGGCTCAGTGAGGCCTCCATTGGCAAGATACTTAACACTTTCAGATGCCAAGAAAGTTACTAAAGACATATTTAATTGACTACAGTGGTCCAACTTTAATGTTATGAAGTGACGAGAATACTTTTTGTGTGCCAAAAAACAAAATAACGACTTTATTCAACAATATCTAGTGATGGGCGATTTCAAAACACTGCTTCATGAAGCGTCGAAGCTTTATGAATCTTGGATTTCTGAATTGAGATTCCATGATGTTTAGTCGGTGCTTCATGGAACTCATGGAAGAGAATTAAGAATGAAGGCAAAAAGACACAGGGAAGGAGGAAGGGAAGGAGGAAGAGAGGGAGGGAGGGAGGGAAAGAGGGAGTAATTAGTCTCAGTGTACATGCTGCAGGCAAATCTAGAATTAAAAAATAGATATCTCTTTCAAATCAGGGCAGAGAGAGGAAATAAAACTGCATTTGCATCGTGGGAGGAAGTGGCTCTGGGGCATCATCGATTAAAGGGCCTGCCGAGATCGCTGACTCTCTGCAAATCGCTCTGCTGACCCGAACGGCCCACGGTGCACATGATATACGGAGCTAACAAAGGAGACGTGATGGGGCGCACCAGCCATAACGAAACGAACGGCAATTAGCCAAATCCCATCGGCGTCCCATCATCACCCTGCTGATGCTCCAAGCTGCATGTTCCTGCATACTCTTAATTAGACAAAAGCTTTTCATTTTTGCTACACAGTTCACTAAAAAAAGAAGTTTATCCCAATTATTTGGAGCTTCCAATAACAGTACAGAGGCCAGAAGATGGGAAAGGGAAGAGGACAGAGAGGAGTTTTATTATGTTTCAAACAGAACCAAATAGCTGTAGATGAGGGTATGTCTCTTTCCCGAAAATGAAATGTACCGAAGCGTCTAGTGATGTTCTTGTCTAGATGTTTGAAGGAAACAAGTCAAGTCATCACCACACAGACTCATAATGGAACAGCACAGAACATTAATCTCTAAATGACTGTTCTGGCTGTGAGACTTTCTGACAAAGTTGTTTTTGTTGCAGAAAAAATGAATATTATTATTATTATCGACCGAATACTGTTATTGTCAGAGGGTGTTATTCTTAAATCTTCACAGATCTGTGTTTTTGCTGACACTGGCTCATTGGTAAAACGTGCCTGCGGTGACATATGTGTAAAATGCTATTATGTTGTTACTTACACGTTTTTGCAACACTTTAAAACTGAAATATCCAGTGAGTGGTGCTAAAAGCATGTTCAGTTTTATCCGAAAACAGATGAACACGGATCTGTCGATGTTTTATTGCTTTGGTTGTTGTATGTATCGCAGTTGTATGGAAATTAAATGCCCAGTGAGTGGAGCTAAAAAGTTAATGCTCTTTAATCGTTTTTGAAAGTAACGTATCACCTACTGAATCGTACACTAAACATAACCAATAGTGTTAACATAAGCAAATGTGAGATTTAAAAAAATGCCTTTGCTGAAGCAACCATGCCATTTTAGCCTGCTTCTACAAGTCTTTGAGGTCTTTTATTGAGTTCATTTTACACAGAACTTGTGCATTTTGCTCGGCATCGCAAGTGTAATGCTATAGCAGGTAAGCTACCGAGCAAGTTTAGAAAAGCCACACATATGGAGCTGGTTATGTGATGCAAACGCCAAAATGAATTAGTTTACAAATCATGTACAGGTAAAAGTGTTTATGAAGTCATAACATAGTATTGTGCAAGGGACCACTAAAAAATTTATATTTCTGCCCATGTAATAAAATCAAAGTTCTTGGTGTTTTACTGCCACTAGTGTTAATTTCAACTGGAAACTGCAGTGAATCGTATGTATAGGTACATTTTTGGAGTTTTGCAAAATTGCAGGTAGAGGAATGTTTTTTCCAATAAGACTATTCTTTTTTCTTCTTCTACTTCTCTCTCCCTCTCTCTTTTTTTTTTTTTTTTTGCAGGTTATGAGAAGACCCACATGGAATTTGCACTCAGGCAAAACATTCTGCAGATATTGCAGACCTGGAAAATGGAGAAGTGTCTGAACTTCATAAAATACTATCCACTCCTGACATTTCATTTATTAAATATTTAAGCTAATCTTACTGTGCTATCAGCTGCCAATAAGAGACTAATACTCTAAGCTCTGTTTACTTTATTTTTTTTTACTAGATTTAAATCTATTTCTTTGCAGATTCCTTTCCTCCATTCTTCCCCAAAATTGCATTGAAAATGCAAGACCGAAGATTCTGTTTGCGCCTAGATATTATTGAAAACCTAATAATGTCCACTTGGATAATTATCCACGGTGTGTATTATCAGCTTCAACATGTGCCACCTTGTCAATAGATAATGTACATTTTTAGCAATAATTCTTAAATATAATTTATTATTATTTTATAAAGTTGTGTGCTTGTCATTTGCTCACATTATATTTGTGTATATCAAAGTTAACCTGCAGAGCCCCAGCAAAATAAATAAAAAAAATTGGTTAATTGAGATAGCGGTCTGTGAATGTGATTAAACAGACCATGCACTGCAAAATAATGGCAAGAAAACACAAATTTCTATTGAGTATTCCTCATAGAGTGTGTCACAGACTCTCAAACAAATGATTGGGTTCTTTTAATAAATTGAAGAGTTGGAATCAACTAAATGAACTGTAAGTTTTCATTAATTTCTCTTATCTCCATCTCGAAATAAAGCAAGATTTGTTTACTTATGGTTAAGTGAAACTCATCACTATATATATTATTACTATGTTATTACTATGTTATTACTATGAGTGAAATTAAAGTTGCTATTGCTAACCAGCAACTAACAGGTTTAAAATCAGTCACCACCATTACAGTAGAGCTGTACTAGTGTTTTAGTTTGGGCAAATGAGTCACAATGCATTTAAAGTATCACTCCACAACCTATGACAGTTTAGGCCAGGGGTGTCCAATCTTGCCCCAATTAAACACACTGGAAACAACTAATCAACTAGAATCATACTAGAAACTTCCAAGCAGGTGTGTTGAGGCAAGTTGGAGCTAAACTCCGCAGGACAGTGGCCCTCCAGAACCGAGTTTAGACACCCCTAATTTAGTACCCGACAACATATTATTCAAGTACTGGCATATCAATAAAGTACACATAAGCATTGAAGGAGAGACATGTTTGTCAGGGCAGTTTGAATGTAACCCTTCCAACATCATCTGTGTTTGTGAAAGGTAAAGCCTTCAGATTCATCTTCATCCTCAACTTAATCTCTGAGCTGCAGAGGCTCCTCTGACTTCATACTGAGGGCTCATCGCCTCCTCAGCAGGGAAAGAAACACAGAGAATGTGTCTCCAGTACTTCTGTTCCTCTTAGGTAATATGATTGAATGGGAAAGGGAAAGACAGCAAGTGTGAGATAGCGATAGAGAGAGAGAGAGAGGAGCAGTAAAACGAGTTAAAAAAAAAAGAACCAGGAGACACTGTCAGAATTGAGATGAGACGAAGACGCTCCCCATTGGGATGATTGCTTTGCCCTGAATACAAAAGGTGCAACCCTGCAAACACTTTGTGTTGTTTGCGAGCACAGATTAGGTCCGGCCGCAGACATCCGCAATTCTTTAAAACAAGCCCTCAGGGAGGAATTAGCATCCATCTCTGGGCTTATAAACCAGAGATGGGCCGCAATGATAAAAAGCACCTCTCAAGGAGAGCAATGACAGGGATATAGAAGGGAAAGATGCGCTGCAGAAGGGGCAATCATAGTAAAAGTGTGAGGATGGGTTAGGATTGCAAGAACAAGTGCTTTAAAAGGGGGGAGGGTGTTCTGGATGGGGGACAAAGGAGAAAAAGATTTAAGCATGAATCATGGGAGTACTTGAAAGAGCACTTTTCTGAAGTAGACGATGACATTTTTTAATAACATGCAGGTCTGACTGACCCAGAAACACCCAGAATAGTATATTTTAATGTCAAAAACATGTTATAAATACATTTATGTAGTTAATACTAAAGTGTATACATTTTACAATGTTACAATTTTAAGATACTTTATTTAGTGACATCACTGTTTACTCCAGTGCTGATATAGATAAATTAACTAAATTAATAACTATTGATTCTTACAAGGGAATGAATCAATACTGAATTCACTTAAGCTGGACAATGACACAATTTTCTTTAAGAGCTGCTGTGCAGCCAAAATTATATACCAGTTATCACGGTAAACCTGCTTTGACACAATCTGCACTGTAAAAAGCACTATATAAATAAAGGTGACTTGACTTGACTTAGCAATAGAGCGCTGCAGGTTCTATGTATTTTTGTAGGCCAAAACCAAGTTAGCATTGTAGCACTTTTGGTTCCATCGTTCTGAAGTCAATGGGCTTTTTGAAAGGGCTAAATGCCACTTGTTTATAACCTACGTTTAGCTTTTTATCTCTGGTAATTGTATATAGGCTTCAAAATACATAAAATTTGTGCTTATTTGTGAAGATTATCATGACGACGAAATCGTACAGCGGAATACAATAAAAGTGCTGTCACTGTTTGGACAAAATAGTTGAAAGAAACATTAAAACATCTTCCTCTCTGTTCTGCAGAATAAAGGATGTCATACCACTATATATACAACAGATATATACCACAAGTAGTTTACTTCTGTTAAATGTCCCCTTTCAAGTTGCTGTTAAAATGTTATTTTTCAGTCATTTGCTGATAAACAAAAGTCTGGCTATGGGATTGCAGTCGTTGTGCAACACAGAACAGAATGAAATGGCTATAATGCAGGTAAATGCATTTAGTGTGTATTAAATGCATTAACAAATTGAACAGCATTAAGCCCTATTCAGATGGGACTTGTTTTCCTTGAGGAGGTGAAGTAAATTTGTGTTTTTAATTCACTTTTTTCATCACACAAATTCTGTAAAATATATGGAGCAAATTACCCACCTAGCTGTTCAACAAACTGAGAGGTCCACTGAGAAATTGAATGCTGTTTAGATTGTTTGAGGAATGTCTGAAATTGCAGTATTTTTATTTTTCACAACTTCTCTGTATGTATTTTGACCTTAATAACCGAGGCTAAATTTATTGCTGCACTGCCTGGTGCACCTTCATTATGGATTTAAAGTGTTCAGCCAACTTTCTGAGTAAAATAACAGTTGGTTCAGCTGGCATCCCATCTGATGTAAAAAGGGATTAAATCAATAATAGGAGTTCTACCTCAAACTGCACAGAACGACCAGCATCAGGTTTGATGACCTTCTTAATAAATTACTTAATTAACTTATATTACATAAGTCTTATGTTCAATACATTTTGTGATGAGCAAGTGACTTTCAATAAAACAACTTGAACTGAATTGAGATGAATGATGACACTATTGTCCTGAGTAGAGCTGCTTATAAGCTTAATCTAATTTGTTTCATAATTGACAAATTTTGCAACATTGACACTACTAAACTGAATTAAATGAACAGTGAACTGACTCAAGCTAACTAATGAGACTTTTGTCTTCTGTAAAGCTGCTTATAGCTGAATTGAACTCATTGCATTATTGATGAACTTTACGCAGTTGGACTGCATCAACACTGAACTGATTAATGACTGAGTTGAAAAATGACACTATATATTGTCTTTTAGAGATGCTTTAGGACAGAATTTGAATTTGCCTCATTGATGAAGTTTATTACTGTGAAGCTTTCAAACAAACAATCTGTATTGTATAAAGTGCTATATAAAATTAAATCAAAAGGTGATTTGACTTGACTTTCCATAAAGGCCATATCCAGGCTAGTAATAACTAAAGATATCCCAATCCTGTCCAAATCAATATGTCCTCTGTTAATAATTGTAACTTAAATGGTGTTTACATATGAATCCTGTCCAAACAGGTCTATTTAATTAATCATAACAACTTTTGCAGCCCAAAATTTTATGAAGTTATTTGGGGTTGGAGGGTTACTTTAAAGTATTTCAAACAGCAGAAGTACCAGTGTGGTCAAAGCCGATCAAAGTGTGATCAAGCAGATGAGAGAATGTTTTGAAAAGTTCACAAACACACAAGAAGTAAGTAAACAACTTCAGATGAGATGCTACACAGAATAAGAACCCAAATGCTGCTGAAGCTTTTTTAGGGTGATTCGATTTGACATTTTATATACATGCTGAGTGTATTTGAGGTTTTGCTGGACTAAATCAGTTAAAGTGTGCAACAACAATAATAGACACTGCTCTAAAGGCACATAATGTTGCCCATAAAGACACACAGTATTCATTAGAGATATCCTATCATCTCCATATAAAAACAGGAATACATGCACGCTCTGCCAGTCATTAACTTCTCTTCTCTTTATCAGATAATGATAATGATCCTGGGCTTCTGCTGAGCTACTGAGACTCTAACCTTGTGTTGATAATGCTCTAAATTACGCCTCATTTCCCCATGGACTGTTGAGCGGATAGTACTTGTTTCATTGGTTGCACACTTGTGTCGCACAAGTTGAACGCCAAATGCTCTTTTCACACTCCACATTCAAACATAACCACTGACAATACAGCTGTTTATCGATCATGAATGAATGAATGAATGAATGAATGAATGAATGAGGCATTTATATAGCTCTTTCCTATGTACAACTGTACACCCAAAGCGCTTTACAATCATATCAGGGGTCTCTCCTCATCCACCACCAGTGTGCAGCATCCACTTGGATGATGCGACGGCAGCCACAGTACAACGGCGCCAGTGCGCTCACCACACACCAGCTGTAGGTGGAGAGGAGAGAGCGTGAAAGAGACAATTTAAATGGATGGGGATTATTAGGAGGTCGTGATTGGTAAGGGCCTATGGAGGGAATTTGGCCAGGACACTGGGGTTACACCCCTACTCTTTACGAGAAGTGCCATGGGATTTTTAATGACCAAAGAGAGTCAGGACCTCGGTTTAACGTCTCATCCGAAGGACGGTGCTTGTTACAGTACAGTGTCCCCGTCACTATACTGGGGCGTTAGGACCCACACAGACCACAGGGAGAGCACCCCCTGCAGGCCTCACTAACACCTCTTCCAGCTGGTTTTCCCAGGAGGTCTCCCATCCAGGTACTAACCAGGCTCAGCCCAGTTTAGCTTCAGTGGGCAACCAGTCTTGGGCTACAGGGTGATATGGCAGCTGGCACATCATCACAACTTAGGCACCATTGCACTATTCTAGAAAGTAGTCTGCTGTATTAACTTTGCATCAATAAATACACATTATGCTTATGAACTGTAAAGCTTACATACCTGAAACACTGTCACCATATTTTTACACCATTATTATATTTATCTTCCGGTAGCTACAACTGCCAGTTTCACATTCACCAGCAGTATAAAGAGGCACATTTAGTGCAATTAACCCTGAAGACTCGGTTCAATTTAAAAGTGATTAATGCAATATGATTAGACTTGATAACAAAGTCCATTGTCCGTCTATAGGGTTTATTATCATTTGTGATTCACCACTCAGACCTCTCTTTAAACCCCTGACCTCCATAATAGCTCTAAAGAAAGTGCGTTCATATCTTGAATAGCTGGCAGATATCAGAAAGTCATTAAAGCGCGCAGATCAAGGAGATGCTGTCACAAACGTTCTCCATTCATCTCTCACATTCTTGCTTATCCTTCAGCAACAAGACTGATCCTGAATTACTATGGAGTCCCAGCGGGGATCTGCATATGCATAAAAATGAATGATAATGCTGTGCTATAGGGCTTAGGAAATCTCACACAATGGGCTGTCAAGTGTGTTTGGGACCAAACTATTGTGCGATATTTCAATCTGTCGTGTTACAAGCGCTGATGAGAGCTGTCAACAGCATCAATCATAGCCATGAAGCTGTGCTATTAGTCAATGTTCAAAAGTGGGTAAAACCGGCAAATTCCTCTCGGAATACCACTTTAGTTTAAGCTAGCAGAAAGTGTCAGCTTGTTCTCGGATCGCTGTGATTTGAGTCCAGTGGGGAAACTAAAGGATAAATTGATGTAAGAAATCATTTTCCTTTGCTGCTATTGTGGTTTGATAAAACCTGCACTGCTTTGAGTGCTTAGGATTATATTTAAAGAGCCCCTATTAGTTTAATTTACAGGTTCATAATTTAGTTTAGGGGTTTACATGATTTAATATTCCAAAAACTCATTATTTTTCAAATAATTTGCTTTGTTGTCACACCTGTTTTCAGCCTCTGTCTGAACGCTCTGTTTTAGGTTTAGTTTCTTTAAATCTCACCTTCTGAAATGTGCAGTCTGCTCTGATTGGTCAGCTGGCCTCAGTCTGTTGTGATTGGTCTACCTGCTACCTATCAGTTCGAGCATGAGTCTGATGAAAGTCAGGAAGAACAAGCTGATCGCACCATCGCAAACACAAATTGTGCAGAACATTTCACGGTGGTAATGTTTTATTTATTCCTTACTTACATTTCAGATGTCTTGTTATAACTTGTTGTTATGTCCGTTAACACACTGACCTGCACGATTCAGAAAGCAGTCTAAAGGGTGACTAAAGGGTGTGGTTGTCCTGCTAAGGAATAGTGTTAAAAATAAATTTTACCCACTGATTCTTAGATTCCTTTGCCTTTGGAAGTCCATGTAATGATGTTTTGCTAGAGAAAAGGCATTTCTTTAGAAGTGATAAACTCTTCTTGGCGTCACAACTACCTTTGTTTGACGGCTAGCTAAAGAAGCCACCATGTGACATAGCTACATTACAGAAATAATGGCAGGACTACAGACGAGGCGTTTCAGGCAGGTGTTTTCAATTGGAGAGATTTAGTACCTTTGCTGTGGACTGTGCTTTGTAACTTTACAGATTGTTTACATGCACAAACAGATATCACACTTTAAAGGAAATATAAATAGCATACTAGGTTCCCTTTAATGTTACTGGTTCATCTAGAAACATACTTTAATGTTTATTCCCTCCTTTTCTTTTTTCTTTCAACTAAGAAAAGCTCATTTGGAGCGACTTTATAAGAATTATTTGACTTGGTGGAGCAATAATGAATTGCTCCATGTGGTTCACGCAATATGTTCCGACTCTCCCGGGAAATGTTATCGGCATACAAACTTATCAAGGCCAGATTACATAGAAAACACAAATAACAGCTTGATCGCTCTTTTCTGAGGCTGAACGACAAACTCATCAATCACTGCTAAATAGCTGCATAATGCCTTGGGCTTCTAGAGCACTATGGGGCAAAAAAAAAATCATTAATATCCAATTCATCTGCTGCTTTCCCCCTCTACATTTCTCACCAGGAGAATAGCCAGAGGAAGATGAATCAATCTGTTATGTATGTACACCTTGTTGCAGACCGTAGCGAGAATATGTTGTTGTGTAGCGGTTTGTGGTTTGTGCGATGCCTCTTGAGACTCAACTGGCAAACATCATTCCCTCAAGCTGACGGATCAGAGAAAATAAGAGGTTAAACATGAAAATCATAAAATCATCATTCTGTACAGACAATTGCTTCCCAAATCCCCCTATTTCCTGCTTTGAACTGAAACATCGAGAAGCCGTTTCCTGACCTAGAATGCCCAAACGGCCTTGTCCACAATATTACATTCATGAAGGAATTCTTTTTATAATAAAAAATGTTGGGGATGCTCAGACATTAAAATTCTAGACGATGCTGACAAGCTGATAATTAATGTCATGTTATGGATGACAAGCGCTAAATGGATGCTATTAAAATTATAAATGATTTATATAAAGATTGATAGAAATGGACAGGGATAAAGACATGAGCATCTTTGACACGGGCCAAATTGTTATAGCAAGGCGATTGGGTATCTCTGTGTCTTGGGTCTTGTTCCTGGTCAGCAGTGGTGAGAATTTCCCAACAGTGATTCAAGGAGGGACAAACCAGCGATAGGGTGCTGGGCACCCAAGGCTCATCGATGCACAAGGAAAACAATGGCTGTCCCATCTGGTCCAAACCAAACCTAGGTCTAGTGTGGCACAAGTCACACAAAATTTTAATGATGGTTATGGAATAAATGTTTCACAACACAGTGCATCACACTCTGCTGCGTATGGGGCTGCATTGCCACAGACCATTCAGAGTACCTATGATGACCCCTATCCACCGTCGAAAGTGCCTGCAATAGGCATACGAATGTCAGAACTAGACTTGGAGCAGTGGAAGAAAGTCACCTGGTCCGATGAGTCCCGTTTTCTTTCACATCACGTGGACAGCTCTGTATGTCTCCGCCAATTACCTGGGGAAGTGATAGCACCAGGATGGACTGTGGGACGATGACAAGCCGGTGGAGGGAGTGTGATGCTCTGAGCAATGTTCTGTTAGGAAACACTGGGTCCAGCCATTCATGTAGATGTAAATTTAACATGCCACCTACTTAAATATTGTTGCAGACCAGGTACACCCCTTCATGACAATGGTGTTCCCTGGTGGAAGTGGCCTCTTTCAGCAGGATAATGCACCCTGACACACATTATTCAGCAATGGTTTGAGAAACACGATGAAGAGTTCAAGAGTTCTGTTGCCCTGGCCTCCAAATTCCCCAGATCTCAATCCAATCGAGCATCTTGTGGGATGTGCTCTATACCAACAATTTCAATCCACGGCATCACTCCACCTTGCAACCTACAGGGCTTGATGGATCTGTTGCTAACATCTTGGTGCCAGATACCACAGTACAGTGTCTTGTAGAGTCCATGCCTTGGTGGGTCAGTGCTGTTTTGGCAGCACGCGGAGGACCAACAGCAATTTAGGCAGGAGGTCATAATGTTTTTGCTCATTGGTGTATTTCAAGTATTAACTGATACTGATACATCAAAAAAAAATCTCCAATACCAACAGAAGCCAACATTTTGTGTATCTCTAAAAATTGTATCCTCCTCAAAGGGAGCATATACATTTTGTATGCACATTTTGGAAATTTTATTCACATCTTGGTGGTTCAAAAAATGCAATATTTTCTCATCTTATTTATAGGTTAGAAAGATGGTGTAAACTTTAAACAGTATATTAAAAAATTATACAACCCATTTACCACTTAGGGTTAGAGTTTGTTCAAATCCATAAAAGTAAGTAACACCAAGCACCATAGCAAACAGCACTAATAACTTTGAAAATGTTGAATGAATTTTAGCAGCCACAAGGCCATCAAAGAAGTAAAATCTGCATGACAAACAAGCTTTGGGAAGAACAAAATTTTAGCACCTAATGGAAATGAGGTATCAGGCACATAGTAACATCTGAATTGGCAGATAGTGACTGTAGAGGAATTGCATTCATAACCTTCCCTTCCCAATACCCTATAAATTGTGTTCCTGAAGTGTACATATCAGTACGCATTCAAAGCTCCCCTGCTGGTTACATCCACAGGTTGTGTGTTTTCAGAGTGAGAGCAGAGAATGTTTTCAGCCCAGAGCTGAGAGCCGTGCAAATCCACCATCACTGGAGACATCAGCCCGGCTTGGTGAGCTGAGGGAAGACCGTTGGGATCACTCGCTCTCTCTCGCTCTCTCTCACTCAGGTTCTCTTCCCTCTCCACAGTCGAGAGAAGAACTGACACTCATCTTGTCCCACACTGGGAGGATTCAAAGGAGCAGTCATCCAGCAAATGAAATGCAGAGAGAGCTCAGCAGAGAGCAGGGGGACCAATCCTATTACTATCCACCTTTCGGAAACTGTTAATTGCATAGGCTGGGATAAAATCCTTCTGAATTGTGACTGACAAAATTAAACTAGACTCTTACCTCTAATATTTGACTGTGCTGGGTCAACATTACTTGACCACAGCTCAAGACAAGATTTTTTTTTGACCATAGTAGTTGCTTATTCGCTCACACCAATTGCGTTATTGTTGCACACAATTTACTATAGAAACTATGCAAATCAGTTAATGGCGGGAACTAGGCCTGTCACAATATCAGTGAAAGAATTCACAATAACAATATTATTACAATATTGTTTTATAAAAATCACAAAAAATGTGATTAAAAATGTAAATAAATACATAATGCTATCAGTCAAATTTCATCATTTTTTATCTATTACTTTAATTTGCATTTTCACAAAAAAAAAAAACTCAAAATACGAGGGAGTCAAAGAATGAGTTTGTAACCACGAATGTGCAAAAGCACACAAAAAGAACTTGCACATCTTTTTTTTATTTTTTTCTGGAATCCAAAAAACTCCCACACTTATGCGTAAACCTTTTTTCAGGTTTGTTTAGAGTGTCCTGCTTTCGCATTTTATATCCTAATTTTGTGCAGCAATAGTAGCTACACATTGCGTCTTCTCCTTTTTTCCATTTTATAATGGGTGGCAACCAGAATTAAGGTGCAATACCACCACCTACTGTGTTGGAGTGTCAACCAGTTGCTGGATATTATTGTACAGGAATTGGACAATGAGACTGAAACACCTGGTTTTAGACCACAATAATTTATTAGTGTAATGTAGGGCCTCCTTTTGTGGCCAATACAGCATCAATTCATCTTTGGGAATGACAGATACAAGTCCTTCAGAGTGGCCAGAGGGACTTTGAGCCATTTTTCTTCCAGAACACTATGTGATACTGGTGAAGAAAAAGGTTTTCTGACTTGATCTTCCAAAATACCCCGAAATGGCTCTAAAATATTTTGATCTGGTGACTGTGCAGGACATAGGAAATGTGCAACTTCATTTTCATGTTCATGTTCATCAAACCATTCTGTCACAAGTATTGCTGTATTGGTGCATTATTATGCTGACACACAGCACCGCCTTCCAGGTATACAACGTTTGATCCTTTAGGTGCACGTGGTCCTCCAGAATGGTTTGGTAGTCCTTGGCTGTGAAGCGCCCATCAAGCAGAGTTGAGAATGCCTACTGCAGCCCAAACCATCACTGATCCCCCCCCTTGCTTCACTCTGGGCATGCTACAGTCCAAGTGTTAAGCCACTTTGAGGTTTCTCCACACCGTAACTCTCCCGGATGTGGGAAACACAGTAGGTGGACTCATCAGAGAACGTTTCGCATTGTCCACAGCCCAAGATTTACATTGTTGGCACCAATGAATCCGACATTTGGCATTGGCTATAGCAGCCTGACCATGTATATTGACTCTGTAGAGCTCCCATAGAACAGTTTTGGTGAAAACAGGAGAGTTGAGGTGTGCCCTTAATTCTGCAGTGAGTTGGGCAGCTGTGTGTTTTTTTTTTTTTATTCAATCAGGGTTAGTACCTGGACATCCCTTTCAGAGAGATTCCTCTTGCGTCGACAGTTACTTCTGTTAGATGTGGTTTTGGTTTGTCCTTCGTGGTGGTATGCCGACATTACCCTGGGTACCACTCTCGATACATCACAAAGACTTGCTGTCATGGCCACAGATGAGCCAGGTGATGATGCACACCAACAATCTGTCCTCTTTTGAACTCTGATATATCTCCCATTATGTTGTGTGGATTGCAATATTTTATGTACAGCTGTACAGCTGCTTTTGCTCTGCTAATTCAAACTTTACACTCTGTTCTTGTTTTAATAAATGGGTGGGACAGGAATGTCTGTTGTTGGTGTATTATAATTTTATTATTACAATAATTGGCAAAATTTATTGACATAGTTTCATCCTTACATCTATAATCCGATATATTGTCAGTCTTGAGATTATTTACATTAGTCAATAAATGCGTGGATCCGTGCTCTGTATTGGATTGTCCTGATGGACTAGTGGAAGAATTTTTGTTCAGCGTGCCAGACGTTCTGGGTTCTAATCCGTCCTCATATAATTTATTTTATTTTTTTCTCATTAAAACCAAAGATGTTCATCAGTGATCGTATATCAACAGCAGGGACACGTTTATGTGCATATGTCCATCATTATGTGCACGAGCGCAAAAGAAAACAATTGATCGCCTATTATTTAACACAAACGAACAAATTGCTAATCAATTATGTTTCTTTTGCATTAGATACATCCGTGCTGCGAGATGTTTCAAAAAGTGGTGGGGACAATATCGACCCTGGCAAAAAGTGGTGGGGACATGTCCCACCCGTCTCACTCTCAAATTACGCCTTTTTTAATGGAATTTAAAATCTGTGAGGATTGGCCACCAGGATATATAGGTGTGAAACCTTCAACGCTATATTGGCCAGTGTTTCAGTTTCATAGTCCAACCCCTGTATTTGTAGTATTAACATGATATAAATATTTCATTTTTAAAAATGTACATTTCACATTTCAAAAATTCAGTAAAAAAATGCAAAAGGTCTGCACTCAAACATTTTTATTATATTCAAACAGGAGATAAAATAGTACAAAGGTTTCAGCTATTTGCCTTCATCAGTGTCAGTGACATTTCAAATATTCACATTTATCTTCAATACAGTATATTGCAATTTTTTATTTATATATTTATTTTTTATTTTTGGAGCTTTACAGACCCTGATCACCATTCACTTATGAAAAAGAGTAGTGCAAAAATTAAACTAAACTCTTTCAAAATCTTTTTGGTATAATCATCCACAATCACAGAATGAGGTTAATAAGCATAAATCCTTTGATGCCCACATGCATGCTACATTTGCATATGTCTTCTCAATTACTGAACACTCAAAGTGTATACGGATCCGAACCTGTGTGCAACTAATGTGCTGTGTAATGAGGAATTATAAGAGCTATGGACTATAAAATTGTTTTCTGTTATCCTAATAGTTTACGGAAAAATACATTTTTGTCATTATTTACTCACCCTCCTGTCAATCCTAACCTGAATACTGTTTTTTTTCTTGTGGAACACAAAAGGAAATATTTTGAATGCACGTCTCTATTTTTCATTGTATGACAGTCTTTAGTAACCATGAGCTGTCAAGATCAAAAATGACAAAAACATTGTAAAAATTGTTTGTTCAATTTGTGTTCAGTCTTTTGAAGTCTTACGTTTTGTGTGAGGGTATGTCCAAAATCTCACTGATGTGATTTGAATATGTGCATAATCCAATTCACATTGTGATCAGTTCTGACACACACACACACAGGTTTGTTTTGCTATCAAAGTGAGGACATTCCATAGGCGTAATGGTTTTACTGTACAAACTGTACATTCTATCCCCCTACACTACCCCTACTCCTAAACGTACCCATCACAGAAAACATTCTGCATTTTTACATTTTTAATAAAACATTGTTTAGTATGTATTTAAAGCTATTTTAAATATGAGGACTCATTAAATGTCCTCATATTTCATGTTTACGTCGTAATACCAGTGTAATACCCATGTCATTATACAAATTTGTGTCCTCATAAATCACAAAAATGCGCACGCTCACACACAAACACACACACAGTTTAACATGTTTTGAATATACACAAATTTGAATGAGATGCCATGGGTCATTATTGCCTTTTATGAAAAAAAAAAAAAAAGAATTTGAACATTAAGCCAAATTTCTCCTTTTGCATTTCACGGAAGAAAAAAAGTCATGAGTTTGAAATGAAATGAAATGAAATGAGGGTGAGTAGTTTTCTTGTTCTTATTTGGGTGAACTATCTCTTTAAGCACTGGCATACGTACAGTTTCTTGCCATTTAAAATAATTCAGCTGGGTTTACAAGCATTTTAAATAGTATTTCATAATTCTATTTGTGTCTGTGTGCGGTTGTTTCAAACTGAACCCTTCCAGTATCTTCAAACCACATTAGCAGGCTGTACATTCTCTAACATGCTCTTGAGAATTGTTTCCTTTGAACTGGCAAGTCTGAATTTGGGGCAGTATAATATGCATTCTTTCTATACTGTCAGCCAGACAGACATCACTGATGTAATGGGGGACTTTTTAATCCACCCACATAATCCAGTGGCAAACAAAACAATAAGCAGCACTTGGCATCTACTTTAAAACTGTGCAGGGGTTTAATCTTTAAAGTCTTAAAGCAGCATAAATGCATGTGCACTCTGCCGTCAGTTTTACCAACTGCTTTTAAGCAGATTCATGCGCTTTGCTCTCATCTCTGACCTTACTGTCCTGAACAAATCACAAATGCTGAAATCATACATTGCTTTCACACTGACAGCCACTGATCAAATGCAGAATCTCAAATTCAGATGCTGAAAGAAACAGACCTCCCAGACATCCATTGAGGCTGAGGTACTTAAACAGTGCTTGAAAAGACATGCGCTGAATTCTGATCCACTGAGCTTGAGTAATACAGTCTTAAACAAAAGTTGCAAAAACATTCATTAAACCACACATAATTCTGCATATACAAAAACAAATCTAAGTACATAAATACATTTTGTGAATTTTACTGTCTGTCTGTCTGTCTGTCGTGTAATAGTGTAGAAGACAGAATTCAATATCCAAATCCAATATCACATTTTTATCAAACCACACTTATATATAAACAAAACATATTTACAAAAATATTGGTAACAGTTCACAATAAGGTTTCATGTGTTAACATTAGTTAACTACAACATTAACTAACAGTGAACAATGCTTCTACATCATTTATTAATATTAGTAAATGTTAATTTCAACCTTTACTAATACATTATTAAAGGGTTAGTTCATTACTCACTATCATGTCGTTCCACACCCGTAAGAACTTTGTTCATCTTCGGAACACATATTAAGATAATTTTGATGAAATCCGATGGCTCAGTGAGATAATTGGCAGCAAGATAATTAACATTTTCAGATGCCCAGAAAGCTACTAAAGACATGTGACTACAGTGGTTCAACCTTAATGTTATAAAGCGACGAGAATACTTTTTGTGCGCCAAAAAAACAAAATAACGACTTTATTCAACAATATCTAGTGATGGGCGATTTCAAAACACTGCTTCGAAGCTTTACGAATGTTTTGTTTCGAATCCGTGATTCGGAGGGTGTATCAAACTGCCAGTGTCACATGATTTCAGTAAACGTGGCTTTGTTACATCATAAGTGTTTCGAAATTTCAATGGTTCACCACTGGGGGGCGTGACTTTGGCAGTTTGATACACGCTTCGAACCACTGATTCGAAACAAAAGATTTGTACAGCTTCGAAGCTTAATGAAGCAGTGTTTTGAAATTGCCCATCACTAGATATTGTTGAATAAAGTCGTTATTTCGTTTTTTTGGTGCACAAAAAGTATTTTTGTCACTTCATAACATCAAGGTTGAACCACTGTAGTCACATGAAGTGTTTTAGCTTTCTGGGCATCTGAAAGTGTTAATTATCTTGCTGGCAATGGAGGCCTCACTGAGCCATTGGATTTTATCAAAAATATCTTAATTTGTGTTCTGAAGCAGAACGAAGGTAGCCTGGATGCCAGCCGAACTTAGCCCCGCCCACAACATTTTTCGGTCGGGGAAGTTCGGTCTGGACTCGATCCGAAGAGGAGTAATTATGCCCGAACAGAAACTGTTCGGACCAATCACATTGTCAGGGCGATGATTGACAGATTATCACCAGAAACGTAATCAGCCACGTCATCAAAGAGCGCTTGGGTTGAATTAGTTTACAACAATGATGGCTGTTGTTGAAGAACTGAGATGTGTAGATTCCGCCATCGCGTCCGTTATAGAAGATATCGACAGCGCATTAATTTTAAAAGATTTTAAAATTCTTTTTTCAACACCGGCAAAGATTGTTTACGCTCATCTTCTACTAGTTCCAGCATGTGTGCAGTTGAGTTCTGTTAACAAAACTGTGCGTCACTCAACATACGTCACTTACTCTGTAGCTCTGATTGGTTGTAGGTCTATCCAATTGAGGTCTTTCCTGGATCGGTTGAAATACGCCCCCATAATCAAAGCCCAATGGAGCAGTATCAGACTCATATTCTGACTAGAATTGAGTATGACCACGTCAGGCTAGAACGAAGGTCTTACGGGTGTGGAACGACACAGTGAGTAATTAATAATAGAATTCTCATTTATGGGTGAACTAACCCTTTTAGATCAAAAGTTGTATCTGTTAACATTAGTTAGTAAACTAAAATGAACATGTACATTTTTAACTAACATTAACAAAGGGACAAAGAACTGCTGTACAAATAAATGCTGTAAGAATATATTGTTCATTGTTAGTTCATGTTATTACATTAACTAATGTTAACAAATGAGATCTTATTGTAAAATGTTACCAAAACATTTGAGGATACATGTTGATGAAATGTTTAAGATGAATTATTAATACCAACATGTTCTCCAACCAATACGCCGATGTAGGTCGTTTGTCACTTCCCTGAAATACGACCCATAGGAGCGTTTACTAAAGTTGCGCCAGTTTAATTAATTCATGTAGTCTAATTAGTACATGTACACAATATACTGTATTTCACAAAGGTGTTAGCACCCTGTAAGATCACTGAATATTACAAAACATCTGCTGTCTGCACTTGTGTCCTGCTCCATAGCAAGAATTATTCCACCATAAAGACAGGAACAATGAAATAAGAACATGTTTAATGGTCATTATCAAGGTCAAAGTTTAGGGTATTTGCATGCAACTCGTGTAAAAATGATCAGTCCATATTTAGGTTCTGGCCTACATTGTTTTAAAGTAGTTTTAAAGAAAGAGTTTTGATTAATATATTATAACTAATGTCATTATTAAATGAAATCATTCAACAAATGTCAACTCAAGCCATCAGAGACTTCACAAAAATAAAACTGAGCACCGGAAGACCAACTCACAGAGAGCCGTCAAAGTAACTCTGCAATCGATCACAGAGTAATTTGGCTTTGTCAACAGCTCTTCTGTGACTTAAAGTGCACCGCGACTACCATAACAGTACATTTTCTATCAGCCCTCATGTGAACAACAATGGCAGACATTGGCAGAGGCATCAGACAGAGGTGTCAAATCTCATTGCAGAAAAATTGCTTTTGGTTTATCAATTACAGAAGAGGGCAATGAGGGATTTCGCTTGAGTTGAAGCTGATATTGCTAAAGGCAGGTGAGTATCGAACCACCCGTCTGCCTGAGCCAGGGGTAAATAGTGATTAATGGGCGATGGAGGAAGGTTTTCCAAAGAACTGTGCGAGTGCCTGCGATCTAATTCTTCCCTTCAGCCCTTCTCTGTAGAATCTGCTAAAGCTCATGCTACTTAGACGATTTGAACAAGAGAAATGAATTCAGTGATGGAAGTTAAATGGAAAAGCCTTTTTCTTTTTTCTTTTTTTTTGCCTGAAACTGCTCCAGTTAAGATGAGCTTAGAGAACACCAGCACTGATGTTATGATTTTTCAATCTATCTTGTTTATTGATTAGAAGTGTCAGCAACTGAAAGAGCTTTAAATCAGTCAGAATGGCTCAGGCAGCATTGACTGAACTGGCTCAAAGCTTGGAAAAAGCTAGGAGAAATATGTCTGTCTGTAGACATTTTAAATGCCACAGTTTAATTTTTAACCACAAGCCCTTCCAAGATCATTGTTCAAAAATGTATTGAGGTACTTTTCTAGTCTATTGCACGGCCTAGATGAAACTGGTTTCCACTATCTAAAATTCCTAAAAAGCTCACCTCTAAACAAATCTCAAACTTAAAAAATGGCAATGAGCCATAATAATTTAAAAACACCAATCAGACCCGAGACAAAGCACAATCTTTTATTTCATTGTTAGAGCAGGATTAATTTGAAAGTCAATTTCTTTAAAAGCTATTGAACATTTTCACCTTTACTGCAGAGGGAAACATTTGGTGATAACATGTCCCAATACCACAATCATGAATTTATAGTATATTTCTGGTTACTATTTGTTGTAATTTACCAGTAATTTTTACAGAAAAAGTTCTACAATTTATTACAATTTCAAGGAAACTGATTTCACAGTAAACATGAAATGACAGTGATTATCTGTCTGAATTTCAGTAATCTCTTGAATATGAATAGAATAATATTATATAATATTTTTTATCTAAAATTATGTCACCATTTTAGAGTGTTAGCCTAATTCTCTATTTTTGACTCCAAGGCAACAGACACGAGATATAATTATAGATTATTAGCATAAAACAGTCTAAAAATGACGCAGAATACAATAACACATTTATTCACAGATCCGTTTCCAGTTAATGGAGTCCAGCTTTGGTTAATCCTTTAAAAGTATACATTAAAAGTTCCCTAGATATAACAACCAATCAGATTAACACAATAGTATTGCAAACCCTCTCCCCTATTATGTTTGGACTGTTAAGCACAAAATGGCTACAGTACATAAAGTGCAGATTGCAAGCTATGATCAGGCTTAAAGGTCAATCATAATGCTCAAACCGTTTTCTCTACGTAACAGTGGAACCAATTGTAACACTATTATGGGCTGGGAGAAAATGAAAGCCAGCCAGCAGGTACACTTATCACCATAATGGCTTCAAACATAACGGACTCACTGTTGTTATCCCACAGATATCCTGCAGCTTGGTGTACAACCACCTAGCCTGCATTGATTCATAGTAAAGTTGTGAATAGAGTATTTTATTGTAGGAAAATTGATATTTAACCTGATACAATTTATATAAAAATGTATAATTTAATATATTAATATTTACTATATAACTGTATTTACTACATCTACAGCTAATAACCACCTTGGGTCAGTTATAAACTTGCTATCTTCTTTTAAAACACAAATGGACATACAAATGTGCATCACTCTTGTAATAACCTCTCATATTGTTACGAAAGATGTTTGTTTATCCATTGGTTACAGCCAGCTTCAGCTGAATAGATAAAGTACAACCGTTTACCTTGTGCTCAATGATGCTGCTGTATCCCTGCAGTGCTGGAGGCGCGCGCGGCGCTCTGGTGGGCTCCACTTTCTCACCTGACGCGCCCTTTGACGCGCTGGATGCTGTAGTATTATTATTGTTGCTGACGCTGTACACGAACAACAGACTGGTGCACATGGTGATCGCGAGAAACACGGCTACTCCATGACGCTGGAAAACACGAGGGCAAAAGTTCAAATCAACCACAGAGCGCGAGGTCATAAATCATCACCAACTCATGCGCTCGGCGCAATCAATTATAGGATACAAATCACATTTCCTTGCTAAATTATTAATTAGATTGAGATTATAAGAACTTGCAGGTTCTTACTAAATGTTGATGCCTAAAACTATGCATCAAATCATGCAATGATGGTTTTGCAACTGCAACATTAAACAAAGTAACATTTTGTATTTACTGTATGTTGATCATGTCATAGCAAAAAAAAAAAAAGCTCCCTTATTTCAACGGATGTTATTTATTTAATAGTGCCACACTAAAATAAAAAAAACTATTAGCATCATTTTGCAATACATAAAAATGCATAATAATCTCATGAAAATCATTTAAAAATATATTTTAAAATAAATGTAGAAAAGCCACGTTCTTTCCACAAAGCAAAATTTCCTGTCTTCAAAAATTTAATTTCCGACAAACTCCTCATTAATCAGAAATGGGGATTAACAACATTTTATTATTATTGTTATTATTATTGTCTTTAATCTTCTTTCATTCAGCATGTGAATACAACAGAGAGCCGCAGTACTTCAGCAACAATGCTGCACAGGAGAGATGCGAGACATTCAAACTGTTTTCAATAAAATTACCATTGGTGTCTTCATCCTGAAGCCAGCTGTAATATTCCTGGGAATGTGCGCATGAAGATCCACTTTTTCCCCGAATTGTTGCTACTTCATCAGATTATGCCGTCATTAAATTGACGCGCTCCACTCGCGCTTGGAGATGGCAGTGTGTGTGCTGTGCGCGCGGACTGAACCCATTCTTGAGAGCGACGAGCACATACCGATGTGACACCGCGCGGTCCTAAAGAACATTGTGTTTAAGAGTGTTCTCTAATTCAGCGTTCAGGACAAATTGCACATTTGGATTCATTGAGGCGACATGGAAATCCAATAAACATCTGTTGTAAGAAGCTGATATTTAAATTGTACCTAGTGCTTTCTTTCAACATGTGCCTACAACTACAGGTAACATTCCAGGTTGAATACAATTTATTCAATCCACAGTATTTGTCACACTCACTGCCTAATGCATATTGCACAGAAAAAAATGTCAATGAAATAGCCCGATCTGATTGGCTGGCTGCAGCACAATTTGAGAGTCAGGTTGCATCAGTCAGATGAGAAACAAAAGTAATGTACGGGGCTGCTATTAATAAATATGCAGATATTATATATCAGGGGTCTCTAAACTCCGTCCTGAAGGGCCAGTGTCCTGCAGACTTTAGCTCCCAACCCCAGTGAAACACACCTGAACCAGCTAATCAAGGTCTAATTAGGCATACTAGAAACTCCCAGGCAGGTGTGTTGAGACAAGTTGGAGATAAACTCTGCAGGACAGTGGCCCTCTCCAGGACCGAGTTTGGAGACCCCTGTTATAAATTGTAATAATACAGCTGAACAAAAGTTAAATGTACTGGAGTGTGAAACAGCAATGCTGAAGGACATCTGTCACTTTATAAATATATAAGCAGTAAGGTACAAGAGACAGGAGTGCCTGCAACTCCATATACACATGTTAAAGCCAGAAATATATATGTATTAATATCTTACTTTTTCAAAGTAAAATCATTAAATGCCATCCTTCTGCAAGAAAAATAGTCCATTACAGCGACAGTAAACAACAACTGATGTAAAATGCCTCATCTGATATCAGATCTCAAATAAAAAGAGACGGAACTGTTCACATGCGATGTCAGTTTTATGTATTTTATTTTTTTAAACATTTCCTCACATACATACATCCTACTGCCACACAATAAAGGTAGGCCTAATTGCGACCTTTTATCTAGACTTTTTTTCTTGCAATTGTGAGTTTAGGCCTACAATGGGGCTAAAAGGCACATCCTAAGAAAAATGTTATGATTTTCACTACTCCCAAAGTGTTGCAGAAAAAAAAATCTATGTTTTTATTGAACATTGATGCAGCAACATATTTTGTGTGAAAATAAATCATAAAAGGGGTTTGTTTATTTGTTTAAAAATCTTATAAATGTATGAGGTGGCAAGGTGGTCACCAGCATGGGGCAAAAGGCACAAATACTTTAGGTAAAATTATGTTTTTAATAATGTTAAGTTAACATTAAGTTAATACTTGTTCAAAACAATCACTTCAGCAAAGTTTGTAGCTACTATTTTTGGTTTATTTTGATAAATAAAAGAATACATTTTTGTTCAATAAATATACTGTCATTCAGATATGTTCATTTTAAAAATACAAAAACAAAGTTATTTTAATAAAAGTAAAGATTCTGAAAGATTCAGCGATCCCATAATAATTTAATATAGCTTTACAGTAGTAATAAATACATATGATGTTTTATTATTAGGGCTGTCCATTTAACGCGTTACTTAGGTTAATTAATTATGGTGAAAAAAATTACGCGTTAAAATTATTAACGCATTTAACGCACTTGCCCCGTCCTAGAACTACGTAGGTCATGTGACATTTCATACAGCTGATGAGGAATATGATGCAGGGCAACAAGTCTGCATAATGAATCCTATAGAATGTAGTTAGAATGTCCCTAAGATTCAAGAGCTAAACTCAAACACAGAAACAGATGTAACAATACCCTAAAATCTCATAATAATACACTTTTTCATTCATTGTACTTATCAAAGCAATACCACCTCCAGTTCAATGTTATGAAGACTGAACTCACTGTCATCCCACCAGACAGTCCATCAGTACTGTTCTGTATGCTCCAGCTGTAGTTTTTTCTGCTTTACTCTTTAAAATGGGTATTGCACCACTGCTACTATAGTTTGCAAATTGTCATTTCGACCACAGAAAATGTTAATGACTTTCAGAAAAAAAAGAAAAAAAAATACATCCATACATCTGCTTATACAGAGGTGCCCTTTGCAGCTCAGAGGCCCATTTCAATACTTAATACTACTATGAAACTAAAACCACCGGAAGGTGGCTGCAAATGAGTGAGTCATTGAATAATTCAGTCAAACTATTTGTAAAACAGTTGATTAATTCAGGGACAAAGCAAGTTTATGAGTGAGTTGTTGAGCCATTCATAAGACCAATTCAAAAACACGGTTTCATTTAGTAACGAAACATTAGTGTTGTTTGGAGGTGCAATATACTTTGGATTTGTTTGGAACCATTTTCATTGGCCAAAAAGCAAAAATAGACAATATTCTCAGTCTAAAATGTAGGTCACCTTTATTGAACTGTTGTATGAAATCAATATCACATTTTGCAATCCTGTAGCAGATCTAGGCAGGTGGAGCTGGGGGAGGTGCTACAGGACTAGTTTACATAAAACACTAAACCAAACTATTTAAGTGCTAAATATATCTCATTATTGGTTGCAGGATCAGCAGAGGTCAATCAGTTTGTGCCATGATGTGATCGCTTGCAGACTGCATGTAAAGGACCTATCAGCCCGTGCCCTCTAGAGTTGCAGCACTATAATTTTCATATGCGGTGCAATTAAAA
>RJVU01055202.1:292275-333218 GCA_003731715.1 Anabarilius grahami
ATAAGACAAGCTCGAGATGATCCCCAGACTACAGGGGCAGTTGTGGAGGGTATCCTCCCCGTTAATGGGATACGTTCTTTCTTTGGACCTCCATGCTCTGTGTTCCCCAAAGTGTCCCCTAGAGGATGCAGACGTTCCCTTCTCAGGGAACCATGGTTACATGCGTAATCTGAGATGATTCTATTATTGTTGTTATTTATTAATGTATATTATTATTATTATTATTATTATTGTTGTTGTTATTATTATTTGTAACTGTATATTTTATGTTGTTATAATTTATGTTATTTATATATTTTAACTAATTTATTGGTTAATTATATATTTTATTATATATCATATATATTATGTTGTTGTTGTTGACAAAATTTTAGCCAGCATCTACTTCTTGTAATGGTGAGCGTGTAGCAAATCCAAAAAAAAGAGATGCGTGATGCAGAAAGACAATTAAAGGTGCTAAATAGGATGTTTTGTTTTATACATTTTTGCAATATTACTTGAAACTGTCTTTACTAAATCTTACTAATCTCCGTCGTTAGTTTTGGTTTGTTTTCATTGTCGCTCCTGCTTTCCTTCTCGAATTTGCACCATGGAAGAGAAGAAACCCGAAGGAGGACGCAAAAGAAAGGCTTTTTTTGAAGTCGCTGAGAAGAGGAGAAAATTGTCAGAAGAACGTAATCTAACCAGAGTCGTTCTTGGAGAAACATTTCAACACTGGAGAGCAATGAAGGAACAGAGAGGTGTCAAGACAGACGCGCATTTCAAAAACTCAGTAACAGTCTTTGGATTCTCAGTCGACGAAAAAATCCTCTCTATCACCTTTAATAATACTTTTAATAAACACAGAGGCCATTAAACTAACACAACCTGTCACACAATTCCCATGATTTCTGTTTTTATTTTAAAGCACACTCCAAATATAATTCTCTACAAAATAAATATGTCAAACCAAACATGATTAGCATCCAGTTATTCAATTTATTATATGATGAACTGTTTCCATTCAAAACTTGCTTGACATTTACTCCACAGACTCAGTCAGTTCCCTTGTGCCCCCCACTATTTCCAGACCTGGTCTGTTCCTGTCTTATTGGAAAGTTCTTGACCAGCATAAGTGGATCAGACTTTATGCCGCTAGCCAAAAGTCTGGCTCTGAGAAACTACCTGTATTCCGTCTTACTGATATAACATCTTTTTCCCTTAAGCAATTAACTGCCCCAACTGAACTGTAACTTCAATCAGTGCTCTCTACAACAATTTAGATTAAAAAAAGCCTCTGCTAAAAGAGAATGTAAAATCTACTGTGTTTTCAAAGCTTATTAAAGAGGATGGTAAGATTGGTCCTCTGACACTGTCTGATGCTGGAATGAAGAGGTGTATGCAAGACAGTTCACTTTAGATCCTTGTTGATATACATTTTTGTGAAGACCACTATGCTGAATGAGTCTGCCAAACTACACACCATGCACACTGTGTGTGCTCACCTCATTACATTTGCTGCCAAAAGGCACTTGTGTGGATGTTGCTATGACAGCCACATTAGGAGAGAGAGAGCACCAGGGAAAGTAGCAGCGACTGATTTGTTATGTGTCATCAAGATCATGCATATATTTCATAATTCTTTCATTTTTTAAGTCCCTTTGTGAAGTTGTGAAACATAGCAAGGCTTAGCGACACACATGCAATGCAGTGGGATGTTTGTCCAGAAGGTACAGTAAATGGCAGACAAAGCAAAAACAAAGTAATGCTCTGTATGAGTTTTATGCTTAGAGCAGACATTGTGATTTTTATCCGAAAGCCTCATAGTTATGGCTCATCTAAAAACGAAATTTGAAAAGCAGCATTTCTCAACTCCATTAAACAGACTAATACTTATACTGGTGTTATACAAGTTCAGTAAACAATAAGTTTTGAATGACTTACTGTACAGTTTAGACACAATATTGTCAGTTAAAGGGATATTTAAATTTTTTTTGTCAATTACTCACCCTCAATTTGTTTCCTTTCTTCTGAAAGAAGATATTTTGAAAAGTGTTATCCATTGACTTCCATAGTCTGAAAAAAATAAAAAATAAAATAAAACTATGGAAGTCAATAGCTACCATCAACTGTCTGGTTGTATTTCATTTCTGAACAAATCAGTGTTTTCTATAGATCAGTTGAGTGAATGATCCAATGAATAACTTGCTCAAACTGAATGAATGTCAATGAAGGAGACTGATAGTATGCCTGAAACGTGCAAACAAGGGGTGTGAAGTCAGTGAAACGTTCCAGTGCTGTTGTGCTGTCAGCACTATTGGAGCAATGTTTGAAATTTAATGATCTTTTATATATGGTTGTGTTAGATCTGATGAAATCTCCATGTCAGAAATATCAAATCCAGCTCCGGATGCCGGATCTTGTCAAAAGATATCCGTTTGTGTGGTGTATGCAACCCAGCGAACCTGTCAACAGAAAGTCTTGTCTGTTACCTCAAGAACTCTATTACAGTTTTTTTTTTTNTTCCAGTGCTGTTGTGCTGTCAGCACTATTGGAGCAATGTTTGAAATTTAATGATCTTTTATATATGGTTGTGTTAGATCTGATGAAATCTCCATGTCAGAAACATCAAATCCAGCTCCGGATGCCGGATCTTGTCAAAAGATATCCGTTTGTCTGGTGTATGCAACCCAGCGAACCTGTCAACAGAAAGTCTTGTCTGTTACCTCAAGAACTCTATTACAGTTTTTTTTTTTCAACAGCTTACGCACAAAATCCTTACTCGTCACACAATTTCTGAAATCTGCCACTCAAACACCAGAACCACATGCCAAATCTGCAAAACCATACACTAATTCTCGGCCTTCGAAACAATTTTCAATTTCATAAAACACTTTTTGCAAAACACAACACACAATTCTCTATGTAACAGGAAATATCTTGATTTCCTTTTTCAAACCCAACCATTGTTTCTGTTCAACTACACGTGTGATGTATTTCTTTTCTTTCGTACTGTGTAATACTGTATTCACAACCACAAATGCTTATAGTAAAAAAATAAATAGTTTGGTTTCAATCTTGTTTTCGTGTTTACCTTGAATTTCTCAACATGTACATAGGAGCTCGTGAAAGAAGAGCTTTAGGTTTTGAATAATTGTATGTATATGATATATCCAAAAATAGAATATTATGGCAACGGTGTTTGCAACGTAAAACAAATGTTTGCTTTTGAGATGTATTTGTGATATTTTGAATGCAGTGCTTCATTTTGTGTGTGCAATTTGTGTGTAAAGTTTTTTAAAAAAGAGGCAAAGTTTTGAAAATGTGTGTAAGCAGTAAAAAAAAAAACTGTAACAGCCTTCTATCAGCCTTAGAGTTGACTATAAAGCCAAAGAAGAGCAGAAGCAAGAGAGGAAGTGACGATAATAAAAGAGCAGAGTTTAATGAGTAATCTTTGTTGCGTATGTTTCAAAGTTCAGACTTCACCTAGATGCTACACTGCTCAATGCTTTGACTTCGTCTGACCAGTACAATTCCAACAAATGTTATTATACCAAGGGGAAAACAATGGAAAATTGCTGCTTCACAACATCGTCCTGTGACAATAAAAACCTTGAAATGGAGACGTTCTCTTATCTCCTACTTGTGAAGACAAACATCCCTTTAGACCACACAATCATAAGATTTAAACAACAAAAGAAATTAAATAAGTAATATAAAATATAAAAACATAAAATGACATGAATAAATAATAATAAAAGAAAATGATTAAATGATAAAATTGAATAAAAGATGTAAATCAAATAATAATAATATTATGAATAAATGATAAATCAAATAAAAACTACATAAATGACTAATGATTATAAATGATTATGAAATTAAATATAAAAACAATAATAAAAAAAAGAAAATAAAACACCAATGTATGGTTGCTTTCTTAAAGTAAAACAGGTTGTTATTGAAAACCCTTGGATCCTTTAGTTGTTTAATGTGGAAATATTGAATTTACTAGTTCTGGCCGATACGTTGGAATGAGAATGTCGATGTGAAATATGGTGGGAGACAAGCCTGTTGTAAATGGTAAAAAAAAAAATCAAATTTTAAACAATAAAATAATTTATTTCAATAAAATTATCCTATGACAGAGCTTATAGACAACAAATTAAAAGTTAATCACTTCCTTCATGGTTTGCCATATGCAAAATAAATGTTTTTGTTACATACTATGTGTAAAGAAGTGATAGAAATGGAAACAATATAATAATGTAGAATATCATAAAAATTAAAAACTTTTGGAATGTTTTCATTTTTTTTTATACTTCCATATTTTTTTCAAAGACTTACCTAGGAGATTTCTAGGTGAACTTTAAGGCAAGACATTTCAACAACATGGTTGTACCTTAGTATTATTTACCTTGTGGGTTATATTATTGCATGTTTTTTATTAATAACACATGTTCCGATAAAAATTATTACATTATTTGAAGTCATATATGAGTTTAGAAGAGGTCAATCATTCAGCTCTACTGAGGTCTTTAAGACAGATGTTTAGCATTTTTATTTGCTTTTCACACCTGGTCAGATATTCAGTATAAAACAAATCAAATGTAGATCAATATTCCCAATAAGATCACACATATGCTTCCTCACAAGTAATCAACAGACAGGTGTTTGAGACAGTCATCAGCAGACGGATGGTTTTGAGCTATATGAAATATTAAGGAGAAACAAATTAAAGATCAAGAAGAACATAAAACAGGAAAGTAATAAATGGCACCTGGGTCAGAGCTGGAGGGGGTTAGGAGGGCACCAAGGCAATAAACTCTAAATGGGAAATGTGAGGCACAGGCTATTATTTATGTTTCATACAATCTTTTCATTAAAAGAATGGCCATTGCGATAAAGAGCTTTCCTGGAAAAGGTAATCAAGTAATGTGTTACCAAGAAACACTGGGATGTGAGCCTTGTAAAGCATGGATCTTTATAAAGACCTCAAAGGTGTCAAAATATGGATTCAAAAAGCCTCTTTGCAACATAAAGCATGTCAACATCCACGAGAGACACATTAAAAGCTTTAACCTTTTTGTGGTATTATAGACAGTATTACAGATAATAAGGCCCAATTATATCAAATAATCATTGATGGACCTTTTTATGGCCTATTAATGGGATGGGTTTAAAATGCCAAGAAAAGTGCTAGCTTGCAAGATCATTCAAAGATATTTGTCCATATCTTCTTGTACTAAAGCATTAAACTAGAAGAGCCAGACTAATGATGTGAAATAATTATGTGAAACTGCCAGTGATTTTGTCAGTGATGTGTTCTCACCTGGACCTAAAAACACTGCTGAACTCCCGCATAGTGAATAGAGCTAATTGGGATCCTTGTGAAACTTGATGATTTTCACAGAAATGCAAATGATCCTTTACCTATTTCAGAGCTAAAATTACTCCTGCTCCTATAATGGGTCTTACATCATAATTCAAAATCAACATATCCAGAATATTCCTTTTTATATGACACAGGCTTAGAAGCTGGAGATCATAAGCAGAAACATAAGGGAAATAGGCCTGTCGTGATTACTGATTAATCGTGGTTATTCGATATAGTCACAATTATTTGAATTAACGGCAATAATTGTGCAGTTTCAATTTCAGTTACATATGGGCAAATAATACTTTAGAAAATGTTACACAAAGATAATCAAGGGTCTTCCTTAATACAAAATCAAGGTTTGGGTTTAATCAGACTACATTATATTGCTAACACTTATCCAATGAACTTTAGTTAACATGAATTAAGAATGAACAATACTTCTACCACATTTATTCATCTAAATTATTGTTAGTTTCAACATTTACTAATACATTATTGAAATCAAAAGTTGTGTTTGTTGACATTAATTAATGCACTGTGTACTAACATGAACAAACAATGAATGGCTATATTTTTATTAATTAACATTTACCTGCTTTCTGTTGTGTCTTTGTTTAATGTTTCCATGTTTGTTTTGTGCTTGAGCACATGGCTTTGTCTTTGTTTATGTTGGCCATGTGCTCCCCTTGTCTTGCTTCCACGCTCCCTCATTTAGTCCTTGTTTCATAATTACGCTCACCTGGTCCTTGTGTGCTCTACTCCCTTTATATTGTGCTTCCTTGCTTCATGTCTTTGCTGGATTGTTGTGTTGTGTTTGTTTTAGACCTTTCTCTAGTATTGTGTTAATACCCAGGTGTTACTATCTAGAGTTCTCTCTGTAGCTTCTTGTATTTTTGCAGTTTTTGCTTTGAGGTGTTCTTCCCTTAGATGTGCCATTCTTTGGCCTTGTTTAGTGTAGAGGCAGAGGAGAACACATGACTCTTGAAACGTGGATCCAAAAGACATGCTAGAACCACATTTTTTGAGTCTTCAAGTTTGGCGAATCGCTTGATTAGGCTCTCCCTCATTACCTCCCTGAGCGTTCTGATGCCCTGTGTTGATGGCCCTTTATCTTCAAGTAGCATTTTGAGCACTGTCACACAGGGAATGATGCTGGATGCAGATGAGTTATTGTAGCTCACTTCTAGTGTCACTTCCTCAATTGGGATGAGTGTTTCAATCAATTTGGACACAATGTCCCACTGGTAGGCAGTTGGACATGTAAAACCGCCGTGTTCCCCAGAGTAGACATTAAGAGCACGCTTTTGTTCAAATGCCCTTTGCAGCATGTGGAGTGTTGAATTCCACCTTGTTGGGACTGCCTGGATTAAGTTGTGTTCTGGTAGGCCAAGGTCCCTCTGGATGTTTCTCAGACGCTGCTTGGCCAAGATGGAATGTTGGAAGTGAGTGACACATTTCTTTAGCATGGCAATCACATCTATCACAGCTCTTTGGCTAGCCAAACCATCGTTCACAACCAGCTGCAACGTATGTGCTGTGCAGCTAAGGTCCGAAATATCGGCAAGCCTCAAACCCTTCACCATGTTTGCGCCATTGTCACGCAGGACCAGAGCTACACGGTCTTTGGTAATTTCCCATTCCTCCAGCATGTGCAGGAATGTGTCTCTGATGTATTCCCCAGAATGAGATCCGTACATTACTCTCGTATTTAAAACAACCTGCCTTCTGTTCCATTCATTGTCAATGAAATGACATGTGAGGCTCATCATTGACTCTGTTGATCCTGACCAGCAATCTGTTGTAAAAGAGAGTGAGAATCCAGCCTTCTCTGGCTGGATTAGGGCTTTAATCTTGCTTACAACCTTTTCATAGATTTCTGGCAGCTTCTCAGTGCGGTAATACTTGTCACTTTTTAGTGCATATCGTGGTTCTGCCACATCCATGAGTCGCTTAAAGCCAATGTCAGAAACCATTGTGAATGGTTGGTTGTCAGAAATGATCATTTCTGTGATCAGTTTGTCCATTTGTTTTGATCTGTCATCCAGATTTGTCCATTTTTTTTGTTTCTGAAAAATGTCATGTATTGTAGGCTGGCATGTGGATGTTGCTCCCTGCTCAGATTCAGCTTTGTTTGATTGGGCAGATTTATACAAGTCATTGTGATGAATTCTAAGATGGGACCACAGGTTTGAAGTATTGGCACTTTTTGCCACTGTACCACCCATACTGACAACATTTTTACATGTATTGCACACTGCCTGCCCTGGTGTTGGTTGAGTGTANTCGGCAAATCGGTTTTGAAAATGGCCGATGCCGATAACAAAAAAAATGCTTAATATCGGCGCCGATAATCGGCCACGCCGATAATCGGTCGACCCCTAATGTACAGGTTTAGTTTTTCTGTCACATAACTCTAGTGTTTGCCCTGCCTTGAACTTATTTAATGTTTGAATGGTTTTGTTCTTGTGTTTTGTTTCTCCCCTGTTGTGTTGTGCGTCTGTGTGTGTTTGAGTCCTGTCCTGGCCAGCCTGAGACTCCACTGACTGCTGGTTCCTGGCCTGCTCAATCCTGTGCCCAAGTTTCCTGTCTAGACCTCTAATGCCTGTTGCATGAAGCTAGTTGAACAAACTCTGAGTTTCATAGTAGGTTTAGTGTTGACAAATCCAGATAATTCCAACCTGGTTTAGATCAGGTTCAGCAGTCTCACAATGCTCGTGAGAGTCAACTCAGGTTTTTCCAGAGTTTGCGGATTAAGCTTGATTTATACTCGATTTATTCTGCAAGTTCGCTTGGGTGCGCACGATAAAAATTATGTCGTTGGCAGAAGTGCGCATTGAGTGACCATTGAGCGCGCACAAACCCATTTCATGTGGTGGTGTGCACTGCAAATTCTGTAACTTTCCACACAGCTCCGCATCCAAAGATGCGCGAAAGCAAGGCGAATCTGGCCGAGCATGCACATCTGACCACGTCAGCACCCAGTTTGCGTGTCTAAATTAGTTGCTTACATTTACAAAATGTGCCAACAATACCAGAAATAATCCCTTATAATGAAAATAAAGGTCCATGTTGAATAAAAATGTTCACGAATCTAAATGAAAATGTTTAGTGAAATTAGAAAATATTCAAGAGATCATTAATTTAGTTGTATACATGTTCTTATATCTGTATATTTTGTTCTAATATCACAAGTTATCTCAAGGTTTACTGGGATTTACACGATTCTTTATGCGTTGTCGTTTTGGTGAAGTTTAAGTTATTAGAATAAACATCGTCACGTGCACCTTACTACTTCTCACCGCTGCTTCCTGCTGATTTAGAGAACAATTTCTCTTTAATAAACAATTTCTTTAGAGTCGCCCCCTGTCTTTTCAAAGAATAGAACAACGGCGAGCGCCTCAAATGTCCCGTCCATTTGGGGAGATGCGCGTGCAGTCAGCGGAGAAGTTGGTCCTTTTCTGCTTTTTTTCGGCCGATTTGGCATGTTGAATCGGCGTCGGAGCTCGACGGTCAGTCGGGCCATCTGATCATTCTGATTGGCTGTTCAGCTACTGCCACCTGCTGGTACGGAAAGGCATTTCATCTTACGCAAGCGCAGAACGGACGTGATACTTGGCAGTCGGCTGTCGGTTTGGTTTGTCAGGGCAACTTTGGAACCAGATGCTACCAACGTGAGCCAACCCCCCAGTCTGCTTTCATCGCCACTAGTTTGTCGGCGTCGGCTTGGTGTCTTCCTGCCTTAAAATGATGAATGGGACACCCTACGGTCTCTTGGATTCAACAGACATGCGCATGCGGCATCCATTGTAAGTCTACAAGACCGCAAGTGTATAGAAGTGTGCCATTTAGGATTCAGCCTTTGCGAGCTATGCAGAGGACTTTACCCGGCAGTCAAAGCGGCATTACGTCACGAAAGTGCAGACTCAGAGGAAGACCATGAGGGTTTAGGGTGCCATTTGGGATTCAGCCTATAAATCAGGCTTTACTCTGAAGCGTGTGCACCTGAAAGTGTGACACGTGTGGCAAACAGCCAATCACACGGAACATGGAGAGCATCAGTTTGATTCACTTCTTGTGAGAGAGACGGCAAATTCACTTCTCTTTTGAAGATTAAGAGATCGTTATAAAATATACCATGAACGCATTTACAAGGCAGGAATAAACACTGCTGCTGCAGTGAAAGTTTGAGAAGGCAGCTGAATGAAAATATCTGACTATGCCTAATAATCAGAGATGGGCACAAATACATCAAAAAGTATTTAGTTACAAATTACAAATACTTACTCATCAAATGTATTAAATAAAATACAAAATACTGCTGTAAAAAATTTATTTAATTAAAATACAAGAAATTTGTAATTTGAAAATACAAAAATACAAAGAAAATTTACACTCAATCATTTGAATTGCTCACTGTAACAATTAAATATAGATTGATGATCCTAAAGATACTAAAGTTATTCAGTCAGGAGCAGTGAGTTATTGTTTATTTCTTTTGTTGCTTGATTAACATTAATGACAGACAGCAGCAGGTTTATTAGTCTGCTGTCACTTTAAGAACGAAAGCACAGACCGAATATACATATGGTTACAGTAATTTAAGACAAATTTGCTTTAATTTGCGTTGCTCATGGTAGAAGTTAAAAGGCTCGTTCGAGATGCATCGGCACTGCGCGGACCGATCGGCGTATGCACCGTTACAGTTCCTTCTGAACCAAAACAATGAGCTTATGCTGCGCTCACGCCATAACTACCGTAATTAAGAGATGGCAACCTGTGACATTATACTAGGAGTGGTCCGTGACTCGAATTTATATTTCAATGGCAACACTACCGACACCGAAATGAATCTGCAGCAGTCAGGTGGTACAGGTCAGAGCTCTTTAAATTGTTTATGTTCATTATTATTGTAATGTTATGTGCTCTGAGACATGAGGTAATTTAACGCCGTCTCTCGTGACTTTGGAGACACTCTGAAGGGAGGGTGGGATCTTATGCTTTCAAAGCTAGCTCACTATTGCTAGCCTCTCCGAAAATGACCTACCCTACCTTTAAGCCTGGTGATGAAAGTTATTGTATGCGAGAATAAAATAACATATTTGAATGTATTTTTAGTATTTTAAATACAAAATACTTTCTCTCAAAGTATTTAATTACAAATTACATTTGATTTAGTCTTTCTTTGTAAAAAAAAAAGAAGGTAAAACAACGATATCGGACAATTTTAGTTAGAGTAGAAAATTAGATGAAGTTTTCACCCTACCGTGGTACTTCGACCTACGTCACGTGTGACCTTTCAACGTAATGTGTGGCGTATCGCAGAGCAGTGCAAGACAAGCATTTGTGGTTAAAAAGTATATTCAATTTTTATTTATTTATTTTTTTTAAAACGACCAATCGTTTCGCTATAGAAGACCCTCATTCCTCGTCTAGGATCACGTAGAGCCCTTTGAAGCTGCACTGAATCTGCAATTTGGACCTTCCACCTGATGAACCCCACTGAAATCCACTAGAGAAGATGAACTTGTTCTCTCGAGAGAGAGATACAGGGGAAGGGCTTTATTGCATCAGATTCGTCACTTTACTCACATCTTATTGGTCCAGTTTGGGTTTGCAATCTTTAACCCCAAATAAAACATGCTCCGAAGCAGGTTAGCTGTGTAGCGTGTTTGGCAATGAAACCCGTTAAAAACCAATCCACCTTCTTGAGCCCGAAAAACCAGAGTTTGCTCAAACTTTCCTGGGTAGCGACTGAAATCGGCTTTGTGCAACAGGCCACTGTTGTGGGACTGTCTCTTGACTGTTCAACTGTTACACGTTCCCTTTATTGTTAATAAATCACCATTGACCGCTCATTTCTGCGCTTGGGTCCTGTTATTTCCAGTGGATCCTGACACAAAGATGAATAAATACTGTAACAAATGTTAGTTAATACATTAAGTAATGTTAACTAATGAAACCTTATTATAAAGTGTTACCATTATTGTAAAGGAATACCAGACTCAGAGACCCAAGCAAGTATTTACCGAACAGATGGATTGCACAGATGAAGCAGGCGATCTCAAAGTCACTGATGACTGATGAATAGTGAATAAAGTCATTTCCTTTTACCAGGTAGCTTGGGCTGAAACAATAGATGTGTTCGACTTGAAGCGGCTCTGCACAGCCCGGTGTATGACATCAAAGTACGGCGAGAGTGATTCGAAAGCATCTGGAGCCATCTGCTCTCTAATCGCTCTCACAGTAGTTTGATGTCATACACTGATCAGTCTACGCAGTGCCTTCAAGTCGAACACATCTAATGACTGGTAATGGGAGGAGACTGGAGCGCACACACTTCATGGAGGGTTTGAACAGGTAAGGAAACACAGGGAGGTAATTGGAGAGTCTTATGAGGAGAACAGTGGAGACCAGACAATGAATGGCTGAGAAGTGTATGCTCTTATATTATGGCCAGTGGCCCTCCAAGGCTGGATTTGAGAAACCCTGCTCTAGATGGTGTAGGCGGAAAGGTCCTTAACTCAATCTGCTTGCAGTCACATTGTTCTCTACATGGCACAAGCTGATTGGTTCCTGTGGCATCAGCAGCCAGTGAGCTTGCTGCTTAACTTTAAAATATTTAGTCGGTGTTTGCTATAGCTGTTTGCAGCATGCTTTCAGAAACTCTCCACCTGTATAGATCTACTACAGGTAATTTCATGTACTGCATTCTATAGGCCTATTGTGCAGCAGCAGCAGCATGTCTTACACACTCACATCAGCGTGTTTGTAGTAGCAAGTCTGCTCTGCAGCAGCAATAACCAATAGCAGATCTATTCCAGCAAGACCAAATTTATTAACATTTTCATATCCATTTCCATGCTAAACACTTTGAGAACTGTCATGATAGAACTGTTATAATGTACACAAAGATAGTCAAAGGTCTTACATAATGCATAATGAAGGTTTGTGGGTTCATTCAGACCACATTATAGTATGTTAAAGTATATTCCATTATATTATATTACTGTCACGAAATTCTAGACTCAGTGTTCAACCCAAACATTTATTGACAGAGATGATATGCAGAGTTAAGCATCTGAGTACTGAAGCACTCAGAGTAATGAGCAGATGAATACTGAATGACAGAGTCTTTTTCTCTGGTGGTGACTGGAACTTGAAGGGAGAGCACACACCTCTTTGCGGAGTATGGTGAGTAGACAGGCAAGTATAATGTTCCAAGCAATAACATGGGATCCCTGGAGTTTCACAAGGAGATATCACAGCTAAGTAGAGCAGGTTGGAGACCAGACAAAGGGTGACTATCAGGTGTGTGCTCTTATCCTGGTGCAGACTGGACTGCTGATGGGGAACATGTGTGGGTGATAGCCAAGTAAGCGCAGGTGAGGGACAGGAGGGATGCTGGGAAATGTAGTTTCTGACTAGATGACTGGACTGGGGAAGATTGGCAGGTGGAGAGTGTACATGACAATTATAGTATAATTAATTGTAGAAATATTAAAGGATTAGTTTATTTCAAATGAAAATTAACCCAAGCTTTACTCACCCTCAAGCCATCCTAGATGTATATGACTTTCTTCTTTCTGATGAACACAATCTGAGAAATATTAATAAATATCCTGACGCATCCAAGCTTTATAATTGCAGTGAACAGGGTTCACAAGTATGAGCTGAAGAAAGTGCTTCCATCCACATCCATCCATCATAAACGTGTCCACACGGCTCCGGGGAGTTAATAAAGGCCTTCTGAAGCGATGCATTTGTGTAAAAAAAAATCCATATTTAACAAGTTATGAAGTAAAATATCTAGCTTCCGCTAGACCGCCTTCCATATTCAATGTACAAAGAAAGTGTAAAACTCTTGCAGTTCAAAAAGTTTACGCTAAGTCCTACGCCTTCCCTATTCAACTGACGAGACGCCAGTTTACACTTTCTTCGTAACTTGAATATGGAAGGCAGTCTGGCGGAAGCTAGATATTTTACTTCATAAATTCTGTCTGCCAGAAGCTATATATTTTACTTCATAACTTGTTAAATACGGTAATTTTTTTACACAAATGCATCGCTTTGCTTCAGAAGGCCTTTATTAACCCCCCGGAGCTGTGTGGAGTACACGTTTATGATGGATGGATGGATGGATGGATGTGGATGGAGACACTTTCTTCAGCTTCATACTCGTTGATCCCGCTCACTGCCATTATAAAGCTCAGATGCGTCAGGATATTCATTAATATTTCTCCGATCGTGTTCATCAGAAAGAAGAAAGTCATGACCCAGGATGGCTTGAGGGTGAGTAAAGCTTGGGCTAATTTTCATTTGAAAGTGAACTAATTCTTTAATTAGCATTAAATATTAACAGCAATAAAGTAAATCATATGGGCCTATTTTATTATAATTTTTATTTTATATTATATTATATATTATATTAAAAGCAGGATTAAATTGTTAATCACAATTATTTCTGACAATTAATCATCAGCACAAAATTCATGATCACGACAGGCCTAAAGTGGAATAATGAAGACAATCTAAAACAGACTTTCATTAACAAAATATAAAGACTATTTCATGTAAATATACATAAAAATATCCCTGAAGCTCTGTTGAGTTCTCTAATATACAGCGACACAGTATCGTCCATCACCTCAATGCGTTCCCCTCAGCAGTGCCATATTTCTGCAGGGAACAGATACCGGAGTGAAAATAGGCCTCCCTCCCATTTGTCACCAGCGTTTGGATAATGAACAAGGTGGATTGGATGTACTTGCTAATTATATATAGGACAAAGAGCCGACCAAAGCCTTGATTCAAGGTCTCAGCGCTACTGCAGCAAGAGCTCTGGTTGATGAAGAAAATGCACTGAAGTCTTAAATTTGTGCTGGAGTAAAAAAGAAATACATAAAAATGCTCATTATCATCAGGGATGCAATCATCTAGTGGAAAGTCATGCTGAAACGACATGTGTAGCCATTCTTTAGCTGCTGTAATGAGCTCATTTGGCAAGTCATCACTGCACTTCTGCAGATTTCTCTGTGGCATAAAAAATGTATTCATTCATTGGTAATATTACTGCATTCACTTTATTGATTTTGGAGGCCTGTGCATCTCTTCATTTACCGGAATATTATACCGTAAGTGTATTATTGGGGTCCAATTTAGGGAACCCTGTTATTCTTCAAACAGGGTCAATGACATTATGCTCTTTTTGATTTCACTTTATTTTGATTGTCTATTATAGACATTCTACTAGCTATAAGAAACTTTGCAACATGTCAACTAACTCTCATTAATCTGAAACTTGTTGACAGTCTAATACTCTAATGACTTGAAGTTTACATGTAGTTGCAAAGATACTTTTAATTGCGGTTGGGTGGGGACTGGGGGTGGACAGCAATGACCAAGGTGAGAAACAGCACAGTAACTTGCAGGAAAATTAATGAATACTAACACAGTCCCTTTGATTAAAGGAAACATGCTGCTGAAGAAGATGAGGAGGCACCACACATGGTATTGAGGTCTTACAAACTCAGGACGAGACAAGACAATGATGGTAAGGCGAGTATAAATATTGTCCATGATGAGGGATATTTTTTTTAAATGTGCTGATGCACCAAATGTCAGAGTACTGCCTAATAAATGCTTTTTACTTTTTAAAAATACCTCAAAACTATTTTTTTTAAAATGATGATGGTTGGATTCATGCACCCATAATGATAATGATCATAAAATACATTTTTAGAGTCAATAAATTTAATTGAACATAACATATATATTTTAAATCATTTTTCATTAGACTTATTTCCTACTTTTCAGACGTTTGAACTGTACCCTGTCCACAGGAAGAGCAACATCCAGTAAGATATTCTTTTTTACACTTGTTCCTCTCTCAGTTTGGTTAGAGCTGATGATTGTCCTTTGCTCAGAGCGGAGCTTTAATTAAATTGCTCCCTGAGGCATGATGGAGCTGGAATCTAGTTTCAGGGGTGACTACACTACAGGAGCTGTGAGACTCCCAGCTCTTATGCCTGGCTAACTTATACACACCAACCCTTGTAGACATTTTGCCCTAATCCACATGACACAAAAAGAAAAAAGCAACTACATGTTGTTTCCCTTTATGTTTGTTCCTTAATAATTAGTCTTCATGACTATCCCTGTTAGGGAATTACTTTTAGGCTTATAGCAGTGGTCTCAAACTCAGTTCATGGAGGGCCACAGCCTTGCAGAGTTTAGCTCCAACCAGCTCCAATTCACACCTGCTTGGAAGTTTCTAGTAATCGTGAAGACCTTGATTAGCTGGACCAGGAGTGTTTGATTAGGGTTGGAGCAAAACTGTGCAGAGCTCCAGGAATTGAGTATGAGACCACTGGTTTATAGGCTGAAGATCTGATGGTCCCTCAAATGCAGTTCTTTATTAGTGCTGCTTGCTGACACGGTGCTTGCTACATCTATGTTGTAGTTAATAAGTATAGTGGCATTAAATGCACTCGTCCTCTATTTGTCTCATCTTGAGGAACTGATGCTCACTGGTTTTTATGGTGCATTTTGGGGGTGGCTTAACAGTTCGAGCCTGTTGTTATCTTCTGAAAGCGTGATTTCCCCCCCCCCCCAAACAAGTTCAGTCGAAATACCGCCCTGGAGCCGATTCTAAACATTTAATTGGCCATGTCAATCACAGTAATGATTGCTTTCACCCAGCCCTGATCCCTAAACCTACCCGTCACTGTAATCTCAGCCAATGAAATTGGTTGCAGGGTGGGGATTTCCACTGAACCGTTTGGGAACAAAAATCACACCTTCTGAGATATCCTGAGATGTGTCTGAATTCCGCTGTCTTTTTTTTCACATTTATATTTGCTTATGTATGGACGCTTGTTGCCACAAAATAAAAAATGAAAAAGAAAATTATGACTTTTTATATCAGAATTCTAACTATTTTTTCTCACAATTGCGAGTTTACTTCAGAATTGCAAGATATAAACCTGCAATTGCGAGTTATAAAGTCATTTGTGCTGGCTACTGTATACAGGCCACCAGGGCACCATACTGACTTTATCAAAGAATTTGCTGATTTTCTATCAGAGTTAGTACTGGCTGTGGATAAAGTCCTTGTTGTTGGTGATTTTAATATCCATGTAGATAATAATAAAGACGCATTTGGATTGGCATTTGCAGACATTTTAAACTCTATTGGAGTTAGACAACACGTGTCAGGACCCACTCATTGTCGTNTATAAACTCGCAATTCTGTTTTTTTTCCTCGCAATTGCAAGTTTATATCTCTCAATTATAAATTTTTTCTCTCACAATTACGAATTCTGACTTCTTTTCTTAGAATTGTGAGATATAGGCCTAAAATTGCAATTTCGATTTATAAAGTCCAATTTGAAGGGAAAAAAAAAATCAGCTCACAATTCTTACATTTTCTTACAATTGCAGAAAATGTAAGAATTTTCTGCAATTGTAAGAAAATGTAAGAATTGTGAGCTGATTTTTTTTTTCAGCTTATAAACCGTGAACCATGGTCGGTTCACGGTTTATAATCAGTTCCTCACGCTAACCAAAATGTCCTTCCACACTATAATAGATCAAAAACAATGTACACCAGTGGACAGATCTGTTCAGTGAACAGATTAAATAGATACATTTGCATTTACCAGATGTTTTTTATCCAATGTTTAGTCAAGTAAATTAGGAGCATTCAATTCATTGTTAGCTGGGGGCTATCAGCTAACACAGTGTTTTCCAATGGTTTTTCAGGCACGCCACCTTTTGAAAATTTTCAATAACTTGTGGCTCCCTATAGTGTTGTCATGAGACTGGAATTTCAATACAATACCTTGAAAAGTATCCATATTCTGTACTATTTTTGATACCACAGGGAAGAACCTCCCTATGTACTATCATATAGATGTTTTAATATTATCTCATTTTTGTCCATCCATTGAAAGCCTATGAAATCAATAATTTATTTTGAAGAGATCACTTCATATGATGATAGATTTTAATGTAGGCCTTAATTCATATATTAACATTGCTCAAGCACAAAAATCTCACCTAAATGTTTGCTCACTCAATGTATTTGTGTTTATACAATGGGCTAATTTTGTTGCAATAGCACAAGATAATTTGTTTTTAGTTAAAATAAAGATTTAGATTGATTTTTTTATGAATAAAAAGACAAGTAATCAGTCAGCAATAAAATAAGAACAAATAAACAAATAACTAAGATAGCACAAAAAATACAAAAGAATAAAGATAAATGAAATAAACTGCTTAAAGTTTTTCAGGTAGGTCTAAGAGTAGTAGGGCTATTCAGGTAAGAAATACTACAGATACTGAATAAAGTAATCAAAAGTAAAATAACACTGGATAATCTTCATTGTAAAAATTAAATACAGATTAATCTATTAAAGTTACAAAAGTTAATCAGTCAAGAGCAGCAAGTCTTTTGTTGTTTGATTAATATTAACAACACAGAGAATGGTATGTTTTTAAGCTGCTTTCACTTTAAGACCTGATGCATTAAAGTGGGTGAAGGGGATCACTTTCATTGCATGATTTATAAACACCTAACAGTTTGAAAATACCCACAAATTTAGAAACGCCCACTTTTGTTCCGCAGAGACCTCAAATCAAAGGGCTAAAATCAAGGAAGCAAAAATGCCTTTTATTTCTAAATTTTGACAATTTTGGATGTAAAAATCATACTAGCATTAAGTGCACCCCAGGAAACATTATAAAACATTAAAACAATGCAGTTCATGACCCCTTTAAGAACATCTAAGTGTACTCACCTTTTGCTATTTTGAGACACCATGGATATGAACTAAAATGTACGGAGCCCCGGACATGACATGCAGGAAAAAAATAGTAGGCTAAATCGTGCGCACGATTTACTAATTCGTTCCCTCGATTTACTAAAACGTGCGCACGATTTACTATTTCGTTCCCTCGATTTATAAATCATGCACATGATTTATAAATCATGCACATGATTTAGTAAATCGTGCGCACAATTAAATTTTTTTCTTGCATGTCATGTGCGGGGCTCCGTAAAAATGTGCTTTTAACATACTATCTCTGTGTTAAAAAATGTATTAAAGGGATAGTTCACCCAAAAATGAAAATTTGATGTTTATCTGCTTACCCCCAGGGCATCCAAGATGTAGGTGACTTTGTTTCTTAAGTAGAACTCAAATTATGATTTTTAACTCCAACCGTTGCCGTCTGTCAGCCATATAATGCGTGTCTATGGTAACACAATTTATAAGAGTCAAATAAACATGCATAGACAAATCTGACTGATCGCGCTCTGACAACAGAAGTAATGTCTCGCTCTCATTGAAGTATATGCGCGAGACATCACTGCCATTGTCAGAGCGCGATCAGACCTCACTAAGTGATTGCTGAACGCAGTTGGACATAGTGGTGTTTTAGAGGTAAAAAATGATATAAATACTGTTCAGTTTCTCGCACAAACCGATCGTTTCGTGTCTTAGGACATCAATGTGTCGTCACGAGCCGCAGGGTTTAATTTGGATTTGTCTGTGTATGTTTATTTGACTCTTATAAACTGTGTTACCATAGACACGCATTATACGGCTGACAGACGGCAACGGTTGGAGTTAAAAATCATCATTTGTGTTCTCCTGAAGAAACAAAGTCACCTACATCTTGGATGCCCTGGGGGCAAGCAGATAAATATCAAATTGTCATTTTTGGATGAACTATCCCTTTAAGTTACCACTTGTAGTACATTAGTGTATGAAAGATGGGTTCATGTGTGCAAGTGTAATACAGAGATAGTATGTTAAAAGCACATTTTAGTTCATATTCATGGTGTCTCAAAGTAGCACAGTTGAGTACTCAAGATTATCTTAAGAAGTACTAAAGAAGAATTTTTTGTATATTAAGTACAAAATTGGTGCGTGAAAAAGAGCACTTTAAGTACATTATAGAAGTGTATTTTTTTTCTGGGTTGGTACACATATAGTATTAGTACATTAGTACATACGATACTACTAGTACATTGATATTACACAACTTTATCTAAGTTTATTTAATAAAATTAACTTTTTGTAAGGGTTAGCAGCATGGAAAACGCAAACCAGTCTAATTAACTTGACATTACTTTAAATTTGAAATTTTTAGAGTAGATGACAACTGATCCCATCCTCATCAGCTGCACAATAAACTTTATCTCTCCATGACTCCAAGAAAAAGTGACACATTTCAGTAAGGTTGTATGGCTTGAAATGTCCCCATGACGAAATATGATGTTATCTGAGTGATTCTTTGAACCGTTGCCCATTCTCTAGCAAGTGTCAGTCTGCCAGCATGTTCCTCATTAAAATTTGATTCGAGGCGCTTTGGTCTTTGACTTCAGAGAGAGCTGAGCTGATTGATATTGTGAAAAGGAGGTATTAGTGTGATTAGAACTCCACCACTTAATAGCCTCCATCATTTAAATTGGCACTCATGCAGAAATATGTTTAACTTCTGTCACATTAAGGTTAATGACAATTAATTTAAGCTAAGAAATCTGATTAAAATATCAATTACATCATAAAAAATACCATGTCGTTATTCTTAGGTGTGTGAAATCTGTTTATGCTACCCAATTTTATAAAAAAATTTAAGATGACCAGAACCTACCACTAGCAATCAAACAGATTAAAGGGACAATTTTTTACATTAACTGTCAAGTATTCGTTCTGAGAACCTCGGAAACAAACAAATAAATTTAGATATGCAGAAAGTCTAAGCATATGAGACAAATCATTCAAATTGTTTATAGACAACAAGATTAAGCAAATGGAGAGTTTTTACTTCCTCCTTCTCAGATGTTTCTCATGAGAAAAAGATTCCATTAATCTCACATGTGCCTCATCTCAAGTTTCATAAGAGGAAGATAGAAACTCCATTAAGCCTCCTCAGCTATGAAAGAGCGACCTCAGAGCAATAACATTTGGCTCTGGGAAGACTCTCTCTAGCAGAAGCTTAATATGGCATATTTACAATACATATTTCTCATAAACCCATGTGGTCATCATTGCCAGCAGCTGCAGGTAACAATCATGCCGTTTATCAACTTAGAACAGACCACCAGCAGCACTGAACCCAGAGGCATTGGCTCTGAGGGTCTATATTTCAGCCTGCTTATCAGTTCTCCATTTGGCTCATGTTGTTCTACCTTTAAATGGGAAAACAAAAATGCTTTTTATCTCGGGCTGGAGTCATGAAAAGATATAAAAACTTTAATGGGGAGAAACTCATTTATTGTAAACATTCTGCAGGAGAATGTGATTGTACAGCATCTGCTTCAGACTCAGAGTATCTTTGAAGCAATCTGTTGCAGCAGGCAGGGAGCAGTAGTTAATTGGGTTGTGGCAGAAAAAAGGATAGCTGATGTGATTCAAGTCCCCTGTCAGGGAAACCTTGAATCACAGAATTATTTTTTTTAAGAAATTTGCCTTCTAAAAGTCAACAGAATGTGATCGAGCAAAATTACGCAAATACAGCCCATTTGAATGTTTTCTTGGCCAGCTCAACACCACTGATGTTCTTTTGTGGAACTATTTGTTAGTATTAAGGTTGTTAATTATGTATTAAGGTCAATTTTAAATAAGAGAAAACAAATATTTTTCAAATATTAATAAGCAGTGAAGCTTATTCTTTTAATTATGCTTTTTTTTCTTCATTATGATATCAAGACCTGATATCACCCTGATATTTTTGACTTTAGGCCAACCAAAATATACAAAAGATTTTTAATTAAAAGTCCTATACTGATCGGTTTCATCACTCTGTCTCCTCTCCACCAATAAGCTGGTGTGTGGTGGGCATTATGGCGCAATATGGCTCCCGTCGCATCATCCAGGTGGATGATGCACATTGTTGGTGGATGAGGAGGTTCTTCTTTCCATATGTAAAGTGCTTGGAGTACCCAGAAAAGCGCAATATAAATGTAACACATATTATACACACACATATATATATATATATATGAAGACTTCAGATGCAAAAGCCTCTAAGTGCCATCTGAAATTTTCTTCTAAAATGAGCATTTTTATCAAGCTTGTATGTTTGGGTTCAGTAATTTTACTTTAATGGCAATTAATAGGTCCTTGTCATTGCCATTAACGTGAAATAACTGAACATAAACATACAAGCTTGATAAAAATGCTCATTTTAGAATAAAATTTCAGACGGCACTTAGAGGCTTTTGCATCTGAAGTCTTCATATATATATATATATATGTGTGTGTATAATATGTGTTACATTTATATTGCGCTTTTCTGGGTACTCCAAGCACTTTACATATGGAAAGAAGAACCTCCTCATCCACCANTATATATATATGAGCAATATCACACAAGTAGCCGTGCGATATGGCTGTATATCAGCACGGCTGTGATTCGTCCGTAGGTAATCACAGAGTGCTGATATACAGCCATATCGCACGACTACGAGTGTGATATTGCGTTTATACAACAGTTCGACGGCACGAGTGTGTAAATAAATAAGAACAACAACGGAGTGTCTTTAAAAACCTCTTTTGTGCAGCACTACTTCCTTCCACCACGGATTCAAATCTCAAGTTGACAGTTGGACCAAGCCTCCGTTACTAATTCTAAAACGTCACTTTAGAACTAGTAACAAAGGAATGTTGAGTCTGTCCATTGAAACTCATTGAATTTTGTACAGTATTAGAGAGAGAGATAGAGAGAGATCGCCTGAGAGAGTAGGCTATTACCTGTCTGATATACTGCATAACATTCATTCTTCAAGTCGATGTCCATAATATTATATCCATTATAAAAGACCGTTTGAATGTCCGCTGAGGAAAGCGATCTTTTGTCCTTTTTACAGCTATGGGAATTTTCCATAACATCCATAACACCACAGCGCTAAAACAACTTCCTTTGCAAAAGTTCCTTTCAATTTAAAAGTCTCTTGTAACTCACTGACTCATTCACCTGTAAAGTGTTGCCGCCATCTAATGGCGTATTAATGTAACTTTCACTCAATCCATATCACGCACTAATGGACATATTTCTATAAAATAATATTTATTGAACAACAAATAAACACAATCGTACAGTTCAGTCAAATGTAAAGTACTATTGTGCCCGTGACGGTTGTCAAGTGTGCCTTGGATAATTACCCAATGCCCAAAAATAAATGCAATAAAATAAATGCTACACCTCGTATCTCTATATTTCCAAATATTTGTTTTATTTTATAAAAAAACAACAACAACGACAACAAAAAAAAACAATGATATAGGTCACCCTTTTACGCTTGTATGTGGGTTTTACAAATATTTAACAAATGAAAAGGATGTTAAAGAGCTTGTGCCAAAACCTCGTAACTCCATTGGATCCTCAAACTGTCAGTCAAACCTCATAAATCCGCCCCACCTCGTGAATGAAGTGCCGCACACAGTTTGGTCATCTCGTCTATGCAATGCAAAGGTAAATAAAGATCTGATGTTTGAAAAAAGAAAAAAAAAATGTAAAGCTCTTTACTCAAAAAACACTGTCTATAAAGGGTATGTATTTAAAGGGAGCAAGAAGAGGAAGCGGAGAAGAGTCTTCATCTGATATGTCCCGTCTAGTTGTAGCCAATATGCTATATATAAAGGATAAGGTAATTATTATCAAATTAAACATAGCACAATTCGACTTTCTCTGGAACAAATAATAGATTAATAAGACCAAAGATTGCCGTTTAATGTACTCAAAATGAGTTATGTCTCAGGTTTAACAACTATAAGAGCCAGCGGCAAATCCCCGAAGCACTGGCCGAGATGAAGCTGTTCTCGGCGCGTACACATGCATTGAGCGGCCGCTGACGCCCTGGAGCTCGCATCTCCGACAACGTCAAAACAAATTGTAAAATAGGCGCTATTATTAAATATGAGTCACATATTTCAGGTCTAAACAATTACATTCTCGTCTAAAAAAACTATTAAAACAACAGTTCGTGGTACAACAAGTAGTATTAGCAAAAATTACGGTGGAATTGATAGGCCGCCATGACGGTCACTTCAAGCGGAGTGATACAAATGGTGAAAAGGTAGGAGTGCTGTTATCACTGAAATATTGCACGGCTATCAGCCAATCAGATTCAAGAACCAGACAGAACTGTTGTATAAATATATATATATATATATATATATACACACACACACATACTTTTATTTTTTAGACCCAGACAAAAAAAAAAATCATATCACATTATTGTGTCAGGAAAGGGTGAAGGGATGAGGCGTGGACTCAAGGAGGCAGAGTAATGGGTTTTTATTTTTTTAAAAATTTTAAATTAAACAAAACACAAAAAAAACACCCCGAAGGGGAAAACATGGCAGCTAGGAAGAATAAATAGGGAAGGAAATCAGGTGGTTAACAAGGGAGAGCAGGTGATGAACCAATAATTAGGTAACAAGAAGGGCGGGTTAAGACAACAGAAAGGAGAGCACATGGCACATAGAAACAAACAAAAAGCCATGTGCTCACACAAAACATGACACGAACACGCGGCCAACAAGAGACATGACATGAAAGTATGCGGCTGATGAAAAATACGAACAACTTGCTACAGTATACAGAACACGACAACAAAAGAACGCCTGGCCAAATGTACACGTAAATCAGGCGCTCTACAAAAACACACAACACAAGAGCACACAGCGAGTGAATGAACGCTTAGTTCATGTGCTTACACGAAGAGACAAAACATGGAGCATGAATGTCCGAACCCCGACACTGATCCGTAACCAAACTAGACACAAGTGTCGGGATCCAAACACCATGATCCGCATATACAACACAAGTGGATGAAAAAGAATACAGGTCAAGAAAACTCAGAATTACATGCCCACACAAAGACAAAAAAATAGGAGTTTCAGAGCTCTGTCACCAAACTAAGGGTACGCACGTGTACACAAGTGTTTCAAGCATTTTTTTTTGCATACAGATGACAAACAATGTCAAAACGATCCCCATTCACAAGGATCCACGAAAACGATTAAAAATGCTGTATTATTCATGCCAGGCCAGTAGTTGGCGAGGTCACTTTGTAAAGAAACTGTATACTGAACATGTAATACGGATACACATGATGTCACCCCTGTTGAAAAAAACAGCATATGCTGGTTAGGTATGTTTTGAAGCATGGAGGCTGGTTTTGCTGGTCCTTAGCTGGTTTGAGCGGGTTTATGCTGGTCCTTAGCAGGTCATGTTTTTTTCAACAGGGACTGTTTTCACAAATTTTGTAGTTTTGTAGTTTACACGGATTTTCAGGTCCCCAAAACACCATTGTCGTTGTAAATGAACGGCCAAAATGCATAAAACGTTTTCCGTTTTTAGTTGTAAATGGTGTCATGTAAACAGCCCAAAACCAGACCAAAGTGACAGAACCCTGACACATTGACCCATAATTAAAGATTTTTAGAATGCAATATGTTGCATGCTCATTTCATAGGACTACCAAACACAAAAGTAACAAATTTAATTTTGTCATTTATTACAAACAGCCAGACAGCAAGTACAAAAATGTGTGACAATCACTTTGCTTAAAAAGCGAACATTTTGTGAATGCGTAACATTTTTTTTCTTTAAAAAAAACAAACACTGCAGTGCAACAGACAATAAGGAAGAGAAGAAAAGAAAAAAGCAGCATACATAGTTACAGACGTTAAAGAAGACAAAGTGATAATATTAAACAACACGGAACAATCAGCTTCCACAACAGCAAAAATGTAAACTCCATAACAAGAGTGTGATAGACCACAGATTTCCCCACATAATATATTATTTTCCAATAATATAAATAAAGCATCATAATAATATGTGCTGCTGAAAAAGGGCTTAAACAAACCTAAGATGGTTTCTGATCTTAGCTGGCATTTGGTCTGACAAATATGCCGATCTAAAACCAGCAAACTATCTTAGTAGATTTATTTTTTCTTTCCCAGCAGGGTTTTCAACAATTTAGCTTTAAAACTTAAAAAACAATTATTTTATAATGCAACAAAGTGAACTGCTGATGTACATGTAGATACTCCACGGGTGTTTTCTCACACATAGTTTTTCTTACAGTCATTGTAATTCCACAGAACAGCAGTGAAATTGGGGTTTTAAACTGTGAGCAGAAGCCTAGATGGGAGCACAGTACATATGGCAATGCCATCTGCTCAATGAAGGGCATCAGCACATTCCGGGAGAAATTATTTTGCAGGAAAATGTATGCATTAGATTAAAAAACTGAAGTGATGAATTAACTGACCTGCTTCAACAAAGTTTCAGATGAACTACAGAATGTCGAGTGAATATCACTGGCATAGCACTGCCCACTGGCATTTAGCCTTGGAGGCTCTACAGGACTTTTAGAGTTACAGCACATATAAAAAATGTGAAAATGACAGATATGTTGAAATGAGGAGATATGCAAGCTGGGGTTGATGGGGTATTAAAGCTCATTTCCCCTCAGTGTCCCATGGTTCATTTAGATTTTAATGAGGAATGTAACCATTGTTCATAATCACTTCCACTGCTCAAATGCAACAACGTCTGGAAACAACAGAGCAGGAAACCATCAATTCTACAAAGCCTTCATTAATATATGTCACCAACTAATAATCTGTACTTTATTATGTAATTTTCCGACCTGGACTTTCTTATATTCACCAAGGTTGCATTTAACCAAGAATACAGTTTTAAAAAATAGATATTATTATCATCAATGTTGAAAACAGATTTGAATGCTTAATATTTTTATGGGAAAGAATTATACACTATTATTATTTTTATTATTATTTTTAGAAATTAATACATTTATTCAGCCATATATATATATAGTTTCAGTGGAAACTTTAAACAACCTTTACGCTGGTCTTTTCCAGTCAAGATTAAAAAGCAAAGTCTGAAACAATCCCTCTAATGCTATGATGATATTCACACATTCTCAGACAGCAGGAATTAACAGGACATGTCAAGACAAATGAATTACACCTAACTTCAACTGTTTGTAAGTCAAACTAGCTGCTCTGATTGTGCACTACAGATACACCCCAAAATACAGTAGACTGACCTGTAAATAAATATAATGTAATTATATTATAGCAGAGGACTATGCCCAAACAGTTTGAATCCAATAGGTCTCTTTTGCAATGAGAAACAGACATCTTTTATACACACCACAAAATAGTTAACGTAGGTTAATTTTTACAAACCAACACTGTGAAACACTTTCAAGGCAAGTTTCATAACACACTCAAGATCACAACACAAGATGATACAGTGCTTTGCAAAGGTTTTCAGACCCCTAATTATTTCTCTCATTACTCTAAGTTACAAATTCAATTTGAAATGAAATGTCTTACATTTTTAATAAAAAGAAAAACTGTGCACGTCTACACATTTGAGTATATCACAGAGCTTGTATTGAAGCAATGATAGCAGGAAAGCTGGCTTTATAAAAGTCTTTTGTGGCATGTACCGCTTTTCACAGCTATATTGAGGCGTAATTTTGTCCCATTTTCCCCAGACAGATTGATATTTCAGGTTAGTCGGTGACTCTTGTGCACTGCTGATTTTCAAATAGCACCAGAGATGCACAATTGGACTGAGATCAGGGTTTTGACAGGGGCATTGTAGGAAATTCACCTTTTAGGCCACTCCATTGTTAAATCGGCCTTGTGCGTGGGATCATTTTTGAGCTGAAAGATATTCTAGAGTTATCCATTCTTTTTTAGCAAGATGCCAACTCCTTACTTTTCAAAAGCAGCCCCACAGCAGGATGCTATCACGACTTTACTTCACTTTAAGCATGATGGGTTTTATTTTAGTTATAAGTGTTAGGTGAATTTAAAAGCAAATCTATCTTTCCCCATAATTCTGCTAGGTCACGGATATGCTTTTTAACTCCATGTGTTATTTGTATTAATTTGCACCACCTTCCAATACAGGACAATATGAAGATATTTTTTTTAAAGAGTTGATTTAGATGTGGCTTTCTTTATCCTTAATTAAATTCAAAGTGTAATGAACATTTCACTACAGGTTGTGACTTTGGCACCACTTTGAAAAGTCAAGGCAGTAATTAAACTAAAGTTTTCGATTTTAATGGGCTTAAGTTTTTACAGTCTAAGTAAGTGATCTTATGATTTTTACCCACCAGATGATAAAACATTCATATAAAAAGCAAAGTCTAGGGATCTGAATATAAAAAAAGTGCCGGTGGGATCTTTTGGCCTAGACCAGTATGCAAAAATCAGTCAGAACACCTTGGCGATCTATAGCTTAGAAAGACGGCGGCGAGTTTTCCATGTACTAACACCACTGTAAAAATAAAATGCTTAAGTAATAGCTTGTTATATTGTGATATTCTCCTCATCTATGAATTTGTTTTACATTCTCATAACTAATTAATACATAATTGTCTGTCGGAAATCTAAATGATGATCCTTTTATTGTTTTTTACAGAAAATGTGGAAATCATTGTAATGATTCACAGTTAGAGGACAATTGAAAGCCAATTGTGTCCTTGTTAGTGGGATTGTTACTTTTGGAAAGCACTGTATACTTGACTGTTAGTAGATTGCACTAACAATGGCGAGAAAACACTCAGGAAATCATCACTAAAAAACAGACATTTCTGATTGCAGTGAATGGCCAAAACCTTAATTATGTGAGAACATAAAAAAGAAAAGAAAAAATGCAGCAAAAATACAATAGGCTCACTAGAATGAAAGATAAAATAAAAATAAAAATGAAAAAGGACACTTTATGCTGCAAAGTATACACCTCAAGCAAACACCCTTTCAAAAGGTTCAAGAAAAGCACTTACGACATTTGATAAAGAAACAACCTAACAAGATAAGCTCAAAACTAAAGTCAGTATTGCGTTTTTCTACAAAAAAAAAAAAAAAAGAACACAAAAAGTGTGTTTAAAGTCGGGCATCTGGGTGACAAGTCAACATTCAAATGCTTGTGCTGAACCACTGAAGCTGCTGCAGATCTGTGGAAAGGCATCGACTGCAACAGGCAGATCATTAGACTGAGATAACAGAGCTCAAAGAGTCATGACCTCTCCTTCCGAAGCTCTGATATACACAACATGGCCACAAGCATATGGACACACATTATTCCAGTTAACAGGTGTAGCTATTTCAGCCACAGCCATTACTAAGAAGTTAATTAAATCAAGAATACAACCATTTAGTCTTCTAAAACATCTTTAGAAGAATGGGGCCCTTTTCTCTTTCAGTGTTACAAAGTCACTGTGAGAAAAGAAAGGTCCATGGAAGAACTTGACTGGCCTTCACAAAGCATGGCATGAATCCCATTGAACAGCTCTGGAATTAATTTGGAAAGCTAAGAGAGCCAGACTCCATCATCCAGCATCAACACCTGACCTCACAGATGCTCTTCTGTCTGAATAGAAGCGGATTTCTGCATCCATATTCCAACATCTGGTGGAAAGCCTTTCCAGACTGAAAGCTGGTAGGACCACCTCTGTGTTAATGCCAATAGCTTTGAAACAAGCACATTTTGGGTATGGTGTTCAACTATACTGCAAAAATAAACAAGTATTTTTGTCTTGTTTTCCAACATCACACTGTTCAAAAGTTTGCATTTTTTTTTAAATGTTTTTGAAAGGAGACTCTAATGATCACCAAGCAGTAATATTGTGAAATATTATTACAGTTTAAATAACTGTTTTCTATTGTAAAATATTGTAAAATGTAATTTATTCTTGTGATGGCAAAGCTGAATTTTCAGCATAGTCTTCAATTTCACATTATCCTTCAGAAATCATTCTAATATGCTGATTTGATGCACAAGACATATACTTATCAATGCTGAAAACAGTTGTGCTGCTTCATTATTTTGTGTAAACTGTGATATTTTTTCAGGATTTTCTTTTCTTTTTCAGTGTTTCTTTACCAAGTGACATCGCCAACTACTGGCCTGGCATGAATAATACAGCGTTTTTAGTCGTTTTCATGGATCCGTGTGAACGGGGATCATTTTGTCAACATTTTTGTCATCTACATGAAAAATTTTTCCATATTTATATATCATTGTCGTGTAAATGTACTCTTAGGCCCCGTTTACACTAGTGCGTTTTTGTTTTAAATGCCGTTTTAAAATGAAAACGATCCTTGTCTATACTGGCATTTCCACAGCGTTTCAGAAACGATCTCTGTCTACACTACATGGCCGAAAACGCATGTCACATGACTGTTCATGCACACTGGGTTAGGTAAACAGATAAACTGGTAAACAGTTGCGCATGTAGGTAGCGGCAGTATAAAAAAAAAAATGCAGAGTTTAACAATGGCTGCTAAAAATGTCAACAAAGCCAGCAAAGATTGCAGGTCAGTCTCCATGTTATTGTTTACATGGTTGGGCTCTGCAGTGTTTTGTTCGAAAACACCGGCATAGTGTAAACGACAGGCGTAACCGTAGCAAAACTTAAGCGTTTTAAAACGAAAACGGACTAGTAATAATGGGCCTTAGTGATGTTTAAGAACCAACAATGGGGAAAGAACAATATGAAAATAAGCTAAATATCTTACACTATTTATCTCCACCAAATTTATCTTTTTTGTTTTAGATATTTTTAAGGGGAACCAAGACAAAAAATAAAGATTTTTGCAGTGCATCCACATACTTTTGGTCATGTAGTGTATATCATGAGAAGATCAAGTAATAACTGAGTCGTGAACAGCAGAAGCTAAAGTCAAAAATACATAGAAGAGTGAAAGTGCTGTTTGTTGACCAGCTCTTTTTTTATACCACATGGTGAACAAAATCAATATAGACAACAGGAAATGATGATCCCGGGTCAGCACTCTGAGAAATTGAGCTGGCATCAATTGTTTTAATGAACAGGTTGGCCAGAGGTGTGAGCAGTATCTCATCAACGTGCTCCAGCAGTGGCGCTTCCTTCCTGTTCTGTCTATCAGTCTCATATTCTCATGCCATATATAATTCTCTCTTCACACAGCTAGTGCATCCAGCACATCTTTCTCTCCAGGGAAAATCCTGTCACGGTGCTCAGGCGATGTTGCAGTGCTGGTCAAACATGCACAGAGTGGTGCATAAGAAAAGAAAGGCTGTCCGGGCTGAGCTGCCAAATGATGTCAGAATCACAAGCTGATTCGAAAACTTGTACCGGCGACGATGAATGTTTTTGATATACATGCACAAAGAATGCATGCTGTGTTTGATGGTGAAAAACACAACGACAAGAGCAGCGGGCATCTAAAAGCAGTAATGGGCGCTGCATTGTCTGCTGGTTTATATGATGCTACGACACTTAGCTACAGTAGCTGATCAAATTAACCTGCTGATCTGACAACAGGGACAGCGTACCTTCATCTCATGGGAATTCAGGATTCTGACAGGTAGTGGACAGGAGTGTCATTTTTAAATAAGCAAATAAGGCATGAAAAAGGAAGGATAGGTTGCTGAGTTGCACAGTCAATGTACCTTATGCTACACTTCATACAGGCACTGTCTTGACATTCACATTCACTCACTCTGAAATCGTACCTCATGTCTTTTGCCGACAGTAGACCTGCATATCGTAAGCAATGCTGCTTTCTTGTCATGGCACATAACAGAATATCACTACAGTCTCAGATCAACTACCATCTGGATTCTACTTCTTTTTGTACAGGGAGTAAATATAAGCAGAAATAATAAGTTCCTGAATGACCTATTAAGCGGTTTAAAGGAAATTACGTGAGTCACTTTGGGAATTTTAGGATTTGGGGCTAATTGTTTTTGTGAGTTTTGTATTAAAGTGAAATGTTTGACAGTGACAAAAACTTACCTAAAACTGGCTTCAGTCTAATGCTTGTCTATGAGATGAAAATAGCCTATATGAAACTAGGGCTGGGAGATATATCAAATTTTCACAATATATTGATCATGATTAATTGCTTTTAATTTAGCCAATTCTTTTTCTAAGCACTGTCATACTCAAATAAGAAAGTGTTTAAAGTAAACAGAAATGTTTTAAAGGGTCATGAAACTCTAAACCAAATTTTCTGAGATTTTAACAGAGTTATGTGTGTTGAACATCGTAGAAGTCAATGTTAATTTTAAACCTTTTTGCGCTATTTTCAACTTCCAGCTTCCAACGTCACAAGATGTAACGTTTTCTCGTACTATAGTATGGTGATGACTCATCGGTGTCTGATAATTATTCATGAGACTGCGTGTCCTTATCCTATGAGAAGATGCGTTGCTTAATTCATGACAGTACGCGTTGAATTATTCATGACAGCACGCATTGATTTTCTCTGACAGGAGTTTCCTCAAACAGTGAGATCGCATACAATGAGCGAGCGATGCATTAATGGATCAAAAATGAGTGTTTGTTTTTGCTTTGTAAGAGTTTCTGCGTCGCACATGTTCTCTTCAATATCTGTGTCTTTGACACAAACGCGATTCATCCACACTGTGAGTGTTATCGGTCTTTACGGCTCTTTAACCGATCAAACGGCTTATAAAAATGCCGCAAAATAAGTCTCAAAAGTTATCAAAGATGCAACAGTGTGTTCATATATGTATTCGATGTAGAGAGCAAAATGCGAATGGCTGTGCATTTATTTGTGCATTAAATTAAAGCAAAAACCATGTGTATATTGTGTTGCATGTAATGGTAATTTGCAGTGTGCATTTGTGGGAAGCTTTGATGCTTTTAATGAAAGCATGAATCAGAAGCCGTTGATGTGTTGTCAGTTTTCCCCAAGCGGCAACCTCCCCCCGTTTCTCAATACGAAAGTGACTTAAACTGCAATTCATCGACTGGCCTCTAGGGACAGGCTTCAAAAGAGAGCAGAATCTCACTGAACTCCATGTTAAAATGGACAACTTTACAGCAGAAAAAAAAACATGTTTACAACCTGGTACAAATTGTGGTTTTGGTCTATATAGCTAATTTTGCCCTTCATGACAACTGTGAGGGGGTTGTATTTTTTTTTATAATGCATCTGTTTAAATTATATTAAGCCTTAAAGTTCTGGATAATTAAGGGCACAGCCACTTGAGTGACAGGTGGGTTGCCGTTGCTGTCACCACTAGCTGTTTGTCTGCTGCCGTCACGTCACCTCAGCTCCACCCACGTCCCGCCTCTTTGCCCATTTTCTGTTATCTGGGAGTTACGCGTGGTGACGCGATGCCAAGATGGCAATGGCTGGCTTTGGGTTTCAAAAATGCTCTTCAAAAAACCTACGGGTGACGTCACAGACATTATGTCACATTTTTTACAGTCTATGGTCTGCCCTCATCCCTCTCCACTCCGCAGCTTTACCACGGCAACTTTTGTAGCATTTTTCAAAACTGTGGTGAATACTGACTGCTGCTGAAACAAGGGGTTTCATGGCCCTTTAATACCATATCTGATTTAGACTTTAATAGCAAAAACTTCATTAGAGTTCATATGTTCAATTAATCTCTGTGAATCAGTTGATTCAAAATTTTGATTCTGCTATTTGCACAGAAGTCTCCATGGCATGTTTCATTTTAATTTGTTTTACTATGTTGCTTTAGTTTTAGATAAATTATTAAATTAATTAAATATTGTTCTTCCTTGGGTTTATTTGGTGAAAAACTTTTTTTTTTTCCCCACAGATTTTTACTGTATTTTACTTCTTGCACTAATCATTTGAATCTAACTAAAGCCATTGCTACAGTTAGATTGAAACAATTAGTGCAAGAAGTAAAATATATATTTACATATAATTTGGTATATTGGCCAGCCCTAATATAAAGGGATAAAAGCTAAAACAAGGACATTACATTCTACTGTAGCCCATCCTTTCTTCAATAAGTGTATGTGCTCTGAAAGAAATATATACTACTTGATTGTCCAGATGAGTACAACATGCAAAATCCACTATTTGATCACACCAGTTTCATTAGAGAGCTGTCCTCATGGTCATGAAGGGGTACTTACTTCACTTGGACAACTACCGTTTGAAATAACATTCGGAATGATTCATTTAGCCACTACATGACAAGTTTCATGTGTGTCACTTTAAGATGGAGGGGGAACGAGCCAACAGGACCGTAGTGTTAAGGAATATTCTGAAAGAATGGGAGTCTTGGTCATGACAGGTGCCATTCCGGACTGAAAAACTTGATGGGGTGCGTCTTTGCCCACTTTGCAAAAACTGCCTTCTCTGTGATGAAACGGTGCCCTCCGTAAGGGGCACTCTCATGCAAGAGGTATTCGGCACATTCGTCACGACTTCCTGCTTCATAGTAGTGGTATGGGACCTTCCTGTAGCCTTCTGATCTAAAAAAATTAAAATAAAAAAAAGGTGAATGGAAGAAAGTGTTATTTTGTTATTCCATGACAATAAATTGTACTGTAAAGTGCCATTTTCAGTAGCCTGTGTTTTAAAGGGTTAGTTCACAACCCCCTGTTTTCTGGAATGCACTTATGACAATAAAGACATCACAATAAAGATTATAAAGCATGCAGCAGTTTTGATATTGTTGAAGCTTTAACACATTGCTTCTTTTATTCAAAGACAAAGTCCATAAGGAGAACTCCCGCTAAGAGCTTTGAAGACTTTTTTTTCTCTTACTAATAGATTCAATTTTTCTCGCCAAGTAGCACCTGTTGAATTTTAATTACAAGAGATCCAGCGAGGCCAATTGCAACAACAGCTTAGCACATTATGCTAAAATAGATACTTCCCAGCTGAACTGCCTTTCATCAAAATGAATTTGTTGTAGCCACTGTTTTCTCATTTGCCAGTCTTTACAGGTGACTGGGATTTGCTGTGGAATGAAAATTGCTTATTGTTTTGAAAGGGAAAGCGGAATGAATAAATGGTTGGGAAAACAGACAATAATAGCTACTTTACAAACACACTAATCACATCATTGCGTGCTTTGCTTATGTCTATCTGCAGTAGGAGGGTTGTGAGGTTGTTAAGGACACTATCATTAAAATGGAACCATAGTGTGAGACTTATGATAAAGGGGCTTATATGCTGCTAGTGAACTGTTAAAAACAATGTCAGGAGACATGCAAGGCAATGTGTTAGAAAACAGGACAACAGAAAAAACATTTTGACACCCAAAATTATTGTAGTAGTAAATAAATCAATAGTACTATTGAAAAATGTGATCAACATATAAATTCACTTGTGGAATAAATTATTTAGATTAGATTATTATCATGGTCTGTTTGAATACTTGATTCTGAGTGGATAGAAGATGTGTTAAAACATATAAATAAAATAAGTACCGAATATTAAAGGATTAGTTCACTTTCAAATGCAAATTAGCCCAAGCTTTACTCACCCTCAAGCCATCCTAGGTGTATATGACTCTCTTCTTTCTTATGAAAACAATCGGAGAAATATTAATAAATATCCTGACGCTTTATAATGGCAGTGAACAGGGGTCACTAGTTTGAGCTGAAGAAAGTGCTTCCATCTACATCCATCCATCATAAACATACTCCACACGGCTCTGGGGGGTTAATAAAGGCCTTCTGAAGCGAAGCGATGCGTTTGTGTAAAAAAAAAAAGTCAGAATACGGAATGAGGTCTGGCCGAAGCTAGATATTTTCCTAGCTTTTGCCAGACCGCATTCCGTATTCTACATACGAAGAAAGTGTAAAACTCTCGAAGTTCAAAAAGCTTACGCTACGTCCTACTCCTTCCTTATTCAACTTACGGAAAAAGTGTAACTGACGTGACGCCAGTTTACACTTTCTTCATAACTTTATTACGGAAGGTGGTCTGGCAGAAGCTAGATATTTTACTTCATAACTTGATAAATATGGATATTTTTTCTAACACAAATGCATCGCTTCACTTCAGAAGGCATTTATTAACCCCCCCGGAGCCGTGTGGAGTACACGTTTATGATGGATGGATGTAGACGGAAGCACTTTCTTCAGCTCATACTCGTTGGTCCCGTTCACTGCCATTATAAAGCTCGGATGCATCAGGATATTCATTAAAATATCTCCGATTGTGTTCAATAGAAAGAAGAAAGTCATATACACTTAGGGATGGCTTGAGGGTGAGTAAAGCTTGGGGTGATTTTCATTTGAAAGTGAACTAATCCTTTAATCAAATTAACAATTATTTTTATCCGTCCAATCAAACTTAGGTAGCACTATATTTTATAGTCATGTTCCCCATGTACATATTATACTTACTGTATTTATTACAATAACTAAACCTAACATTAACCCATGTAGTTACCTTATATTAACCAGTACTTTCTTAGGTAAGCACACTGTAAGTGCACGTGCTGTGAAATAAAGTGCAACCCAAATTTGTGTTGCAAACATCAATAAGAGCTTTAACTTTTCCAAGCTGGAAAGTGACCATGGTCTAAGTATAATAAGGATAATTTTAATGCACTTCACTTTGCATTGAGTGGTTCTTTGCCTCCACTTTGTGCATTAAAATTGTTAAATGCACACCTAGCTGTCATTATCTCTTATCTCGCTTACTGTGAAAAGACAATTTCTAAATGGTTGCTTTTATGTGATGCTACGTCCACATCCCTAGGTGTGGACACATTTATTGTTGCTCGGCAACATTTCATGGGTGAAATTGAGTAATTCGTTCCCACTTTATATTAGGTGGCCTTAACTACTATGTACTTATATTTAAATTAATCATTTGATACAATACACTTATTGTGTACATACATGTTTTTACATTGTACTTATATTTTAAAAATACCTGCATGTAATTACATCTGTAATTACATTTATAATTACACTGTTGACCTATCCCTTACACCTTAACCCACCCTTAAACCTACCCATACCACCAAACCTGTCCCTAACCTTACCCGTATCCCACCTCAATAGCAGCAAAAGTGTTTTGCAATACAATATAAACACAATAAGTACATTGTACTTATTTTTTGACGCAAGTACATAGTAGTTAAGGCCACCTAATATAAAATGGGACCAGTAATTCCAATAGGAATCTGTGCGATGGGAGTTTCTGTGTGATGGGAGTTTCAACATTAACACACCAAGTCACTTTTTTTAAATGTAAGTACATAATAGTTAAAAACAGCTAATATAAAGTGTTACCAAAACTGGAGTTACGAGGTTTAGTCACAAGCTCAAGTTTAAAGCTATTTAGTATAAAGTTCTATTCAAGCTCTAGTATAAAGTATAGGCAATAAATAAATAAAATAAAAAATAGTGTTATTAATCAGTATTTTTTCTAATTAAACCAGTTTGAAAAAGATAAGTGTGAGAATAAGTGTCAGAATGACAAAAATAATTATTTTTGCGAATATATGATTGTTTTTTGTCCAATAACTTTATTAAAATTCTAAGTGAACTTTAAAGGCTTACTTCACCCAAAAATGAAATGTCTGTCATCATTTACTCACCCTCATGTCGTCCCAAACCTGTAAGACCTTAGTTTGTCTTCAAAACACAAATTAAAGATATTTTTGATGAAATCCGAGGGTATCTGATCCACGCATAGGCAGCAACGACATTACACATTTTGAGGTACAGAAAGGTACTAAAGACATTGTTAAGACCATCAACGTGACTACAGTGGTTCAACCTTAATATTATTAAGTGACGAGAATACTTTTTGTGCCCAAAAACAAAACAAAAATAACAACTTTATTCAACAAATTCGTCTGTCCCCTGTCCTACTGCTATGCTATTTTCATTGCAGAGCTTCAGTATTTACGTCCAAACGGTGCCTCAGTATTGCATGTGATGCTGACGCAGGAGCCAGCCAATACTGAGCCCATGTTCTAACATAAACACTGAAGCTCTGCAACAACAATAGCAGAGCAGTATTTGTTGAATAAAATCTTTATTTTTGTTTTGTTTTTGCACACAAAGAGTATTCTCGTCTTTAGTACCTTTCCGGACCTCAAAAGGTGCAATGTCATTGCTGCCTATGTGTGGATTATATTCCTCTTGGATTTCATCAAAAAATATCTTAATTTGTGTTCCGAAGACAAATGAAGGTCTGGGACGACTTGAGGGTGAGTATTTAACAACAGAAATTTCATTTTTGGGTGAACTAACCCATTAAGGAACATATTAAAATAATTTTAAAAATCTCTCTCTTTAAAATTTTGAAGCAAAGATATTGGTGTGTATTTTTGTATTATGACAGAGGGTTAGTTTCCTTCCAGTGTTCAACTGAAACTCACAGCACTGCTCTTGTATCAGCTCTGCTGTCATTACACTCTGGAAACCGGTGAGGCTGCTTTAAAGACCACTGTCAAGTGATAGATTGCATGTCAGTCTTACTTGCAGTATGTGTCATTGATCATTCCGTAGACTCGGATCTCTTTGCACATGTCCATGGCCAGTATAAGGGTGAACCAACCGGTGCTCAGGTACGACCCCGACTGAATCCTGCCAACATAAAATCATGATGTCAGCACTGAAAATTCCCTATTTACATGTATAGATTTCATAATTCCAAAAGAAGTGGTTGATAAAACATGCATTTGAGAGATCTACATTCAAATCATCCTCATTATAGTTCCCAAAAAGTTGTAATATCTCTTTCAGAAAGAGAAATGAAGCACCCCTGTGTAGAACATAAACCGGGTGAACCTTACTGATGAAGATAGTTAGTGAGGGTGATTAGGACTAACAACATAGAAGCTGCTCTATATAGAACAGGAAAGAGCTTTACAGGTAAGAAATGAATAGTTTGTGTGAAATTAAATCCCCAAATCAGAGATCAGTTTGAGGTAAATAAAGTCTCATCATGCTCCCTTGCCTTATATAAAAGCACCTCCACCGCCTCAGTACCTCCATCACACAGTCCTGACGCTTATATTCCCTGCAACTTGAGCTTGTGAAACTCTCCCCTGCAGGGCTCAGGAAAGTGGTCAATCATCAAGACATATTAGAGCACGTGGCCATTTAGAGAAGCTATTGGCACCTGTGGAAAAATCCATTTCCCAGGCGTTTTGTAAAGAACACCGGTTTCATCAGAATGAGCAGACCTGCTTTCAAAGTAAAGACATTAATTCCCAGCCATCTACCCTCCTCTGCTCTGTGCACCATTAAATTGCCATTCATACAGTTTCTGAGACATTGTTCACCTGAACATAACAACCCTTAATGACAGCTTCTCTGGTAGCTAAAGAAACCTAAAGGGATAGTTCACCCAACAATGAAAACCTATATGCTGTTATTTTTTTTCTGTGACAAAAGAAGAGAATTTGAAGAATGCTCATGTAGCTCTTTTCCATACAGTTCATCTTGAACATGAATGGAAAACACCACAAATATTGTCCATACAACCAGTGTGCTATATTCCAGGTATTCCAGGCTGAAGCCTTTGTGTGACAAACAAACTGAAATTTAAAGGGTTAGTTCGGCCAAAAATGAAATTTCTGTCATCAAGTACTCACCCCGATGTCATCCCAAACCCGTAAGACCTTAGTTTGTCTTCAAAACACAAATTAAGATATTTTTGATTAAATCCGAGGGTATCTGATCCACACATACGCAGCGATGACACTGCAACTTTTGAGGTCCAGAAAGGTACTAAAGACACCGTTAAGACCGTCGATGTGACTACAGTGGTTTAACCTTAATATTATGAAGCGACGAGAATACATTTTGTGCGCAAAAACAAAACAAAAATAACGACTTTATTCAACAAATTGGTCTGTCCCCTATCATACTGCTACTCTATTTTTGTTGCAGAGCTTCAGTGTTTACGTTCGAACGGCGGCTCAGTATTGGCCAGCTCTGGTCACATGGCACGACGCATGCGTGTGTTGCTGATGCAGGAGCCAGCCAATAATGAGTCGGCATTCTGACATAAACACTTCAAAACACATTCTTCAAAATATCTTCTTTTGTTTTCCAAAAGTAAATGTGCCAATTTTACTCTCTTTTTTTTACTATCCTATTAGGAAGAGATTTTTTTTGCAGTGTTGGAACAACATATACAATGGAAGTATGTGGGGCAAGACACTGGAATAAGCCTTCAAATAAACACTATTTGGAATATATAGCCACAATGCTTACACACAACATTATGCCACAATTGTGATAGAATTGCTTAGTAACTTTGCGGAAATGGAGAAGCACTGCTATTCTTTACCTAATTGATTTATCTAAACAGCTAATTTTTTATGGTGCGGTTCTGCTGACTAATACGGCTGAACACTGCTTCCCTGAGATGTTTTAAACTATTTCTTCCCCTGGGATGAGTTTTTCATTTAGCCAGAATAGTAGAGTTGCCTAGCGCTCTTAGGCTGTGCCAATTTATCTTTGTGAGGAAACTAAGTACAGCCATTATTACCCGACACATTAAAGAAGACAGACAGTCGCTCCAAGCTAAGGTTGTGTTTACTTTCATTTCGGCAAGATCTATTAATAACCCCGAGGCTGTCAGCAGTTGCTAGTAAATGATAGGCCTTTAGTAAGTGCACTAGCTCCTGTTCTTAAGTGGTTTTACCTGGTCAGCACAACTTCAATTTATCCACCAGCAGCTAATGGTGCCGTATCTGTTTTCAGTCATGTCAATATACAGAGAGTTTGTCACTTCTTTATTTAAACTTTTTACCTCAGTCATTGCTGAACTCATTCCTGTGTGTGAGCAATAAAAGGTTTTAAATGTATTATTTTTATTGTTAATATATATTTTTAAAAATTTTTTTATTTTGTGGATCATTTTAAACAACTTAACTATAACATATGTCAATTCAACCAAAAGGAAATACATACATATTGTTCTTTTTAGTTGAATATATAACACAATATATAATAATGACAATAAAACAGGTTTTATTCTAGTCTCGCTGGGTTTTGTCGTTTTGCGAGACAATTAATAATCTCTCCCAGGTGACCTCATGGAAAGCTGGAGATGGTGGACTATTCAAATTGTAATAAAAAATTTTTTTGCTTGATTCAGTTAAAACACAAGCTCAGATGCTCTCTGTCATTGTTATCTTGAAGTGTGAATTTCATATTATTTTCCGGCTGTTTTCTGCATAAAAGATCTAAAGATGCCATCTATTTATCTGCCATTAGAGTTATTACTCTACTTTTGTCTGTATAAACGTCAACCTACTGTGAAATATAATTTTGTACTTCAAATCATTTTGCTGTAAAACCTTTATGAAGAGCGCTATAACATACACTATTACAACATACAGATAGTGAAGAATGAACAGACAATGGCTGCATTATAAAATGCAGTTTAAAGGCCCGTTAACACCAAGAACAATAACTTTATAATAATGATAATTTACTTTTTTCCTTTTTTTTTTGCAAATCCTATTAGACAGGATTGTATTTTTTCTTTGAACTTGATTACAAAAATGAATACATATACAGAACACAAGTTAATATCTGGTTGTGTATGTTCTCTTGCACACTTTCTTGAATAATGTGTAATACAAAAATGTTAAGAAAATCAATTTATAACAGTAATAAACATATAATAACATCATCATTCCATTATACCAATTCTTAATTTAAATTAGATCAACATAGCAAAATTAATAAAACTATTTAAGTTGTCCAACCTATATTGTTTTATAAATGTTCTTA
>RJVU01055202.1:333398-370466 GCA_003731715.1 Anabarilius grahami
AAGCCGGTTCCCTGATTACCGCAAAATCGCCATCACCTGCTTTCAAATGGAGCGGCATTTAATAGACAGAGCCGTAGTTCACTGACAAGCCACGCAATATCACGTTTCATCTGCGATATGAACGCGACATTGCTTTGCTTGTCAGTGATCTACGGTTCTGTCTATTGTATGCCGCTCCATTTGAAAGCAGGTGATGGCGATTTTGCGGTAATCAGGGAACCGGCTTCGCATGCGATATATCGCCCAGCCCTAATATATATATATATATTCAACATTCTTTAGAGTGTAATGTTGCTAGTCACTCCAAAGGAAGTTATTCTCTATGTCAGTACGCACTGTTTCTGAACTCCCTGAAACGCCTCGATTGTAGACTTGATTGTAGTCTTTCCTTCCAGGAAAGAACACATCACAATATTCCTCACTTAAATAATTTCTGCTCAAGGCATATGCAAAAATAAACGGGGCGAGGCCTGGTTGAGTTGTAGTAGTAGTGTGTAGAAACTCGCGGTTATGGTAAGGTGCTTGACATTTTCTCAAACACGCTCGAATTGGTAGACCAATCACAACACACTGGTCCAGTCAACCAATCAGAGAGCATTGAACTTTTTAGAAGGAGGGGCTTCATAGAGACCATTAATAAACAGAGTGCTACTGAAACACTGGAAAGAGAGGTGTTACAACAATGTCAAATACGTGAAAAATTATGTTTTTTGAACATTCAAGCAAAACCTATTCTAACAGACTATAAAAATAAAGACATTGAAAAATGGCATAAGAGGTGTAGCAAATTAGCTCAAAAGAAATATGAATGATTAATCATAACTTAATGAATCTAATATCCAGTTAACAATTCCTTTACTACGAGCTAATTAAACAATAATAATTGTGTTAATTAGCAACAATGAATGAAGAACTCACTATTTGTATAGCCTATTAATATATTAACAATGTAGAGACTACAATATATCAACTATGAATTAACACAGTTATAGCACAGATGTAATAAAGCTTAGATAATTGCTTTCAGCATGTTGTGATCTTATTTCCTTTTTATCACCACACTTTTCCTGCTTTCAGCTGTATCTACTTTAAACATGTATTTTCCAAAATAACCATTACAGCCATAGTTGTCATTTACAATAGTGACAGAGACTTTTTTTCCTTAGCCAACTGAATACATCAACAATGAAAGCATATCCAAATGCTTAGCAGGAGTTTCATTTTGTTATTGTGTGTTTTGAGAAGCAGTCTGGCAAAGGAATTTGTTGAGATGTTTTTCTGAGTGATCGTTGGTTGTCATCCGTGACAGAAAGCGACAGTGTTCTCTGCCGTGCACGGCTCTCAGACACGCTCTCCGCTTCTGTTGCTTGTTTGTGTGCTTTAAAATGAAATCAGATAGACATTCTGAGATTTAGAGCAACAATTTGGATTCATTAAAACAAAAACTGGTAACACTTTACAATAAGGTTTTATTTGTTAGTTAAATACATTAGTTAAATTGAACTAACAAAGAACAATACTTCTACAGCATTTATTAATCTTAGTAAATGCACTGTGAATTAACATGAATATGGACATTTTATCAACTAACATTAAATTTATAAACAAAGGTTTATAAATGCTGTAAAATATATTGCTATAAAATATATATTTATATAAAATATATTGCTCATTGTTAGCTCATGTTAACAAATGAGACCTTATTGTAAAGTGTTACCTAAAAATTTGTATCAGTGCTAATTAAAACCCTGAGCCCCATAAAAAAAATGTGCAAACGGGTTATTTTCCAAGCAGTCATGCTTAATAATTCATGCATTTATGCATTCTCCTAAAAAATCCCTCAATCCTCCCTCAAATCACTGTAATGAGAACAACAAAATTTGTTTAAAAAAAAATGTACTTTAATAATTGTATGTTATTAATACATTATTTACATTGCAGTGAAATGGAAATGGCAAATCGTTTCCCAAAAGCATCGTTAGCCAACTAACATCGCAAGTTCCGTCGTTACTTACATAGTTCACCAATTTGGTGTTTCCCATAACCATAGTTCAAACGAACATTCGCAAACTGCATCGTAAACTTGTGTGGTTGGAACGACAGCTCTCGAGCTGTGGTTAGAAGCATAGTTTCTTGTTTTTATGACGTGGACTTAATAAATCGTTATCTTGAGCAAAATAAGCAAGCTGACATTAAGTACAATGTATATCTTTTATTTCGAATATATACAAATGTCATTTATATATTTTAGTTTGTCAAGAGATTTAAAGCACCGTTTTTGAAGACTGCGCATATGCGTACGTGCTCTAGTAAGAACGAACTTATGATTAAATCTGGAAATAAAGCAAAATAACAAAAAAACGAGAAGTAGTCCTCAGATGCCATGTCCGTAATTTATAGCAAAAAATCTAGCATTAATTCGATCTCAAACGGATTAATTTAAAGAAGTTATTACTCACCACCTGCGTGACGTCATTCACCAACGTGGCTGAACGACAGGTTTGCGACAGTACGGTTTCAGGAAACAGTCGTGACTAGCTAGTTGATTTGTTCAACGATGCATCGTACTATGGTAGTGAAGCAGCGAGTTATGTCTTTGTTGTTTGGGAAACACACCCCTGATCAACAAATTTAAATATTAAGCTTAACTTAATTAATATTCATAGGTCAAGCCTTTGTTGTTTTGAGAGATCGCAATGGCACATATGCAGTCGCTTGAGTAAATCTTGATGGTTGTCTTGGCCTACTTTGCAAAAACAGTTAAGTTAGCCATAAGGGATGCTTTCATGCACGAGATGCATTCATCAAAACATCATGCTTCATGCATTGGCATATTCCTGGATGTTTTGAACCCTAAACAAATTCTCAAAGGAAATCTAGGCAGACATAAGTGTTGTTTGTGCATTCTGTAAATAGTGCTCCATAAAGTTTCAAGAGCTAAAACTCTTTATGAGTCATAATATCTCAGTCTCAGCAGTGAATGAATGGCCTCAAAGGAAATAAGTGCACGAATAAGGTGAGCTCAAATAATACTGCATCTGACAGAGTTTCTGTACATACATGAAAAATGGAAAATTCCAAAATGTTTAATGTGACGAGTCGATGCATTATCTAATTTATCACCCTCCTAACTTTTTCCTGTTTTGGACTGCTTACAGAACAGATTTCACCTGCAGAAATATTCATTAATCTATGACAAGATAGAGCCTTATGTTCTGATCTCTATCAGCTCAGAAACAGCATTGCATGATTTTACTATCTTTCATGGTTGGAAATAGATCTTTTGTCTTTAATATCAGTTTCAGCTCATCTTGTGCATTTAAAGCAGGGACTTCTGGATTTGATTTACTGAGATGTTTAATTTAATAAATGTGTGCAGATTTCTTTTCAACTCATACCAAGATCAATACATGTCAAAGATCCTTATTATTCTTTTATTATTCTTAATCCCGCCATCCTCATTTACAGATAGAGATTAATATTGTAAATAGATTCAAATTGATTAAAGTTTGGTATTATAAACTCATATTGTGTTCATGAATTTATTAAGTATAAATTATCGAAGTGTATTGAATTGTAATTTAAAGAAACATCTGAAACAATTACATCTAACTTAGGTTTTGTATTGCTCTTCTGGTTCATCTCATTCTACTTAATTTATCTGCACTTGAATAAACAAGAAAAAAATACACTTAATTAATTTTTGCTTGTGAGTAGCTGGTGCATATCAGTAAAAAAAATTGCATATACAGAATATGAATGCATATTTTAGATCATATAACAGGTCACCATTTCTTTTAGGTTTTCCAGAAATAAGTAAAATGCTGTTTAAACCGATTTCGATGGAATCAGTCACACTGCAGGCTGTTACCTGTTTCTACCAAACGCATGCACTGTTTTGTATGTTAAACGCAAGCGAAATGTCTTCTTCTATCATCTACACATCAAAACAAATAAAATAACTTTACAGAGACAGCCAGAATTGACATTTTTTTAGATCTAAAATCCATCTTCAAGGGCTAAATTGACTTTGTTGAACTACAAATCTAATCTGGGCATAGCTGCATTTGCTGCAGGGAGGAATATGAGTGAGCAAAATAATGAACAATTTCAATATTTGAATTCTGCTCACATCCCATCTCGGTAATGTCTCTTTCAAAGGCTCCAGGATCTGTGATAATAGCCAATGAATGATGAGGCCTTTTGAATGCATTAGGACTTTTATTCCCTTACTCTATTCATAGAGTTTTCCGGCAACGCTCGGATTCATGGACTATAAAGCCATCCATCCTGACACACGGTTGATTCAACAGAACTTTCCCAAGAATACACAAATGGCGGTGCCTCAGGAAGCACTCTTTGGATAATGGTAGGTCATTTCTGCTATTCTGCTGACATTCAGCCAAATTCTACAAAGAACTGAAATTACAGTGGCTGCTAAAAAAGAGGAAATGGATTTCCTAATACCATAAGCATGTAGTAATATGTCAGATAGGTGCAAGGGAAGTCAATATTGAGTATACTTATTAAAATTATGCAGAGCGACTTTGTGCAGCCGAGCAAAATAACAAATAAATGAAAAGATAAGCACATCTCAAAAATCCTCTGTGAGCATTAACAATGAAAACAGTAAGCTGAAGAACTAATCAAAATAAATACCTTTGTGCCTCCAGTATGAAATAAGGGATTAGATTTGAAATAGGGGTCAATGCTGTTGACATGGTAGATTTCAGACTTATAAAGGTATTTTAGTGCAGTGCAACATATTCACATGGAGCCTTTCCTATACATTTCAACATTTAATAAATCAACTACTATAGAAACATATGCAACAGGCTTCAGATGGGTCAAAATGTGTTAATTATTCTATTATCTTGTATTACTTATTTTCACACATCTTCGGAAATATGTCATCTTCTAATGGACATAAAAAAAACTTTTTTCTTAAATTGAAGAATATTTTAATAATCTAAAGAATCTTTTTCCCACTGTAAATAACCTTTTATGCAATGGAATGGTTCCATTGATGTTAAAGGGTCTTCACGGAACCATGGATGCCAATAGAGAACCTTTATTTTTAAAAGTGTATAATCAATGTAAACAGGTTTCGGTTTCGTTTTTTCACCCAAAGAGGTTTATACTGGAGCAGAAGAAAAATTACATCAAAAAATGCTACAAATCATCACCAACGAAAACTGCATTGTTGTTCATACTTCTAAGTAATGCTACATATGCCTTTTCAATGAACACATGATGCAATTATCTATCTATCTAGTAACATCTCTGTATCTATCAAAGTAACATTTTAAACAATATCTCAATGAACACAATGAAGACTAAGTTTAATATAAAATCTGTTTAAATTATAACATGAAAGTAAGGTTAATAATATAACTTAGAGAACAACATTTTCAGTTTTACTCAAATTAGGGTGATGCAAAAATTAATACTGAAAGTCTCTGGTGCGAAGCTAAATTTTAGACTACAAATGTCCAATTTAACAAGAATTCAACAACAGGTGAGTCTAATCATTCATTACACAGGTGTTCAGCAGACAGTTGACTATAAAAGGGTGTTAAAACCCCTTCCCATTTCATGCTGTCAGCCATGGCACCACATGGAAGAGAAATGTCACAAGACCTGTGAAAGAAAATAATTTCTTCACACCAGAAAGGTGAAGGCTACAAGAAGATCAGCATAGCTTTACTAATCAGTCAGAATACTGTAGAAAAAGTGGTACACAAATTTTTAAAAGATGGAACTGCAACCATCTCACAGAGACGTCCAGGTCGTCCACGGAAGGTAACACCTCAACAGGAGTGTCTTCTGATGAAAAGGGTTGAAGAAAATCAGCATGCAAGTTCACTGCAGTTATCTAAAGAAGTAGAAAGCCAAACTGGGGTGACTATTTCCCGTGACGGCGTACACTGCAGTGGAATGGCATGCATGGGTGCCATCCATGAAAGAAGCCTCTCCTAAAGCCCAGGCACAAAAAAGCCTGCCTAGAGTTTGCCAGGGCCCATGCTGACAAAGATGAAGACTATTGGGACTCCATACTCTGGAGTGATGAGACCAAGATAAATGTTTTTGGAACTGATGGCTTTAAAACTGTATGGCGTCGCAAAGGTGTGGAATACAAAGAAAAATGCATGGTGCCTACAGTGAAACATGGTGGTGGCAGTGTCCTTATGTGGGGCTGCATCAGTGCTGCTGGTGTCGGGGAGCTGCATTTCATTGATGGCATCATGAATTCACAGATGGACTGCTCTATATTGAAAGAGAAGATGCTACCATCACTCCGTGCCCTTGGTCGTCGTGCACTTTTCCAACATGATAATGATCCTAAACACACATCTAAGGCCACTGTTGGATTTCTGAAGAAGAGCAGGGAGAAAGTGATTCAGTGACCAAGTATGTCTCCTGATCTGAACCCAATCGAACACCTGTGGGGAATTCTGAAGAGACAAGTAGAGCATCACTCTCCATCCAGCATCCAGTCATTCTTGAAGAATGGAAAAAGATAGATGTTGCAAAATGTCGTTAACTTGTTCATTCCATGCCTAGAAGACTTGGTGCTGTCATTAAAAATCATGGAGGCCGTACAAAGTACTAGATGTAGTAGTTTTTGTTGTGGAGTGTACTCATTTTACTCACCTTAATTTGAGTAAAACTGAAAAATGTGTAATCTAAGTTATGTTATTAACCTTCCTTTCATGTTATAAGTTAAACAGATGTTGTATTAAACTTAGTCTTGTCAACATTTTGGAAATTGTTTTTGTGTTCATTGAGATATTGTTTAAAATGTAACTTTTTTTAAAGAGAGGAATTATCACAATTAGAATGACCGTATATGGCTTATTATCTTGAATGTATTAAACGATATTCAAAGAATGAAGCCTGATTTAACCCTTTGATGCACAAACTATGAAAACCCCTTCTAATGCACAACATGAGTCAAAAATGATCCGTATTCATTTCCTATGTTATGTCAATCATGGCTGAGTGTTTCTTTGCTGAATCTTTGAAAGAAATGTATTTTATCATTTATTCATTCCAGGTATTCCTTAAATGTCTTGTTTTTGATTTTCACAAATCATTATGTTTATTTTTTCTTTCTTACTTTATAAACAAACACAGCTTTTGTATTTCTAAATCAATTTTACACACATGGTTAAAAAATGACCCATAAAGAAACCTTTGCAAATTTTTGCAAGTAGGAACATATTTGCTGCAGGAAACTATTCATCCACCAAACATTTCACATCTCAACATGGCTGCTTTTGTATATTTGATGGATAGAAGTCATATTATATTTCATATAATAAGCCTTATATTGTATTTCATAATTTTTTATTTTTTGTCATAAACCAATGCTACTGGTCACCCTTTACATCTATCAGTGTTCCTGAAAAGTAACATTTTTGAACAAGGTTTCTGTCCAACAGTGAAAATATATAATAAGTGTATCGATCAACTGAGGTGGATGATGACATCACTGTAAAAAAAGCTGAAAGTATACTTTGCGCACAGTTGAACACAATTTAACCGGCACATACAAAGTTACAGAAATCCGGCAGAAATTATAAAAAGTTACAAAAAAAGTATACTTTGGCCTTTAGAAAGGTAATGACACAAAAAAAATTTCATTCAAAAAGAAAGTAAATAAAATAAGGATTTGTTTATTGAGTAATACCTGGAATAATGAATGATGAAAGTAATTTATTGTAATATATGTGATATAGAAAATAATAACTCATTCAGGTCACTTTAGACCCATGTTGTATATGTCCAAAACTGTTACTTTTCAGGAACACTGACAGACTTAAAGGGTGACCAATTGCATTGATTTATGATAAAAAATAAAAAATTATGAAATATATAGCCTAATATATTAAATATAATAAGACTTACATCCATCAAATATACAAAAGTAGCCTTGTTAAGATTTGAAATGTGTGGCAGATGAACTGTTGTCTGCAGTAAATATGTTCCTACTTGCAAAAATTAGCAAATATTAAAGATTTCTATATGGGTCATTTTTGACCCATGTGTGTAAAACTGATGTAGAAATACAAAAACTGTGTTTGTTTATAAAGTAAGAAAGAAAAAATAAACAATGATTTGTAGAAAATAAAAAACAAGATATTTAATGAATACCTGAAATAAATAAATGATAAAATACATTTCTTTCAAATATTCAGCAAAGAAACACTCAACCATGATTGAAATTACATAGGAAATGAATACGGGTCATTTTTGACCCATGTTGTGCATTAGAAGAATAGTGATACAAAAATGATTTTTATTCAAAAAGTAAGAAAGAAAAAATGAAAATGAGGATTTGTGATGATCAAAAACAAGTTAACTGAGAAATACCTGGAATACTGAATGATGAAATTAATTTCTTGCAAAGATATAGAAAATAAAAACTCTGTCGGGTCATTTTTGACCCATGTTGTGCATCAAAGAGTTAATGCAGCACATTTCTGAATGCTCCCAAGCCAGCTGCATTTTATTCTCATCCTCCATAAGTAAATAAGTCAAGCAAAGCCTGAAATGACTGGGTATAATTTATAGGTATACTTTAAAAAATGCCTCCGAGCTCTCAAATACTATTAAAACTACTATATGTAAACTTTGAGTCATTCGGAACTGAAAGAATACCACTGAGTCTGACAACATGGTGTCTACAGTGTTTCAGACATGCTTTTGTTTTTTAGAGCCATCTTGGCAACTTGCTCATCATGGCTACGTTTAAAGTCCACTCAGTGTGTTTGAACATAAAGTGTATTTAGCCTGATTATTTCCAACCAAACAGTCAGCAGATCTAATTATCTCTAATGACATTATACTGTCACATTATATTGCGTGATGTGCAGGTGCACTCATTAATATAGAGGGTAAAAGGGTTTGATTCAATTAGGCATAGAGCGGAAGCAGACCAATGATTTCCCGAGGCAGAATTGTGACTACTTGACAACTGTTGATGAGAACCATAAGAGTCTTTCTAGGCAATTAAATGTTACATTTAAAGCTGCCTGTTAAATGATGATAAAAAATGGACAGTTCAGACTTCAAATTCTGATAGGACGAGCCACACAGTCTGTGAAGATAAATTAATTATGTACTAATACGGCAAGTTTCTACATTGTTTGGTAACTATAAAAAGCCTTTAGTCCCATACACATCCAAAGATGCGGAATGAGCAAATTCCCTTTATTAAGGGGCATTCAGTCTTTTTGAACAATAGATAGAAATTATTGACCATAATAAATCAACCACCCTCAAGCACATATAGACACACCCAGAAAGTACAACTAAGTATTACAGTGTAATAAGGTTGTAATAAAGCGATTATAAAGATGTAACAGGTAAAATGGTGGCAAGCAAAGTGAAGAATTCACAAAATGGAGTCTCTGATTATCAGTAATATCTGCAGTGACTTAGCACCTGTATGTGTGTGTCAACACAGAGGTCAACAGGACTATCATGGCAACAAGGTAATGTGACAGTGTGATTTAGGAGGGCTGTCGGCTGTTATCTGCACATAGTTTACCATGCCAACCCCACACACAGCATGACAGCGAACCGGTAAATGTGCGACATTTAAGATAAAAGAACTCTGTCTGGAAGATTCTGCTTTGCACAACGCACTGCAGGTACTGTTCAGATACAGAGATTGCACAAAAGTTTACACATGGTCTGGGAGAAAACATGGAAAGGTGAAAAGGTAAAAAAGGAGAGAGAAATAAAGGATAATGAAAGCAGAAAGGAAGAAAGATCAGAAGGAATGTTAAAAAAAGGATCAAAGATAAAGAAAGCGAGGAAGTAAACTAAAATCTTTTGTATTCAAGTATTTATATTTTTTCCCCCCAGTATTTATTTTTGTATAGTTTAAACACTGTGTGTTCACTTATAAATACAGGTTACTATAAATGGCTAAATATATAGGATGCATAATTCAGTATGCAAATATATGCAAAAAAGAAGACCAACATCACCACTGACAGCCACATTTGAACATTTAAAAAATGTCAATGAGACTGTCATTTAAAAAAATAACAATTTTATTAAAATTTAATAAAACTTAATTTGAATGGAGTTAAGTGATTTGGGTTAAATTTATAGAGTAGGTTTAGAACCAGAATGTTTTAGAAATAATATAGTTCTAGCCAGGGGTGGCGCTAGGGGTGGGCTAATGGTGTCATGACTTTGGTTTGATCAGCCAGGTTTTGTTGTCTTTGTCTTCATTGTCTGTGTGCTTTGTTGTCTGGAGCACATGGTTTTTGTTTTGGCAACTCACCTTCCCAGGTGAAAAAAAAGTACACTTCCATAATGTACTTATAGTGCTCTATTTTCACGCTCTAATTTTGTACTTAATATACAAAAAATTCTTCTTTAGTACTTCTTAAGAACATCTAAGTGTACTCAACTTTTGAGACACCATGAATATGACCTAAAATGTGCTTTTAACATACTATCTGTATTAAATTTTTTTTTATTTAGTTACCACTTGTAGTACATTAGTGTATGAAAGATGAGTTCAAGTGTAATACATGTTTTTGAGGATCCAAGTGCCATTTTCTCCCCTGATTACTCTTTCTCCTTCTTGTCCCACCACACTTTACATCCTGTTTCCTGTCCTTGCATTCTCAGATCCGTTGAGACTGCTTTACCACTCTATCACTCTCCTCACTCTTAGGTGATTTAGTCGTTGTGCTACTGGTGACTCTCGGAATCCTCTTCCCACTTTGGCTGTGCTGAACTCTCTTGCCCCAGTGGATGCTAATGTGGATGCTCAGTACTGCCCGGCTAGTCCTGCCTGCGGCCTTTTTTTTTTAAATGTTTTTTTTTTTTGTTCTCATTGAGAATAAATTAAACTTTTGTGTTGTACCTGCAATTGAATACGTATCTCTCCCTGACAAAACGGTCTGACCAATATGGATTCAGGAGGCTCAGACCAAGTCAGAACTGCGGTAACTCAACAGGGCATTTTTCTGGGCCAGCATTCCAACCAGTTAACTGCCACTTCACGGGAAGTCGAGCTCCTGACAGCCCAGGTAGCCAAATTCAATGCACAGATACATGAACTCTATGGAGGGGCTGCAGCAGTTCTTGGGGTTCTCAAAATTCTAGGCCCGGCATCCCTAAACCATTCCCTTCGGGGAGGTGGGAGTGGGTTTCCTTTCCTGGGATGTCGAGCGGCAAGTGAGGGAGGCCATGTTGGGGGTCCGAGGGGGTGTCTGGTGGGGGCCGGTTGTTTGTGCCGGCTGCACTGTTCCTTGGTTTAAGATGTCAGACAGTTTGCGCTGGCTTGCTCAGTGTGCACTCAAAATAAGATGTCTAAGCAGACTCCTGTTGGTCTGTTGCAGCCTTTGCCCATTCCCTGTCATCTATGGTCACACATGACCCTTGACTTTGGCAGCCCATTTTATCCTCTGGCCCATTTGACCCCTTCTGCCGGATCCATGGTCTTCTGGTGGAAGTAGTCTCTCCGACAGAGGACCCCAGTTTGTCTCCCGGTTTTGGAAAGAGTTCTGTAGACAGATCAGGGCCTCAACAAATTGGTCTTAAGGTTTTCACCCTCAGACCAATGGGCAGTCCTAGTAAGCCAACCAGGACCTCGAGCAAGCTCTCTGATAGAGCCCTGCACGGGTCACAAATCTTGGCCTTAGCCCGGCCCTGGCCCGAGACGCTCAGGCCTTAGCCCGGCCCGTGTCCATCAGCTTGTCAGAATTTTCGTCCCGAGCCCGACTGGAGCCCGTTTTTTTTTTTTTTTTAAATCCTCTCCATAACGCAGCCTTTGTTGCAGCCATTAAAATGTTCAGTTTTGCTTTTAATTGTAAAGTAGTTGTAATCCTTTTCGTTTCTTTATTAAGTTAATTAAGAAAAATGTTTGGAACACTTCTTTGTTTATTTGTTACGGTACACAGGAGGCAGACACAGATGTAAACAGGTAACTGTTGTTTATTGACACCAGTAGAGCATGGAGAATGAAACAGGTAAGCAGAATAGAATGAATGGATGATAAGATGATAATGATGGAGATAGTTACTGTCCTTTTCCTTTAAGATATATACACGCTGGAGCTTGGAGATCGCTGGAGGAGACTGGAGTTGACTGGAGCACACCCACACAGAAGACGAGGCATTGGAGGAGGGTATGGTCTCCTTTTACCAAGTGATGGGGCTAACAATGATAGAGCTTGGAATGATAGGTTCGGGTTCCTCTATCCCTTCATCCGGAGCATAGAGATGGGAGAGAGCGTCGGCTCTTATGTTCTTTGAGCCTGGACGGTAGGAGATGGTATAATGGAATCGGGATAAGAACATGGCCCACCGGGCTTGTCTAGGATTTAGTCTCTTTGCAGAACGAAGATACTCAAGGTTTTTGTGATCGGTTAGCACCAGGAACGCATGTTTGGCTCCCTCCAGCCAATGCCTCCACTCCTCTAGTGCAAGCTTTACGGCTAGGAGTTCCCTGTCAACGATGGAATAGTTGACTTCCGCCGGGCTGTGCTTGCGGGAGAAGAAGGCGCATGGATGGAGTCTACTTGGCGTCCCCTGCTGCTGCGACAACACCGCTCCCACTACCGTGAAGGGTAGTTCCGGATCGGGATGAACGAGCAAGGGAGCGGTGGTGAAGGCTTCTTTGAGGCGGTTGAATGCGTTGGTGGCTGCTGGGTTCCAGGACAGAGACTTGGGCTTGTTACGGAGAAGGCTGGTGAGTGGATGGGTGATGGAGCTGTAGTCTTTGATAAATCGACGATAGAAATTTGAGAAACCAAGGAAGCGTTGCAGTTCTTTGATGGAAGTGGGTTCTGGCCAGTTGGTGATGGATTCCACCTTCCTCTCGTCCATCCGGATGCCACTGTGGTCTATGATGTATCCAAGGAATGAGACGGTGGTTTGGTGGAAAGAACATTTTTCTGCTTTGAGGAACAGATGGAACTGGCGTAGACGGGTGAGGACCTCCGAAACGTGTCGGCGATGTTCGGCCTGGCTCCGGGAGTAGATGAGTATATCATCGATGTAGACTAGGACGAAGCGGTTGAGGAACTCCCGGAGCACCTCATGAATAAAGTCCTGGAATACGGAGGGGGCATTGACCAGGCCATACGGCATCACGAGGTATTCGTAGTGTCCTGTAGGGGTGATGAAGGCGGTCTTCCACTCGTCCCCCTCACGTATCCGGATGAGGTTGTACGCGCTGCGGAGGTCCAGCTTAGTAAACACAGTGGCACCACGGAGATGTTCCAGGGCCGCTGGGACGAGAGGAAGGGGATATCTGAATTTTACTGTGATCTTATTGAGTGAGCGATAGTCTATGCATGGCCGCAAGCCTCTGTCCTTTTTTTGCCACAAAGAAGAAGCTGGAAGCAGCAGGGGAAGTAGATGACCGGATGTAGCCTTGGGCGAGGGCTTCCTTGATGTACTCCTCCATGGCCTTCTCCTCCGGGATGGATAAAGGGTAGATCTTACCCTTCGGCACTGGTTCACCCAGAAGCAGGTCGATGGCACAGTCCCATGGCCGGTGTGGAGGCAGCCTGGAAGCCCTCTGCGGGCAGAAGACATCGCTGAAGGGGGCGTAACACTTGGGGATGTCGATGGAGCGGTGTTCAACTGGGCTCTCGATGGAGGTTGTACAGAGGGAGAGATCAGAGGATGGAGAAGATGGCACAGGAAGCTCAGTCAGACAGTGAGAGAAACAGGTGTCGCCCCACTTCAGGATTTCGCCTGTCTTCCAGGATATGGTCGGGTTGTGCTGCTCCAACCAGGGACGCCCTAGCACCACGTCAGCGGTGGAATCCTCCAGAACCAGCAGATGTAATTCCTCCTGATGAAGTAGACCGACATGAAGCTTGATGGGTCCTGCCACTGTACGAACACTCTTGCGGCTGAGAGGCCTGCCTGTTATGGAGTTGATCTGGTAGGTCGTCGGAGACGGAGAGGTCTTGAGACGTAACTGCCGGCAGAGGGCGCCGGAGACGAAGTTGCCGGCTGACCCTGAATCGAGGAGCGCGACCACTGTAAGGGAGATATCCGCGGCAGTAAGATTGACGACCGTAGTGAGTGGTTTCATCTTATGAGGAGAAGGAATGATGGCACTCACCATGGGTCGAGGAGGTCGTGTGGGACACGCTGCAATAACATGCCCAGGAGCGCCACAGTACAAACATAAGTTCAGGGTCAGCCGACGGCGGCGCTCAGAGGTAGACAAACGGGAGTTTTCAACGTCCATTGATTCGTTGGCTGGTTCTGGGGAGCTGACGGGTTCGGATCGGCAGAGGAGCATGTTTGTGAAGTAACTGGTCCTGGTGCTCCTGGAGGCACGCCTGCATGCGAGTGGCACAACGAATGGAGAACTGGATGAACTTCTCAAGGCCGATGGAGTCCTCGCATGCAGCGAGATGCAGCCGTACCCGAGGTTCCAATCCTTGACGATAGGTAACGGTGAGAGCTTGTTCGTTCCATCCGCTAACTGCAGCAAGCGTTCTGAATTGCAAAGCATAATCATAAATAGACATTGATCCTTGTTTTAAGTTGTAGAGTTTCTCACCAGCAGACGAATCTGTAATCGGTTTTCCGAAGACTTCCCGGAAGTGGGAAACAAACGCCAGATAGGACTGGGTAATGGCACCACGTTGTGACCAGATGGAGTCGGCCCATTGTAATGCTTTGCTGCTTAACTGAGAGATGACGAAGGCAATTTTAGAGGCTTCGTTCGGGTACAGGTGCGGCTGCATCTCCAGGACCAGTTCGCATTGCAGCAGAAATCCGCTGCAATCCTCCGCCGATCCTGAGTAGGGCGACGGTTTGGCCATGGGACTGGCATACGGCGGCGGTGAAGAAGGTCCTGTGGTGTTCGCTGGTGCAGGTGAGGGAGAAGTGACTGGAGATGGTGGCGGTGGATTGGTGGTGAGGGTTCGACGAAGCGCATCCACCAAGGCCTGGAATGGATCCGGCTGGCTCATACTGGGTCTACGGTGTGGGTCCGGTCTTCTGTTACGGTACACAGGAGGCAGACACAGATGTAAACAGGTAACTGTTGTTTATTGACACCAGTAGAGCATGGAGAATGAAACAAGTAAGCAGAATAGAATGAATGGATGATAAGATGATAATGATGGAGATAGTTACTGTCCTTTTCCTTTAAGATATATACACGCTGGAGCTTGGAGATCGCTGGAGGAGACTGGAGTTGACTGGAGCACACCCACACAGAAGACGAGGCACACAGAGGGAAGGAGACACGCTGGAGACAGGTAGGTATGGAACGGGGAGTCCTTGAGGTAAGCATGAACAGGAGTATATGCGAACGAGACCGGACATGGAGTGCTGTGTGTGTGTGCTCTTTATGGTGCTACTGATGAGTGAGGTGATGAGATGCAGGTGACGGTGATCAGTACTCTGGGGAAGGTGTGCGCTGTGATTGGTTGATGTTGGAACCTGACGTGTCTGTGACATTATTAAATCAAAGATTATGTTTTTAAAGTGACGACCGCAGCGGCCGACAGTGAGTTGAGCACGTTTGATCGATTTAGACTCTCAAATCAACACTTGTTCAATAAAAGCCATAGATATAAAACACTAATATAAGCATATCACAATGTTAGTTTAAACGTTTATTAGCACTACCACAGTAAAAAAGCAACTTTTTTCAAGCTGAGGCAGGCTGCTCTGCTGCTCGTAACAGCGTGCGGAAAAATAAAAAAACAAAAACAAAACTGGCTTAAAAACAAACTTACAGGTTGTCTTGCCTTACACCACAGCTGTGCATCAAAATCAAAGCTTCACCACTGAACATGGTCATTTTATTTTCAAATGAAAAGCGAGACAACATACAGCCAAAAGAACACTCTCATAGAGAAAGAGAATCGTGAGAGAAAAAGCACGGCATCCGCATTGGAAAGTTTTAATTAGGGATGCTCATAATTGACTAGTTAACTGTTAACCAAGAAGTTTGACCAATTAATACTATCGGTTAGACGGTTTAAAAAGAAAACAAACTATAAACATATAGCTATAGACAACATATCCTATAAACGGTAGCCTATTCAGAACAGAACCATAACGGCACTCTCCAATTCGGCACAAATCCAAATGTTTCCATATTCGTGAAGTATTTGAATGCTAAACTATTATTTATTATGTAAATTATAGGCTTCGTCCTTCGTTCGCGTTCCAACAATACATCCTTCACATGTGCTTTTTAAGTGAGTCGATATAGGGCTGAACGCCACAGATTGTACAGACTAGCCTATATATACATTGAGCAGTATAACTTTGATTGACTGTATTTTATTTTGATAATAAACAGGCTGTGATGTCAAGTTAAAAATTTGAGAACTGATAGGCTATGTTGTGTATGTGCACAAGGCGCCGGCGCGATTTCTCCATTCAAGCGCTGCGGGTACGTGACGTGCGAATACTCATATTCTGTTGTTTTATATGCCATATTTGCACATGTATAAAACTAAAGCCTTGAAAATAACATTTTGGTATTTTTAATGGGTCACACCGAAATGAACATCCCTAATTTTAATCCAGTTCTCACTCTTCCAGCTGCTGCGCTGAAGGTGCTCTGCTACACTAAACAAGATGACGCACGCACGCAGCCTCAGAAATGAGACGCAGCTATGGTCTCATCATGTTTCCGCCAGCACAGCACTATATCTATGCATGTGTTTGTTTTACCATCATCAGCTTCTCATGGTTTATTTTAATTAATGGATGTCCAAAGCATTAAAAGGAAGAGAAGCCTAAAACAGGCCCGAGGCCCAGCCCGCCTCTGAGCTATGACGTGAAAATCGGCCCGAAGCCCGGCCCGTGGGCCGTAAATAGGTCGGGGCCCGTCGGGCTCGGGCAGAAATGCAGGGCTCTACTCTCTGCTGCCTGGCATCACATAGTCCAAGCTCCTGGAGTCTGCAGCTACTGCGGCTTACATATTTCCACAACTCCCTGTAAGGTAGCATCTCCTTTTCAATGCTCTGTTCATTATAACCCACCTCTTTTCCCTGCTCAGAAGCCATGGTCCTACCTGTCTTGGCTTTCGTCCATATGTGTAGCTGCACTTGGATGAGGGCTAAGGAGGCCTTGGCCTAGGCTTCCAGATGGACCAAAGAGGTGGCTGATCATCATCGGACTCGAGCTCCCCTGTACGTCTGCGGGCAAAAGGTATCACTGTCCACCAAGGACCTGCCTCTCCAGGTGCATTCTCATAAGCTGGCACCCAGGTTCATTGGTTGGCAGTGCGGCTCAAGCTTCCTCACACTCTTTTACGTGCCCTCATAATACTGTTGTTTCTTCCCTAACACCACCCCTCACTGTCATGACTTTGGTTTGATCAGCCAGGTTTTGTTGTCTTTGTCTTCATTGTCTGTGTGCTTTGTTATCTAGAGCTTTTGTGTTGTACCTACAATTGAATCCGTGTCTCTCCGTGACAGACAGGACTTAAGCCCTGAATGTTTTTAGTAAAGACCTGAATGTTTTGGTACTTTGTCTTTCTCATAGAGCTGAACAAATTAGAAAAATAATTGTAAATATGATTACAGCTGCCACGATTACCTAATTGTGAAAAGTGAAGATTATTGTATTATATGTTCTTCCTTTGCATCAAAGGTTATTACTTACACTGTGCTTTAGCAGTGTTGTGCACTGTAGCCAATCACAGACATGTCTTTTGAAAGCAACAACCAATCAGAGGTGTTTCAGATTATACACCAATCCTTTTAAATTCACAATTTACAACAAATGTTAAAAAGAGGTGCTCTACCAACAGAAGAGGAGGTGCAACCAAAAAATCAAAATGCATATGAACTGGAAAAAGGTGCAACACTCACTCTTACAGTGCTCTAACTTTATTAATTAAAAAACATGTTTTTCAAGTTGTCAGGAGTGACAACTGCCTGTAAATGTGGCAGTAAATCCACTTTATTGTTCCACATCACTGACAGACTGTAAGGAACTCTGCACATAGGTGCCTGAGTTCAGGACTTTTATGTTGAAGTTCATTGTCACGTTTCACTATGTGCCTGCTTTCACTGCCTTGTTTATTGCTAGTTACCCTTGTTAGTTTCCCTGATGATTATCCACGCCCCTCATTTCCTCCTTATCTTGTTAGTCTGCCTCTGTATAAATTGAGTTTCTCAACTTAGTGTTTATGCCTTGACTTATCTGGAGTTCATGTTATTGCCATGCCTGGATTCATGCCTTGCTTATCTGTGCACTACTTCATCATGCCTGGAACTAAGTTTGTATTCATGTGACTCTTTTAGTGTGGAATAAACTGCTTGCATTTAGATCATCGCCCTTCTTCATTTGAGACAACACAACAGACATTACAGAATAACCGAATCCATCTGAGATGGATCTAGCAGCAGTTTTTCCTCCTGGAGCTCAACTTCTTCTGTTACACCAAGGTAACCGTTCCATAGAAGACCATACTCAAGATTTCCTGGACCTTGCATACCTCTGATTTTCCTGATAAGGTGCTTGCTGCTTTCTTATCATGCCAGTCTGAATGAGCCTTTGAAAAAACAACTCTATTTTGGGACATTAGCTGAAACAATTGAACGGGCTTTATTATTGAGTGGTTCTATGTTCACTGTTGGATATGCAGAGGAAGAACCTCATCATGTTTCAGCATATCTTCCAGAGCCACGTCACGTTTAATCATGTCTTCCAGAGCCACGTTGTGTCTCAGCATGTCTTCAAGAACCACATCATGTCCAAGTTGATCTTTTAGAGCCTTGTCATGTCTCAGCAGATCTTCCTGAGCCCTCACCCGAGATGGTTGCCACGCCTGAGCCCTCCCCCGAGATGGTTGCCATGCCTGAATCTTCAGCCAAAATGGTTGCCACACCTGAGCCTTCAGCTAAGATGGCTGCAACGCCTGAGTTTCGTCATGCCACGTCTGCCATGCCAGAGTCGTAGTCCAAGATGGTTAACATGCCAGAGGTTCCAACCAAGATAATCACTACATCAGAATCTTCAGCTATCAGGTATGTTACTTCAAGTTTTCCAGTCATATCACATGTTAACCAAGTTAAGATGGGTGTTAAGCACAAGAGACTTATATCAAGTTTGGATGATGTACCCTTGATGACAGTGCGTGCTGCTAATATCACTGTAGTTGTCTCAAGTCAAGAAGTAGTTCTACCAACAACAATTTACATGACAGTGATAGCCATTATGTGTGTCTGGGCCGCATACTGTTTATCAACTCAAGAGTCTGTTCCAGTCCATGAGTCTGTTCCAGAGCCTGTTCCAGTCCATGAGTCCACGTCAGAGTCCAGCTCTGTTCATAAGTCAAGTCCTGAGTTTCCTGTCTACCATGAAACGACCACAGAGGTTGTCCCTGAATTCCCTGTATGCCATGTTACGACCACAGAGGTCGTCCATGAGTGGTCTGTCTGCCCTGGGGTGACCACGGAAGTGATTCCTGAGCTTCCTGTCTGTCTTGACACGACTGTAGAGGTCGTTGCTGAACTGTCTGTCTGCCTCAGAATAATAATGGAGGTCTGTTCTTATCAAACCCCTGTGACCAAGACTAATCTGTTTTGTTTCAGTTCTGTCTGATGTAGCTTTGCCTGTTCCACTCGATATGTCCTGGGGGACCAGTGTCTCTTCTGATCTATTATGGTGGTCTTCTGGTCTGTCGCTGAGAACTACAGGTGCTGGTTGTATAATTAGAATATCATCAAAAAAATGATGATGATCATTGATTTATTTCACTAATTCCATTCAAAAAGTGAAACTTGTATATTATATTCATTCATTACACACAGAGTGATATATTTCAAATGTTTATTTCTTTTAATTTTGATGATTATAACTGACAACTAAGGAAAATCCCAAATTCAGTATCTCAGAAAATTAGAATATTGTGAAAAGGTTCAATATTGAAGACACCTTGTTAGCTAATTAACTCAAAACACCTGCAAAGGCCTTTAAATGGTCTCTCAGTCTAGTTCTGTAGGCTACACAATCATGGGGAAGACTGCTGACTTGACAGTTGTCCAAAAGACGACCATTGACACCTTGAACAAGGAGGGCAAGACACAAAACGTCATTGCAAAAGAGGCTGTTTGTTCACAGAGCTCTGTGTCCAAGCACATTAATAGAGAGGTGAAGGGAAGGAAAAGATGTGGTAGAAAAAAGTGTACAAGCAATAGGGATAACCGCACCCTGGAGAGGATTGTGAAACAAAACCCATTCAAAAATGTGGGGGAGATTCACAAAGAGTGGACTGCAGCTGGAGTCAGTGCTTCAAGAACCACTACGCACAGACGTATGCAAGACATGGGTTTCAGCTGTCGCATTCCTTGTGTCAAGCCACTCTTGAACAACAGACAGCGTCAGAAGCGTCTCGCCTGGGCTAAAGACAAAAAGGACTGGACTGCTGCTGAGTGGTCCAAAGTTATGTTCTCTGATGAAAGTAAATTTTGCATTTCCTTTGGAAATCAGGGTCCCAGAGTCTGGAGGAAGAGAGGAGAGGCACACAATCCACGTTGCTTGAGGTCCAGTGTAAAGTTTCCACAGTCAGTGATGGTTTGGGGTGCCATGTCATCTGCTGGTGTTGGTCCACTGTGTTTTCTGAGGTCCAAGGTCAACGCAGCCGTATACCAGGAAGTTTTAGAGCACTTCATGCTTCCTGCTGCTGACCAACTTTATGGAGATGCAGATTTCATTTTCCAACAGGACTTGGCACCTGCACACAGTGCCAAAGCTACCAGTACCTGGTTTAAGGACCATGGTATCCCTGTTCTTAATTGGCCAGCAAACTCGCCTGACCTTAACCCCATAGAAAATCTATGGGGTATTGTGAAGAGGAAGATGCGATATGCCAGACCCAACAATGCAGAAGAGCTGAAGGCCACTATCAGAGCAACCTGGGCTCTCATAACACCTGAGCAGTGCCACAGACTGATCGACTCCATGCCACGCCGCATTGCTGCAGTAATTCAGGCAAAAGGAGCCCCAACTAAGTATTGAGTGCTGTACATGTTTATACTTTTCAGTTGGCCAAGATTTCTAAAAATCCTTTCTTTGTATTGGTCTTAAGTAATATTCAAATTTTCTGAGATACTGAATTTGGGATTTTCCTTAGTTGTCAGTTATAATCATCAAAATTAAAAGAAATAAACATTTGAAATATATCAGTCTGTGTGTAATGAATGAATATAATATACAAGTTGCACTTTTTGAATGGAATTGGTGAAATAAATCAACTTTTTGATGATATTCTAATTATATGACCAGCACCTGTATGGTCTTGTCTGATCTGCTATGGTGGTCTTCTGTACCCCCGTGGAGACCTCCAAGCCTGTCTGCAATGCTATGGTGGTCATCTGCGCCACCGTGGAGAGCCTCAAGCCCATCTGCATGACTGTGGTGGCCGTCTGTGCTCCTGTGGGTATCAAGCCTGTCTGCATTTATTTGGTGGCAACTTTCCCTGCACTGGCCAAATGCCTGTTCTGCCCTGGCCGTCTGGGCCTTCACCTCTAGTTCCCCTGTCCTTGCATGGACCTGGCCCTCCATCCCTCCCCCAAGTCCGCCTCCGCTCCACCACCCTCCTGGATCTTCATGTTTGGAGCGTCTGGAATCCACCCTTTAAGCGGGGAGCCCTGTAAGGAACTCTGCACATAGGTGCCTGAGTTCAGGACTTGCTTCACTATGTCCCTGACGATTATCCACGCCAATTGTTATCTTGTTAGTCTGCCTCTGTAATCGATCCCTGATTCTGTCTAAATTTGTTGGTTATTGTTTGAGTTTCTCAACTTAGTGTTTGTGGTGTGTTCTCCTATGGTGTTCATGCCTTGTCTTATCTGGAGTTCATGTTTTTGCCATGCCTGGATTCATGCCTTGCTAATCTGTGGACTACTTTGTCATGTCTGGAACTAAGTTTGTATTCATGTGACTGTTTTAGTGTGGAATAAACTGCTTGCATTTAGATCATTGCCCTTCTTCATTTGAGACAACACAGCAGACATTACACAGACGTAATAAGCAGCAAATCACATAAAGCGAAATATACACACAAGCTTTCTCTTAAGACATAACATTGATCTTCTCAAACTTTAGTAGTTCCAGCAACTATTTTTGTTTACACTTCATTTTAAGGTGTCATTGTTTCAGTGCAATTATACATTTAACTATTGAAATATTAATTAACCACATGTACGTAATATATAATTTAGGTTAGGATTATGGTAGGGTTTAGGGTTAGCTTCTGTTAATTATGCATAATTTGTTATAGTAACTACATGTAACATGTAACAAGGACACTGTCAAATAAAGTGTTACCCTATTTTTTAGTTTTTTTTCTAGACAGACTAGTTTAGTTTAAACAGCTTAATAACTGAAAGTTTAAAATGCTGCTTGGTGAATTATAATTATAATAATGGTCACCTTTATAGCTACTCGTTCTACAGAAAGGCTACAGGAACAAACTTTGTCATTATTTTTTTTTTTTTTAAACAAAACTTCAGGCATGCCTGATACTGATATAGTTAGACTAACCTATTTAGTTTTGTCTCCAGACTCCAGTGATATTTTAAAGTACATGACAAATATTCCAATATTAAATCAAAGGATGGCTCCATTTGCATCCACAGAAGTCTGCGCTAAAGCTTCGAATATCGAATAAAGCCACTGATCCTAGAACCACCTGTGGTGCTAGCATTTTATCAACAATATCCAAGCAACTTCTACATTCATATTACATTTTCACAGCTGAAATGTTTTTTTCACTTTTACTTCCAAAATTGGCTCATTGGGAATGCATGCCTCTACCTACATTTTTGCAAAATTTCAAAAGCGTTGCTATTAGGGATGGTAAGATTCACTGATTCGCATCAGTGTATCGGTATAAAAGTTAACGATGCGATGCATCGATTTAAGAGTGTGCATCGGATATAAGTTGGCATTTGTAACGCGTTGCATCGGTAAAAACTGATTTATTAATATATAATTATTAGTAGATGCACAATACTTTTATTATTTAGAAAGTGACCAATAATTTGTGACAATATTTTTAAATATTGATTTCTTCTCTCTAAACCGTTTTCCAAGCACGTTCTCTCATTACCACTGTGACTGCTGCTACGTGTCAAGAGTCATAGAATACAGATTAACATGGCACTACAAAGGCCTGTTTGTGAAAGGGACATGCCTTCGAAGTCAGAAGGCATTAAGTTATTTTTGTAATGATTTGCTGTCTGTCTGAACCAAAGAAATAAAAGCGAACTATCTGTACCATATTTAGGCCCCTATGATTTCCGCGATGCAGAAAACACGGACGGAATCGCGGAATCCATTCATAAAAACAGAGTTTACTGTATGATGCGGAATGTCATGGAATTTGTCAAATTTTGGATGAATAAATTAGAAGTAGGGGTTACACTTACATCAAATTGTGATATGGACTAGTGTCTGTGAATATTAAACCGCAAGAAGACAAATTGAATATGAATCCTGCATGTTCTGCGTGTCTCTGGCGCAGACGCATGAATATGTTTACTACACATCCTGAAGCACGTGTGACGCGCACTGCCATCTTAGTATATGATGACATGAACGCAAAAATCTCCAAAGCTGCTCTGAGAGTCACTTCGTGAGCATTTAACAGTTTAATTTGAGAACAAACTATTGTCAAATCATATACACAGAGAAACTTCAAGAAAAAATGAAAGGGTTTATTTAAATTTAATTTGATTCAAAGTTTTATGCCTTCATTTGATTACCAGAAAAAATTAAATAGTACACAGCACAGAATTTCTGGAAAAAAATTCATAGGGCCCTATTATTGTAAACAAATTAATAAAGTTGCTTTTTATTCATTCAATTAATTAGACATGTTTTTGATTAAAGCATTAAAATTGAATCCAGAAACATTTAAACAGAAAACAGAATTTGGTAAAAAAAAATTCAAATAAAACAGATCCCTACATATTGAATTGCATAGCATCATATTTTTTTTCATTGCACCGTATCGCATTATGTTGAATCGAATCGAAATCGGATCGCATCGCATCGCATCGCATCGTAATTGGGGTGAATCGTATCGCATCGCATCGGTAGCTACTTCATGTATATCTTTAATGTATCATAACGTTGGCTATTCATCGAGATGCATATCGCATCGGCCTCAGTTATGGAGATGCACATCCCTAGTAGCTATACATACAATTCACTTGTAGCATCTGGACCAATCAGACACACAATTATCCATTATATTTAATGAGTAACCAAGAAAACTCACTCTCCCAACAACGTTCTGTGAACCCGTCCCCCCAAAACTGCAACTAACATCCCAAATGAAGCTAAAACTAGGGTTGGGTATCGTTTTAATTTTAACGATTCCGATTCCGGTTCTGCTTATCGAATCCGGTTCTTATTGATTCTCGATTTCGATTCCAATATTTTTTTATGGAGAGAAAAAAAGAGCAAATACTTCAAGAATAATGTTTTTACCAAAATGTAGGTTATAACCAGTAGGCTGTAACTGTTTTTGTACCTGAGTGTGAGACGCTGCTATTGTTAAGCTGTATCTGGTGCTTTAGGACTCACGGCTGGGTTAGAGTTCACCGTTCATTATTTAAAATGTAGGCGCGTTATTTCAAATGTTCATTATTTAAAATGTAGGCGCGTTATTTCAAATGTTCGTTATTTCAAATGTAAGCGCCTTATTTCAAATGTTCGTTATTTCAAATGTTTCCAGGCACACCTATATGCTTTTCAGAATGCCTCAAGCGCACCGCAGGTCATGTGACAAGAACCAACCAATCAGCTTCGGCCTTTCCGTAACAACATCAAAAGCTCAGCCGGGTTTTATTTCTCATCTCCATAAATATATCTAGTAAAGCTAATGCAAGGGCTAGAAATCAATTAATCTTTTCTGATACTTCCTCGTCATCTTGTAAAGTGCAGTTCATGGTTGCATAGCAACGACAGATGCCACAGGAGCGAAAGCGCTTTGGAAAGGAGGAGAAAGTTGTGCGGCCGCACTTTCCACGCGTTTTTAGACACGACATCTGAACGGCCCCAAACACGGTGAATTCCTTCAGATTAATGCTGTGTTGAAGCAAAAGTCAGTGCCGATTGTAATGAACTGCGTATGTGTGTGATGAGATAAGGTCCTTGTCGCAGGTCCTAGCAGATAGATACAACTGTAAAATGCTCACTGCTGTTCAACGTGCGAGAATGACTGAAAAAAAAGTCAGGAATCGATAAACAGAATCGAAATGCGAGCATCGTATCGAATACCCGGTTCTTTGAAATTTGGAACCGGTTCTAAAATGGAACCGGTTCTTGACACCCAACCCTAGCTAACACACAGGCAGAACCAGGTATCTGGTTACAGGATACATGAAGACTGATAAGACTGTTTACGACTGTAAGGAATTTGCAGAGACTCTCACTTAATTCTTGAGAAGGACAAATAAACCCTTTTAATCCTATATATTCTATATAATACCATTTGAGAAATGTATAAACATGTTTCCAATTTTCCCCTCTCATGATTTTCCTTTTATGGGGTTTGGCCTATGTATGTATTCTCTCTTTTGAACTCTTTTGTATTAGTGTTTCAGAGTTGCATACTATGGTTAACTAAAATCACATGGGTAGTATGTTTGGTCTCTATGAACTCCAAACTTCGTTCTCGATTTGTTCATTTACATTACATTTTGCTAACTCTGTGACACATTAGTATTATAAGAGTCTAGAAAGTTCTTATCTCAAACACCAAATCGAGCTTAGTCTTATGCTAATATCCTGCCAGAGGACAAAGAGTCATAAAAAAGCTCCCTCCAAAGGAACAACTCCTTATTGGCTCAGTCACCTCCAGAGGTTGTGACATCTTCACACTTTAAAAATCACTGATGACAAGATCACGGCAGTTCTTTCTCTGATAAACTCTGATGTGAAGATGATGCTGAGCTAGAAGACTTCTAAGGAACCCCAAGCTTGTGCCAGGCTGCAGCCTTGTCTTTCCATTCACCAAAGATCCTATAACTCCAACTGGTTCTCTCTCATCAAGAGAACAAATTGCATCAGTACAGTTTAATTCAAATGGGTGAGACATGCAAGTATCAAACTCTCATAATTTGATACATTAAGTATCCTTACCCCCCTTTTAAAGAAGGGCATGTTAGAACTAATCTGATGGTTTGCTCAAGGCTGTTGACCTGCTGAATTTCAAACAATTCTATAACTTCTTGCTTTCCTGTATTCTGCTTCAGCTCTCTCTTTCCCTTGGTAAACTGTATGCATGTATGTGTGTGAATGTTAGGAGTTTAATTGTTTAGTCTAGTTAATAAAGTCGTCCGTGTTTCATGCTCATATACTGGAGTCCCTAATCATGCAGATTTTGACTACATGCTCTGAGTATTACTGTACAGTAAGAATGTTATTTCCCATAACCCAGAAATGAACATTTCTTAGAATTAATAAACAATTAACCAAGTGTTGACTGGACATACAGGTTAATTGACTGTAATATTAACTTTACTAAATTAAGTAAAATATATGAACTGATCCAAATATTTATAACTAATTATTATTAACTATTCATATTTCTTTTGAGCTAATTTGCTACACACTGCAGAAATTAACACTATTGGCAAAAAAGTGTAACGCTTACTTCCACAGAAGACGAATATGATGATTTGTTAACATAAGATTTATTACAATACTCAGAATAACCAGCCAACCTGCGAGACAGTGTGCTATCGCACAGACAACAATCGACAATGAACATGAAACAAGGAGGAACTTAAATACACAGAGATGATTAACTAAAAGACAAACAGCTGTGATAATCAGTGTAGTGTCCATGTTGAATGATTACTGGCGGGAACGCAAAGACAAGGAAACACACGTGATGAATGTAAACAAGCTAGAGAGTGAATGCACTGAACTAAATAGAACATAACTGTGACAAAAAGGCCAACATAACTCTGACAAAAAGACTAACAACTTTTATTCACGTTTTATTCCTGAGACACATATCACAATAAAAGAGCTCAAAGACTTGTAGAAGCAAGCAAAAAATGGCATGGTGCTTTAGTTAATGTGTTTTTATCTCACGTTTTATTTTGTTTAGGTTAGGGTTCAGGTAGGGATCAGAGTAGGTGTACATTATTTTAAAGCGATAATTAACGTTTTAACGCCACTCACTGGACATTTCATTTATGAACTGCCACAATAAATGCAACAACCAGCATAATAAAATGTTGTGAGATTCACTTTCATCTGTTTTCATCTCTTAGCGCTGCTCACTGGACATTTGTGCAATATCATTTTGCAAAAAAATATCGCCACGTTTTTCCAATGAGTCTGGATTGTTTACTTCCTGTCTTAAGCCTGGTTAAACAGTGATTTCACTATAGCATTTTTTGTAATGTCTACTGTTAGAACTGACAATCAGCCTCAGATTGCTTCCACTTAGAACAGTACAGTATCAGGAGACCTCACAATTGCTCAAACTGAGCACAATCATTCTCCTGGAATCCTTAAGCTTTCATTCATCATGTGCAACATTAGAGCTGTCATCACACATATCTGAAATGTCATTGCTGTTCACAATCAGATGGGTGGATGTCTGACACTCAGAATAATGGAGTGTCTTTCACTCGCTTCCTCTGCTGCTTGGTTCCCACTGTTGGCCTGATTGATGGTTCACACCGGACTAATGAGACAGAAATGGATGTTCTGATGTACTCTTGGGATTTCATTCAGTGTCTGACAGGCATTCAAATCTGGAATTAGGTGCTGAACAATGTGAAAACTGAGATTAATAATAAAGAGAGATTAATAATAAAGCACACATGCATTCAATTGTCTAAAGCATATAATGCAAGAGCAAATCATCAGTGTTTTACTAGTTGCCATTTCTGAATGAAACTACAGTTCCCTTTCATTCAGTCATGAATGTCAACAAATAAACTGACATTATGGGATCTTACTTGGGAGTCCAATCACTTTCGAGTGGTTACAAAACAAGCCAATGGACATTGGCGAATGAGATTTGCATGGCAAGCCACTCCCTGTACTGGTATATAAGCTCACGTGCAACTCACTCATTCAGCTTTTTGATTCAGAGCCGAGCGGTTGTTTTATCAGCGCTCTGCCAATCTGGCTTCCTGTGAATTGTTCTGCGTTGGATATACGGCACATTCAGTGGTGTTTCGCCATTGATAGAACAAACCTTGCACAGATAAGTGCAGTGATCACACCCCTGGGTGCTTCAACTGTTAAAAGAGCAATTTCCTTAAAAGAGCAAGTACGGGTGACGTTGCGTCTTTTTAAAGATGGCATTCCACCTGTGTGTTTCTGGATGCGGTCATTACCTGGCCCCGTCTGACAGCCATGATCACTGCCTCACGTGTCTGGGCTATAAACATGCTGAAGCAGTGTTCATTGATGAAAAATGTGGAGTCCCCTCTGTTATTCCCAATTCTGGTTTCTCTGCACCGCAGAGGACCACTTCGGTTAATACAGAGGGTGATCTGAGGATTGTAGTGGGAGCTCTTCCGCCGGGCCAGCCTCACACTCCTCACATACAGGTTGTGGAGTTTCCCGATGAGCCTGCCGGTGCTTCTCATAGAGCGTCTCATTTGGAGCTCCCGCAGAGGACCAGATGATTATCGCTGCATCGGAAGGTAGGCTTGAGTCCTCCGGGGATGAAGACTCGCCTCCTTCGGTGAGAGTAGTGCAGGTCGATTTGGATCCAGAGTTGACTGGCATGCTTTCCTGGGCCGCTGCGAGGTCTGGCTCAAGTGGAACCCTCCACCCTTTCACGAACACTCGCGGTTGGATGACTGGTTTCTTAGCTGTGCTTACAGTGCTGCTGGACAGGCTGCCTCCGCCCTGCATGCTATGGCCCTCCTGCAAGTATATCAGGCAAAAGCACTAAAAGAGCTGCATGAGGGTAGTTCTGATCCGGAGTTGATGCAGAGGAACTGTGTATGACGACTGACCTCGCCCTCCAGGTGTCGAAAGTCACAGCGCGGGCCCTAGGCCAGATGATGTCCACCTTGGTGGTCCAGGAACGCTATCTCTTGCTGAACCTGGCTGAGATGAAGGAAGCCAACAAAGTTCGCTTTCTCGACGCCACCATCTCCCAGGCTGGCCTCTTTGGCAATACTGTCAAGGACTTTGCCCTGCAGTTCATGGCAGTACAAAAGCAGAAAGAGGCAATCAAGCACATCCTGCCCCGGCGAGATGCTGCTGCCACCAGACCAGTGAGGGCTGCACTTCCAGTATGCTGTGCGCTTCACTGCCTTCCTCACTCTCATCCCCCTCTTCTTTCACCAAAGTAAGTTTCTTTGGTTAGGTGAGTCAGTTCGCCCGGCGGCCCCCAAGGTTCAGCGGCGTCCTGTTTACCTCAGTGGCAGACAAGGAAGCACCTTGTCCTGCTGGCAAAGGACGCAATAGAGCTGGTCCCTTCAACCCTTGCTTTCGAGGGTATGTATATCAGTACAAGGTCCTCCTCTTTGGGTTGTCCCTGTCACCCTGCATCTTCACGAAGGTCAGGGGTCTGCCCTTGCCCCGCTAATGGAAGTGGGCATTCATGTTCTCAACTATCTCGACAACTGGACTGGCACATTCTAGCTCACTCTCGAGATTTGTTGTGTGAACACAGGGACCTGGTGCTCAGGCACCTCAGCCATCTGGGCCTTCGGGTCAGCTGGGAAAAGAGCAAACTCTCCCCTATGCAGAGTATCTCTTTTCTCGGTGTAGAGTTGGACTCAGTCAACATGAAGGCACATCTCATGAACAAGCAAGTACAGTCAGTGCTGAACAACCTGAATTCATTCATGGGGAAACAGCGGTTCCACTGAAACTATTTCAGAAGCTCCTGGGTCATATGGCATCCACAGTCACATTGCTCGGATTAATGCATATGAGACCACTTCAGCACTGGCTACATGGCCAAGTCCTGAGATGAACATGGCGCTGTGACATACATCGGGTGACCATCACACTGATCTGTCATCGCACTTTCAACCCGTAGTCAAACCTTGCCTTTCTACAGGCTGGAGTGCCTTTCGAACAAGTGTCCAAGCATGTTGTTGTCACAGTAGATGTTTCCAGGACCGGCTGGGGCACTGTATGCAACGAGCATGCAGTCCTGGGTTCCTGCTTGGGCCTCAACTACTGTGGCACATTAATTGCCTTGAGTTTTTAGCAGTACTGCTGGGTCTGCGCCGGTTTTGACAACACATCAACGGTGGCATTCATTAACCATCAGGATGGTCTATGTTCTTGTCCCATTTCGCAACTTGCCTGCCATCCTCCTCTGGAGTCAGCAGTGGCTCAAGTCGCTCCATGCTATTTACATGCAAGGTGAACTCAATCACACAACTGATGTGCTCTCATGACAGCTCACTCTCCCGGAGGAATAGAGGCTCCACCCCCAGGTGGTCCAGCTGATCTGGAGTTGATTCGGAGACACACAGTTAGAATTGTTTGCTTCTCCGTAGTCCTCCCATTGCAAGCTGTTTTATTCCCTGTCTGAGGAGACCCTCAGTATGCATGCACTGGCACACAGCTGCCATTTCAAGTATGCGTTTCCCCCAGTGAGCCGGCTCGCACAGACACTGTGCAAGGTCCTAGGTCAAGGTGGGGTGGCTGCCGTCCCGAGAGGGAGCGGAGGAGTCGCTGCCGTTTGCTGTGAGCCTGCTTCTGTCCGCCATGAAGGTGAGGAGCAGGGAACGGGAGACTCGCTGCCGGCTGCTCTCAGCCGGAGGAGCCATTGCTGATCGCCAGGGGGTGGAGGAAAAGGAGGATAGAGCCGTCCACCGAGCGTCCAGTACCATCGCATGGCACCGCAAGGAAGAGCCTCTTGGCTGGCTGAGGACAGAGCGGCAGTGTGTCCGGGAACCGGACCAAGAATTTTTTTTTCTTTTTCCTCTCTCCCCTCTCTCGTCTCTGTCGCTCCTTGTGCTTCCGTCTCCTGGCGTGGTGGTCTCATATCTCATGGAGGAGCTCCGGAAGCATAAAAGGGGGAGCGACAACAGTGAAGGACGAGAGAAGAACAGGCCTGGATTTTATGTTATGTTTTATTATGTCTGTGTGGCCGGCAGTCGGCCGTGAGGGACTGCCGGCATTTTACTTTCGTTTTGTTGTTTGTCGTTTTCGTTCTGTTGTAGACAGATATTGATACACCAAAAGATAAGCAAAACTGTTTATTTCACACTCCCCCCAAAACCAAACAGCCATTAAAATCCATTACCATCTGAGTAGACCTCAAAGGATTCAAAAGGGTGTTTATGTGACAGGTTGCAATCTCTCGTGTCCATATACGCTATATTTAATTGTTTTCATAGAACCTAACCAGAGAGTGAAATTGGTGCAACTTCATTTGCCAAAGGAAAGGAGCTGTTAAAGGATGCAAGACACAACAATTAATTGAAATAATTACATGATTAATTACACTGCTCACCCTTCCCTTACCTGTTAACCCACCCTTAAACCTACCCATACCAGTAAACCTCTCCCTAACCTTATCCGTATCCCACCTCAATAGTAGTGTTAAAATACAACATGAATACAATAAGTTCAAAGTACCTAACAATTATTATTATGTAAGTACATAGTAGTTAAAGACACCTAATATAAAGAGGGATCCATGTTTGACTTCATAGTTGAACTCTCTGTATCTATTTCTCTGATATAACAACATCCAAAGGCATATAAGTTCTTATTTTGAATTCCGCTGCAGTCTTCTGTGATTTTAGACTGTATTGGCGATAATTCTGTGCCTCACAACTACACAGTCCAATCGCAGGTGTTGTCTGTAAGCGAGGTTTCTCCTAAAATGTGATTCAAAACAAAGGCTTTACTGCCAACTGTTTCCTGACATGCCGATCTGCTCTATTAAGGCTGATTTATTACTGACATTACACACACATCTGCTCATGGCCATGCATTCACTCACACTCACACTATAAGTGGCTCTTCTCTATGCAGTAAATGGCCACATCTCACCTACCGGATGTACAAACTGCAGCACACTGTTAGGGACATCACTATCTGCTTGCTTTTCCTCTAAAGGAATTGATGTAGGATAAGGGATAATCCTCTTCAGCCCTCCTTAGGAATATCTCTTATCTGTGCTATAACACAACAGCATTAGGACTATCATGTGGGGATTATTCTTGAAAGGCAGAACTATCGCAGGATTTCAGTCGGACTGATCAAATGTAATCTAAGCCTCTCCATGAAATAGAGATTTTTTGGAGGCTTTTTAGAGAGTAACAGTGAACCTGCTGACTTTGTGAGCGCTCAACTTCAAATGAAACATTCATGAGGGTGTTATGTTATGGTCTGATGACTGTAATGAGTAATATCAACAGCTGATTAATTCCTGCACTATGAGCGCACAGTGTGCCAGACTCATTAGCACACAGCGAGTGCTCTTCAGAACTCAAATAACCTTGAGAGTCCATTGATTTCTCCTGAAGACATCTCACCTTTGGTACCGCTGGGATGTTGACAACAACACAAGGAAGATTTTACCTACTCTGCTTTCCTGAGAACATGGAGTTATTGGAGTGGCATTTTACAGAAAGCTACAGATTTTACAGTTATATTGCGTATCTAAAGAGGACAAAGAATACATTGGTTTTCAGATGTGACTTTTTTGTAGGTATTGGGCTGTTACATGTCTAACGAATTTCATACGTGTAAGTGAAACGTAGCGCAAAGGGTGCTTAATTGAAATTTTGTAGGTGGTGCTATCGAGCCATTTTGCCACACCTAATTCTGAAACCCATATCAGATGTAAATTTTCGTGTGTGCAAAGTTTCATGAGTTTTCGAGCATGTTTAGGCCCTCAAACATGCGATTCATTTCGGATAAGAAGAATAATTGACCGAGCAATTACAATAGGGTACTCACACCATCGGTGCTCGGGCCCTAAATAAAATGTCATGAGGTGTAACCATCACATTTTATTAATTAATAAATATAATTACATTTTTTGGGGGAAGTTGCATCACATGATACTTTTCACCCTGAACTAACCTTGCCATAAAAATATTATATTTTAATATTAGACTTATTGATTAATATTATTTCCTGTTTTAGTTTATTTTTCTGCATGTTTCTGCATGTTAGTTGTACCACATGACTTTGACTTGATGAACAAAAAGTTTTTTTTCTTGTTTGTTCTTTTTATTACGGAAATGCTGAAACAAATAGAACCTATTTGTAAAGTATCACAAATGTAATTCTGCCTCCTTAAATTTAAATTTGAATAGCAATTATCCATCCTATTTGTTAACTCAATTAAAATTCAAGTAAAATTCACTGAACTGCAATTTCAATGGTATTCTCAATTTAGTTCTGAATGGTGCACAACCCACAGATACAAGTCACTGCCTGGAACCTTGAGGGTTAATGTTGTACAGTTACGTAATAAGTTTTACAGTTTTAAGGCTACGTTAACAGTCACACTGTCAGTTTTTGGATTGACAACTGCATTTACTCACAGATGTGAGTTTCAAAATGTCCCGTTCACACAGCACCTTACAGTAACATCTTGAATACTGTCTGTACAAATGTGCAACAGAAGTCAAGCCCGTATTACCTTACCAGTAACCATAGCGACAGTGATCAAATAAATATCAAAAATGGCGATGTTCATAAAACTGAAAAGCCTCATCACTTTTGACATGACAAGAGTCAAATCGAGTGAGTTCATCCATAAAATCTTCATTAACCAACAGCAGCTTTTATATCTGGGTGGAGAGTGGAGCATTTGAGTCACGTAACACAAAACTGACAGGAGCAGCTCCGGTGGAGAACAGTGATTAGATCTAAAACCTTCAGTAAGATACCAAAAGCGAAACCACACATAAAAACCAGCAATACAGGTTAGACACACGTTTGTGCAGCGCAGAGCAGCTCTCTTGCACTGTATGACATGACAGACAACTAGTTGTCCAATCCGGTTCTGTTCACACAGCAAGGGTTTTCTGAGAATGCGATTGTGAGTCCTGAAAATTTAGGGGTCTGAGTTTGGTTATAGAATGCGGTTATCACTCCCATAAATAACTGACGTGTGTGAATGTAACCATATTAGGACTCAAATAGAGGACTGACAACCGTATTCTGTGCCGTGTGAACGTGGCAAAAGATGTTTAATGTTTAGAATCTGGGCCAGTTTAACTACCTCTTCCATACACACAGTGCATCACAAACATGTCAAAGACTACAGGAGGTGGTTACAGTGCTCTCACCTGTCTTTGCCTGTCTCCTTCTTGAAAACTGTGTCGCAGTAATTCATGCGCTCTTCTGTGGTGACGTAGATGCGAGACTGTGGGTAGTTTTCCACCGCTTGCCGCAGCATGTTGTACACAATGCCCTTGCCATCCTGCCTCATGTTGCGCAAGGGTCCCCAGACCACATAGACAGTCTCATTCCCCTGGCCGAAGAAGTGCTGGGGCTTCTGGATTAGCAGAGGAACACTAGTGTGAGACACCACTCTCAGGTCCGTCCTGCGGCCCACGTCCCTCTCAAAGCCCCGGGTGGGTGCGTTGTTCATTCTCCATATGCAGGAGGACTGGTCGATCTCAGTCCCTGCCTCACGCCCCAGTATCTGGCCAGAGCTGGAAACTATACTGCAAACCTCACAATGCAGCTTCAACGGCTAAAAGAAAAGAAGAGAAATGGGGCTAATTAGAATTAGCGGTTCATTTAAATCATGCATAGCAAGCTTTCATAGTCTATTTTTACCAAATTATAGAAAATAATTATATACAAAATTACATATAAATTATATACAAAATAGTGTTATTATTTTATATAAAATTATTATTATAAGTGATGTACTTTGTGCTGCTTTTGTGGAAATTGTGATTTTTTTTCCCCAGGATTTTTTGGTGAATAAAGAATTTCAAAACAACAGCATTTATTTGAAACAGAAAACTAACATATATATAACATCCTCTCACTTTCAACAGTTTTTTACCAGCAAATTTCTTAACATGTATGCATATTTGTATGAACATAAAAAGATGAAACAACTGAGATATAAACTAAACGAATTTCACAGATGTTAGATGTTTGATGAACAGAAGTTCAATAATGAGTCCTTGAACAAATGGTGGGATGGGCAATATCAAAAGTCAGCATTTGTTGTGACACCAGCTGCTTTAAGTTCTACAGTGCATCTTATCCTCATGGACTGCAACAGATTTGCCAGTTCTTGCTGTGAGATTTTTCAGAGTCAGTAGAAAGGTCTCCTTAATGTCCTAAATTATTGGAACTGTGACCTTACTGTGTCTTACGGACTGTTCTACAGGTGCATCTGCAAAAATTGATTATGGTTCACTGAACAAGAATGAAAAACATTATTTGATTAGTTTATTTGAATTTTACAAAATTATGGATGTCTTATATATGCATTAAATTGATCAAAACTTACAGTAAAGTTATTTTTAAACTTTTTTTACTAAGACAATATAATTTGACAATCTGTCTTTTGTAACATTAAAAATGTATTTAGAGTAGGGGTTGCACAGACTAGTCGACTTTAAAGGGTTAGTGCACCCAAAAATGAAAATTCAGTCAATAATTACTCACCATGTCGTTCCAAACCCATAAGACCTTTGTACATCTTCGGAACACAAATTAAGATATTTTTGGAAAATTTCCTCAAAGAAAATATATCTCTCAACTAATGCTGTAAACTATACAGGGAACCACAGTAGGTACATCATTATATTATTAAAAGTTAAAATGAACTGATTTGTAAGCTACTTACATATAAATTACCCATAAGGAATATTTTATAATAACGTTATAATAAATTTTTAATGACATAATTATGTTTCTATTAGTTTTTTAGGCTATATAAACATTTAAATGGTGGCTGTCAGAAAATTTATTCATTCAAATATACATTCATAGTTGAGGCACAGGTTAAGTACAAATACAATAAATATGCAATAACCTATAGTGCATATATTTAGCAAAATTCTCCTCTCTAAGTTCATTTTTGTTGCTGACTATGGCATGACAGTCTTTGGGAAAGTAGCCCATTTTCGATTCATGTGAGGTTTATTGTGCTTTCATTTCCCCACCGTTTTAAACAGCTCATTGTACATGTAAGTTAATCACCGTTCTAAACTAAAGTTCTGCTGCATTGTAACATGCACACGCATACAGACAGTTACTCGCACGTCACATGCAGAACGCGCGCAAACAGTAGCGCAGAAATGTATTGTCAACACTGTTCTGTGATTTATCAATAAAATAGCTTAGAAACTGAAAAGTTCTAGGATATATTTCTTAGTAACTAAAACCCACAGCTTCACTATTAATAGAAAGGCCATATACATTAAATTCACACACGCAATCGCTCTCTCACTAATACATTCTGTAATCTTTATTCTGCTAATTTATCTGTATCTCATTTAGAACGAGCAAAAATCTGGAGATGGTCCTCACTGCAGAACATGAGATCTAGGGGGCGAGGTTGGATCCAGATCAAACTCATCCCACTTTACATAACACTAAACCTACCCGTCTCCACCCCCTGGATCTTGATCCTGGATCTCGTATTCTGCAGTGAGAAGCTACTGGAAATCTGTGAGAAAAATAACGACCCAAAGACAAAAGGACTGATAAAAAAATATAGAGCAATATCCTAATGGGCAGCATTGTGTCATATTCCAGACATGGAATACTGACGTTTTACAATGACGAGAACCGACAGAGACTGAGGGAGAATACAGGGAATATATACAAGTCAAACAAAGGTGCAAACAAGGCTAAATAATAGGACACACCTGGGACTAATGAACTCAAATCAGGGTAACAGAACAAGTGGTGAGAAAACTGAACAAAAGAACATGTGACACAGGAGAAACATACACAGAACACTGACATCACTCCTCCCTCCCGGAAGGCGTGACCTCGCGCCTCAAACAAGTCCAACCGGGGAAGGGGGGTGCGCTCTCTGGAGGCTGGTAAGGGTGTGGCTCAGGGGATAGGGAGCCTCCAGAGTGGCGCCATGGCGGATCGGCAGTTTGGGGGGCCATGGTGGGTCAGG
>RJVU01055202.1:374190-387058 GCA_003731715.1 Anabarilius grahami
AGACTCCAGAGACACCAGCAGCTTCAAATACCTGTTTGCTGCTCAACACTGGCTTTTTTTATAGCTGCTCTTTTAATACAATTAATTTTTTTTGACAGGAACTTTCATTAATAAGCCTATATCTGACCGAGTTCTGCTGTGCTCTAAATCACTCACAAATCTTATGATAATTCGATAATCTCCATTCAGATTTCACACAATATTAGTTGTTTTCATGCCTTTTGCACAACATTGCACCATTTCATGCTTTTCATCTTCAGAAAGATCTTTCTTCATCCCCATATTGCATGAGAACTGTGACTTGCTTAATAATGTGGAACAACCTCTAAGTAGGGTTTTCATAGATCTGGCAAATTATTTTGTCTAAGATTGATACCAGTTATCTAAAAAGACATGGATAAATAAACAAACAAACATTTTCTTAGAAAAACTAAAATCTGAATGTTTATTGTACTGAAATCTTACTGATATGTCACTTGCATTATAATTTGGAACGCAGTGTACACTAAGTGAAAATAACAATATATTCTATTTACACTGTGAAAATAGCAATATTCTATTTGCACTAAGTGACAATAACAGCATTTTCTTAGCGAAATGCTATTTACACTAAGTGAAAATAGCGATAGATTCTATTTACACCGTGTAAAAGTAGCAGTTCTTTGAAATAAGAGTAAATAGTAATTAGATGCTATCTATAATTTATATTGGCAGATAATATTTGCACCTCAGTATTTTTGTACATTAACAGGATGCAATAATATCATAGAGTGTAAATGATTATTATTAAAATTATTAAATGGATGCTGCCTTACTGGGAAAATAAAAACCCTCCCTACACCTTCCCCTAACCCTACCCAATAATCACTTTTAATATTATTAAACACTCGATCACAGTTTATTTTTTTACTTTTAGAAGATTGTTTTCATTTTTATTGAAAATAAATGCGAGCTTGGCAAAAGGCGGATTCGAACCCGTGTCGATCGTGTTAAAAGCCAGGTCTGTGAGCCTTACTTGCTACTGCTGTGCCACTGAAGACATTGAATTACATGCGTCCTTTTTAAAACTTGAGTGGCCCAACCAGACGTTGGTGGGTGGAGCTAGTGCAAAAAGCGTTTGCCAACAAGGGATGCTATTTTCACTTAGTGTAAATAGACATTAACCCAGATGTAAACTAAACTAATATCTTGTAAGGTGCTCAAGTGTGTTTTGGTTATACCTACAATTGCAATAGGTATGCATTTCTAATAATTTAATTTAATTTTAATTTTTTTTTTTTTTTTTTATTAAAAGTGAATTATGTGCATCCTGTTTGCTATCTCAATTCAGTTTAAAACCTTGAATTGAAATAGAATTTTAAAAAAAACATTCTAAACTTAATTCTAATTGATGAACAATACAAGTTACCACATCGTGAACACAACCAGCACAAAATCATTTAGGGGAGATTGGGGAACATTTCAGTGCAGCCACAGACTCTCACTTGTTCTTCTAAACCTAGTCCGTCTCAACCTGCTGCTGGACACACAACTCCCACTGATGTACACATATCGATTGTTTGGTTGGAGCAGGAACACACTGTCTCTGAGTTGGTAGTCATTAAACTGTTCTGGAACATCTAGACTGTGCCTGGATTTCATTACCAATCTGGGCAGAATAACAACGAATATATGAGCACATGCAAACACACAGGAGAAATTAATAAAGTGATTTGATGTATAACAGAAGAATTACAATGTACCGCTATTCAATATCATATCATATTTAATCTACAACAGGAAGCTGTGTGCAGCAATATATATTAAGCAAAAGGTTATTATGTAAAATATAAGGTTATTTAATGTGCACCTAATAAAATATTATGCTAAAAATATCAACAGTAAAGCCTCCCCTAAAATTTTCAGAAGGAGATTATGTACTTTACACAAGCTTTTTTGACAGTTACAATAAAGCATGTTGATAAGTAAATAGCATAGTTTATGCATAATGTTTATGCTACAACTTCATTGGTTTGTTTGATGACCGGGCTTCATGCATTAGCACTTTTGATCTAAAACCTCATGCGGAGTTCAGCACCTCTGCATATGTTAAATCAGAATGAAAACAAGGTCATAACAAAGAGAGAGAGAGACCAAATGCAAATAGCAATGACTAAGTGAGTGTGCTACAAAGCAGACCAGAGCTTTTATCATAAAAATAGTCCAGCTGATTAAAGGCACAAGTATGTTTGTCCTAGATTTTTCAGTTCTACCTTGGAGACAGTGTTGAGTAGTTTACTGTAGTTTAATAATATGTAATAAAAGCAGGTAATTAATGCACTTAAAATTAGGCTTTTTCAGAATGCCTCTTTGTCATGATGCTGTAGAGAATATGCTCCTTTTTTTTTTTTAAATTTAAAAACAGAAATCTTCTTGTGAATGACATCAAATAAATGATTAATGGAAGATTAAAAGTAACAAGATTAAATTACTTAAATCTAAATCTAATCTACCCAACACTGCTGGAAAACATAAACAAATGGTTTGCATTGTGGGATCCTAATCAGTTAGGGATGGATACACAATCACGTGCGTTTTGCTAAGAGAATGAATAATGGGCTTTTAAAAATATGCACACTCTTTAAGCCTGGAACGCTATTTGAATCAAATTTATTCATTTACATACTCATTTAATTTTGTTCTGAAAAAATGGCATGTGGTATCGTAATTACTGCAATATTCAATGCACACTGCTTATACAATGCTGATAGACAAAGGAGAAAGAGGAAGACAGGGAGAGAGAAAGAGAGAAAGAATTCATTCTTCATTTGGTATTCAAGCCAGAGATGGAATACAATGCTTCAGACTACTGTGAGCCTTGATAAACTGAACTCTTCAAGCTTTTTTTTTTTTCTTTCTTTTTTTATAAATATGTGTGGCATTTTAAGCACAGAATTAAAGTTGCCTCCCCACTCAGCAGCCTAACTCCAGTAAACATAATAAAACCAATTCACCTGTCAAAACAAACACAGTCTCTGTGACAAGATACAGAAGAGATGGTGCATAAATTACTGTCTTCAGGATTGCTGGATAAACTTTATTTACCATAAGCTCTATTTGCCAAGACAAAAAACCATAAACAATATGTGGCAAAACTAAAAAAACATAAACATGTGAAAATGAAAATAAATATAAGCTATAACTAATGGGCCATTACTAGCTGAGAATGTTACTTTTGCAAATTTAGTTTAGTTGGTCCATATGGTGAAGCATTCATTTAGTTTTCGCAGCTTGAAAAGGCAAATTCAATTTAATTCCACTTTCCTTTAGAAGGCTTAATGCATTATATATCCATGCTTAATTAGTAAACATCTTGTTTAGAGTAAAAAATGTGAATATTTTCACTGCAATATTCTGACGGAACTGTGTAAAAATGTTAAGCAAATGAATCTTTAATGAGAAAACTGCTGGAGACAAATGCTTATGTCAGTTTGAGATCAAATCTCGGTTTCAGTTAACAAAAGCATATTGATCTTATGACAGCTTGAAATTAAGCTACTCTTTGAATCAAAATGTAAATCTGTTTGTAATTATTAATTTAGGAAGTATAATTATTTTATTGGGTTTTACTCTTTTTTTTATTCTTTAAACTTTCTAGGATCTGCTGGTGATTCTAGTAATCTCACATGCTCTTCCAATCTTACATGAATAGAGTATTATACATATATCCTTGAAGAAGACAATATATAGTCATACTAAGTGATATCATACTTGATTATCAGTTATAATAATAAATCTTATGGGATTACAACTAACCCTGAAATTCATTAAGATGCTTCAGAACTATTCTATAAATTATTCATTAAGAAAATGACATATCTATTTGTGCCAAACAGGGGCCTCCATGGGATTCTGTTCCACCACTTCATTTTAGGCCAAAAAAGTGATCTTAATATGCATGTGTGAAGGTAATATTATGCACAAAAGGTTGGATAAAATGTCCTCTGCTGACAGAGCCCAGTTTTTAAGCGTATAGCACTATGTCCTTGGCATGGCTATCAGCCTAATAATCGCTCATTGTTAAAGGGCAAGTCGCATATTTCTGTCAAAATAAATGCCAGTGGAGACACATTTATGGTCTCTGATAAGATTATGGCATGTAGGAACATAATCCTGTGCTGATAATATACACTAATGACATACTCAATCAAATACCCCGGTTTACTGCAAACAAGGACAAAAACAGAATAGAAAGGGACAAAAAAAGAATAGATCCAAAGTGAGTTACCAGACTCAACACAGAAAATAGACTAACATTACTTTACAAATGACATGCATGATGCCAACGTAGAGGACTACAAAGGGAGAATAATCATGATCCCAAACCAAAAAAAGTATCACTTCAAAGGGAACTTTGATATGAATGCTTTCATAGGCTGTTTTCAATAGTGTTCTTTGTTATTCTAATAGAGAAGAAATTGAAAGAAAATAGAGTCACACTTTATTTTGTCACGATTGTGTTTAGTTCTATGGACTCTTATTTTGATAGGCTGTTCTGTTTCCCTTAGTTCCTGTTTCCTTGCTCTGTTTAGTTTCGGATTTCTTGGTTCCCTATTTGTTCTTATGGTTACTTATAATTATCAGCTGTGTCGTATTTAGTTCCCTGTTAATCCCTGCATATATACTCCCTGTTCAGTTTTGTCCTCTTGTCGATTATTTGCTGATGTAATGTGTTGTGTACTCCCGTGTTCATCATTAAAGGATTAGTCCACTTTTAAATAAACTTTTCCTGATAATTTACTCACCTCCATGTCATCCAAGATGTTCATGTCTTTCTTTCATCAGTCAAAAAGAAATTAAGGTTTTTGAGGAAAACATTCCAGGATTTTTCTCCATAAAGTGGATTTCAAACGATACCAGACGAGGAATAAGGGTCTTATCTAGCGAAATGAACGGTTGTATTTTTTTCGAAAATGACCGATCGTTTGGCTAGATAAGACCCGTATTCCTCGTCTGGTATCGTTTAAAGCCCTTTGAAGCTGCACTGAAACTGCAATTTGGACCTTCAACCTGTTGGTAGCCGCTGAAATCCATTATATGGTGAAAAATCCTGGAATGTTTTCCTCAAAAACCTTAATTTCTTTTCGACTGACGAAAGAAAGACATGAACATCTTGGATGACATGGGGGTGAGTAAATTATCAGGAAAAGTTCATTTAAAAGTGGACTAATCCTTTAAAGTCTATTTAGAGAAATCCTAGTTTGTGCGTGTTGCTTATCCTTCCAAGAATGTTACAATTTCAAGGTGTTACTGTTACAAATTTAAGTTAAGATATTATGATTAAATAATTCTGTTCGCATTTATTTTTATTTTCATTTTAATTTCACAACTTGTGTTACAGTTGACCTCGACTTCACAGATTAAAGGGGTCATGAACTGAGAAATAAATTTTACTTGATATTTTAACATTTAAGAGGTCATCATATTATAGAAATATACGTTTCAAAAATCAAAACTTCCTTGTTAGTCCAAAAACAGCTTTTATTGAAACTACACTCCAGTAATGACTTGTTTTGGATTTTGTCTCAGCACGACGTCATAGTGCGACAAAAGCAGAAGATCAACGCCTACTTCTACATCATCATGTTTTTTGCCCCGCCCACTGATTCACACATGTAATAGGAGGTGAGTAAATACAAGAGAGAGACTTTAAATCTGAAAACATCGCAATTTTAGACAGCAGAAGAACAGTATAGAAAATCCAAAAATGTTATATACAAAACTGTTTTTCTTCTCAGAAAAAGTGTCAACCCTTGTCCAACTGTTACAGTCACCCCTGGTCTTCTTTAAAGTAAGTCCATCATTCACATGGAAAGCACGCAAGAACATGAGAGAATGATAATTTAGGAGTTACTGACAGCTTACACAGCAACCTGTCTGAAAGTACACACAACCTTGACAGAGGGCCACAACCTTAACCTTTTTGACCCCATGGGACACCATGAATGATTCATGGGACACACTACACAAATTTTGCTGACACTTGGCCTTATGTTACCTGCAGATAGGAAAGAGACGTATTGATGTTGGACATTTTTCTAAGTGCTAAAAGCCTTCGCTCACTCCCTACGGCTTTATGAGACAGATTGAAAAAAGTGCTCTGAAGTCTGGGTTGCTTTTAGAACAGTGATTGTGTTGTTTGCGTGGCTGACAGGCCATTGTGGACCGAGTCCCTGTTGAGCCAGATCAGTTACTTGTGATTCATGTGTTTCTAAGGGGTAGAAAAGCAAAGTTGCTTGAAATGCAAATGGATATGGGCTCTGGGCAGCTGTGTAGACAGTTCAGATGTTAGAATACGTTAATGTTCATTGGCTCTGCTATTGTGGAACTTATGAAAGAAAGTGAATGATACACCACATTAGTCCAACAGCCCAGAGAAAATCAGACAGCCATTTTTTCATTAAAGGTGAGATGAGAAAAACAAGAAGAATATGCTGCATCTGCGACTTCACTTTGTCAAGCTACACCGGGGGCCCGTTTCAATAAGGAGGTTCAACCAACTCTGAGTTGAAACTTGTACTCTGAGTTGACTAACTCTGAGATGGGAAACTCTGAGTTTTCAGTTTCAGAACAGCTGAATTGAGTTAGTTCAATCGACTCGGAGTAGGTTGACTCGGAGTTAAGCGCGTGCACCACGACTATGAAAAGCCATCATCAATAGAGCTCCGATATTACGATTCACCATGGCAACAGCACGTGACAAATAGACATCCGCATACTTCTGAGTCAATGCAAGATTAATTCTTATCACTGTTATAACATCAAAGGTGAAAACTGGTATAATGGTAAGTTATTGAACTAATATTTATTTTCATGGTATCCCACATGCAAAAAATAATAATAAAAAAATAATACAGGATGCAATAATAAGAGTGTAAATGATTTTATCGCTATTAATCACTCGTTAGGCAATTTATTTCCACTTTTAGAACATTTTCTTCATTTTTATTGAAAATAAATGCCTTTCTGATGTGATATGTGATGGGAAAAGGGAGAATAGCGAGCTCGGCAAAAGGCGGATTCAAACCCAGTCTATTACATCACTATTGCCTACACCACTGCAGCCATAAGAACGTCCGAAAATTTTAACCTGGTGTGACATTGGTGGGCGAAGCTACTGTAAATTTGCACTTAGTAATACCCAAGTGAAAAAAAAAAGTATACTTGAGTGCATTAAAAAAAATACTTAAATACAAGCAAGTACATTTGTAGTACATTATTTATTTTGGTGCTAAATAAAAGTGTCAAAGTTATACACTATAATACACTAATTCAATGTATATTTGTACTTCAGTAGTACTTCACTGCACTTGGAAAAGTATACTAAAAACCACTACTACTTAAATTGACTTTTAGTGCAATGAAATAAAAATATTTCTGTTTTATTAGTGTATTTGTTAAAAGTGTGCTTTCAATGCTTTAAAATTAGTTCAATCTTTGTAGACTTTTATATAGTAATCCTAAATTTAAATGACATTTATTTTCTTACAAATATATTACTAATGTACTAGTTATAAGTACATTTTCCCCCAGGTGAAAAAAAGTGCAGTAAAATACACTTTATTTTAGTACACAGTACACTTCCATAATGTACTTAAAGTGCTCTATTTCTGTGCGCTTATTTTGTACTTAATATTCTAAAAGCTGTACTTTAGTACTTCTTAATATAATCTTAAGAACATCTAAGTGTACTCAACTGTGCTATTTTGGGACACCATGAATTTGAACTAAAATGTGCTTTTAACATACTACCTCTGTATTTCAATTTTTTTATTTAGTTACCACTTGTAGTACACTTAAACCCATCTTTCATACACCTTTAAATGTACTCATCAGACATAGGAAATACGCTTATGAATTATTTAAAATATAAGAATAATATATGATATATACAAAATGTATTCGTAATGTTGTTGGCAATAAATTATAAATACATTTTGTATATATTCATTATATATTAATCTTATATTTGAAATACATCATAAGTCTATTTTAAAAGTGTTTGAAAGATGGGTTCAAGTGTACTACAAGTGGTAACTAAATAAAAAAAATGTAATACAGAGGTAGTATGTTAAAAGCACATTTTAGTTCAAATTCATGGTGTCTCAAAATAGCACAGTTGAGTACACTTAGATGTTCTTAAGATTATATAAAGAAGTACTAAAGAAGAGCTTTTAGTATATTAAGTACAAAATAAGTGCACAGAAATAGAGCACTTTAAGTACATTATGGAAGTGTACTAAGTGTACTAAAATAAAGTGTATTTTACTGCACTTTTTTTTCACCTGGGTAGAAACTCCGACACTTTCCGTTTGCATTAAGATTATTTGTATTACCACACTGGCAGATATTGATAATTTTACTTAAGTAAAATGCACTTAATTTAGATCCCCCCCAGGAAACAAGACTAAATATCTTATATCATTTTCTTATATAGAAAATCCATCTTGATTTATGAATTTTTAGATATTTGTACTTGAAATAGGATGAAAAATACTCAGTACGAAAAGCATTTTTGCAGTGTGAATGAATGAGTTAACTATTTAAACATCACATGCACTTTAAAAAGGGGGAGGAGACCGAAGAAAACTCTGGGTTTACCAAAGAAAACCTGCTCCCGACCAGGTTAGGTTCACAGAGTAAGTTACCATGGTAACTGACTCTGAGTAGAAGTTACCTCTCTTTCAGAAACGGGCTTGACTTACCCTGCTTTCTCAGGTTTGACATACCTCCCATTCTGAAACAGAAAACCCAGAGTTTCCCTCATTTCAGGGTTAACATACTCAGAGTTTTCACTTAACCTCCTTTCTGAAACGGGCCCCAGGACCCCGTTTCAATAAGGAGGTTCAACCAACTCTGAGTTGAAGCTTGAACTCTGAGTTGACTTACTCTGAGATGGGAAACTCTGAGTTTTCAGTTTCAGAACAGCTGAATTGAGTTAGTTCAATCGACTCTGAGTAGGTTGACTCGGAGTTAAGCGCGTGCACCATGACTATGAAAAGCCATTATCAATGGAGCTCCGATATTACGATTCACCATGGTAACAGCACGTGACAAATAGACATCCGCATACTTCTGAGTCAATGCAAGTTTAATTCTTATCACTGTTATAATATCAAAGGTGAAAACTGGAAGAATGGTTAGCTATTGAACTATTATTTATTTTCATGGTATCCCACATGCAAAAAATAGAAGAATAAAAAAATAAAGGAGGATGCAATGATAAGAGTGTAAATGATTTTATCATTATTAAACACTCGTTAGGCAATTTACTTCCATTTTTAGAAAATTTGCTTCATTTTTATTGAAAATAAAAGCCTTTCTGATGTGATATGTGATGGGAAAAGGGAGAATAGCGAGCTCGGCAAAAGGCGGATTCGAACCCAGTCAATCACATCATAAATTAATTCTTCGCACCTAACACACTGTTGCCTACACCACTGCAGCCACTAGAACATGGGTCAATTTTAACCTGGTGTGACATTGGTGGGCGGAGCTACTGTAAATTTACACTTAGTAATACCCAGGTAAAAAAGGAGTAAAGAGCTTTTAGTATATTAAGTACAAAATAAGTGCATGAAAAAAGAGCACTTTAAGTACATTATGGAAGTGTATAAAATAAAGAAAAAATATAATAAAGTGTATTTTACTGCACTTTTTTTTTCACCTGGGTAGACACTCCGACACTTTCCGTTTGCATTAAGATTATTTTTTTTACCACACTGGCAGATATTGATAATTTTACTTAAGTAAAATGCACTTAATTTAGATCCCCCAGGAAACAAGACTAAATACCTTATATAATTTTCTTATATAGAAATTCCATCTTGATTTAAGAATTTTTAGATATTTGTTCTTGAAATAGGATGAAAAATACTCAGTACGAAAAGCATTTTTGCAGTGTGAATGAATGAGTGAACTATTTAAACATCACTTGCACTTTAAAAAGGGGGAGGAGACCGAAGAAAACTCTGGGTTTACCGAAGAAAACCTGCTCCCGACCAGGTTAGGTTCACAGAGTAAGTTACTATGGTAACTGACTCTGAGTAGAAGTTACCTCTCTTTCAGNAGGGAACGAGACGCTACGTCACGTTGCCGTACCTCCTACATACCTGGAGCGCTTGCTTCAGACATACTACAGAAGCTGGCGTTCTCTGTGTTTGGGTATGTTTTATAGCTTCCTGATCCGTGACGTCACCCGCCTCTGACGTCACGTCTTTCTCATTGGTTGGATACAGAGGTGCTTCACGAACACAAAATACAGAGGGTTCCCATAACGTCATTTTCGACGTAGCGTCTCGTTCCCTTACTCAGGGAACAAGGGTTACACTCGTAACCCGAGACGTTTCCCTCATTTCAGGGTTAACATACTCAGAGTTTTCACTTAACCTCCTTTCTGAAACGGGCCCCTGGACTGTATAAGAATGTAAACAAAGTACAATATTTTTTATTTATTTTTTTTTTTGCAGGACTGTGCTTTATTTCTGTGCTAAGAAAGTTTAAAGACAAAAAAAAATTGTAATAAAAAATCTATATTTCTGGTGAGCAAGGCATATTTTCATTTTGATATATAATGAATATTTTGTTTTTGAATGAATGAATGAATGAGGCATTTATATAGCGCTTTCTATGTACAAATGTACACCCAAACTGCTTTACAATCATATCAGGGGTCTCTCCTCATCCACCACCAGTGTGCAGCATCCACATTGTATTAATGTTTCTTAGATATTGTCTTTTTTTTTTTTACTGATGCACCAAAATGTCGGCAACTGAAAATATTCCTTCGAAACAGTTTCAGAGGGCCAAAATAATTGTTCTAAACTCTGACGATTAATTAGTGCTTTTACAAAGGCGTGTTTTGACTCTGTCAGTCTGACAGTGTCTATTTGATGAACACAAACATGGATAAGTTGCCTACAACAAGTACAATAACAAAACTTCACTAAACACTCCTATTTTTATGCCTACCATCCAATAATCACAATAAGCTTTGTGTTTTGTTACTTTTGATATTAAACAAAGTCTGAGTGTCCATATTCTGTCAATTGTATTATGAAATTCAATCAATAAATGTTTTGATGCTTTTTAACGATGCATGACATACAAATTCAATTTTTATTTGAGTGTTGATTATTAAATAAATCTGATCATTATAATTAGTTTTCGGCATCACTATTTTAGCTCTTTCCCTGATAGCATTTTATTTTGTATTCTAGTTTCATTCATTCTTTTTTTCTTTTCTTTTTTTTAATCAACACTTGAACGTGGATACGTTTTGTAAAAAAATTTATATATATATATATATAAACAAACAAGAAAACAAAAAGTCGAGAAAATCACGTTTTTGTCAAGGACTTCATCCGGATCGGACTAAGAATGATGATCAAACAATAGATGGAGTAGTTTGAGACCATCAACACCCCCAAAGCTTCACAGTCGTATACCTCTTCAAGGGTTTGACATTTCCTTCGGTAACGTTAGGCAGTTTTGATATGCTGTTGAATCTTTGGTGATCACATTAGTTTATTTGTGCATAAGCAACTTCTATCCACTCCTTCTGGTTTATGCAGATCTTCTTCTTCATTTGTTTTTGGATCCTGAGATGCTGTACTATTTCAGAAGATCTGCAACAGCGCCTCTACTGTATAACAGTGAAAACATGGATTGACGGAAAAACTTGTCAATGACAAGGAAAGAGTTAAAGTTACACCAAACCGAGTCGCCTGATACAACAAAAAGACTATGGCTGTCTTCGAAATGGCATACTATTACTACTTAGGCTATTTAGAGCATTATGTTCAATACAAACAAATCTTTCTATTTTTTGCGTTCTCATCCAGAGTTAACCAAAGGCAAAAGTGTCCCAAAATAAAAAATAAAAAATAGCCTAATGGTTTATGATCTATGCACCAAGTATATGCATAGTAGTTCATTTGCATCATGATGCACTCATGTCCATAAGTTTTCCCACAACAATTAGGCTACAGGTCTCATAATGACGACCAATCTGTTTTGGGAAAATCTGTGCTTTGTAGTATCTGCTTTATCTAAAACTTCAAATTATAATTTCGATGCTGGGTTGAGTCAATCATATTAAATTCTCCTGAATTTAAATTGCTTCCTGCTTCGCTACTGTTCGGACGCTCTTGCTTACAGCTCCGCGCTTTGCTCTATTGCTTTTATATTTTATCTCCTAATTTAACTACAGCAAATCAGCACAGTGCTCAAGCGACAAATCTTGGCACCAACAAACTTTTTAACTGGAAGAATTGCTACAAAAAAGGGGAATTTTTATCCAACCAGCCTCCCACTGACGGCAGCCATCAGCTTACATTCCAGAGAAGGGAAAACACAGCTGCCTACATCCAAAAGGAATAATATGCTTCATCTGGTTAAAGAATCTACCTGCTGCGCAAACTGCCACAGACTTCTGCAAAGGATTGCAATTCTTGAAACAAAGCTACTTGCGGGACTCCCAAACCAGAAGGAACACACAACAGAGCTTCGTCATGGACGTCCTCAGCACACAGTCGGTGAGTCCCATGAATCTAATGCCCCTAAACAGACCGTACTGAATGCCGAAATTGATCAACTTATTAATCGATGGCACACACAGGGAGCGAGACCCAAAGGCACTCGAGACATCAGATTGTCACGAGTATCACATATTAATGCAGTAGCATCCTCTACCCCAAACACTAGCTCCCTACCACCGCCAATACATCTGGAGAACAGATTTGAAGTGTTAATGAATGTGGGTGAGAAATCCCCAAACATGATCGGACACAGATCAAATCAGCCAGCAGCTAACACCGATGCTAACTGC
>RJVU01055202.1:391501-445250 GCA_003731715.1 Anabarilius grahami
CTATTTACCTAATATTTATGTCATAATTTACCACAAATATTTTGGAAAACCCAGCTATAGAGTTGTTTTTACCTATGTAAAATTGAAGTTCTACACAGTAAAAAGTGGTAGGTGTTCCTGTAAGGACCTATATTGTTACCTGAACCCTTAGAAAACTTACCCTCATATAATCAATTTGATTCAAACATATTTTTGACTTGAATCAAACCAGTTAATTTACATGTTACCACAATAAGCACATTTTTATGTTAACATTTTTTTCAGTGTACATATTTTTTTATTTTAAGTGAAAAACATGATTTAATTTCACTGAATAAACTTGACTTTAAACCAACAAACAGAATTTTTAAGGGTTAGATCAAGACTGTTAGTGAGGACAGTCAAAAGGTAGAACATTTTCACTCAGATTTGCACATAAAAAGCACATTTATTTGTAAGGTAATAAGCTGCACAGCTGTACTGAATTAATGTTCAATGTTTGTCATGTGACAACACTGTAGCATACTACTCTGAAACATTATTTGTTGCATATTGTATACTATTTCACACACTATTCTTAAAAAAAATTGTAGACAGTATGCACTGTATACTGGGCAGTAAGTAGTAAATTAGTATGCCATTTCAAACACAGCCTATTACAGCCCAATAGCAAGCAAAGATATAGCAACAACATGAGGGTGATTAAATTGTGACAAAGTTTTGTTTTTGGGTTGAAATATTCCTTTAGGACTAAAGGGAAAACAGTTTGGAGGAGCTAAATATCATCTTAAAAATGTGCTCTGCTCCATGTGATGTCAGAAGGTATAGGTACATTTTAACTTCAGCCAAAAAAATGTTTAATAAGCAAACAGACAGGGCAAACAGAGTCATAATTGAAGTTTTAATGTAGCAAAGAATTATAAGAGAAATATAAAAAGAAACTGTTGGCACACCAAACACAGGTGAAATTGAAATACCTCCTCAAACAACCTGCTTCAGTAAGTATTAAAATAGACACATTTTGCACATTTTTAAAATTTCATAGCCATTTCATTAAGCTTTGAAATTGTGGAAAGGTTTGAAGATTTTAAACAGAATTAATTAAATCCTGTCGTAGTTTGCACTTATCCAGAATATTTAAATGCAGAAATATTACAAGAAGTAGAAAATATTATATTAAATGATTAATGAAAAAGTGGAATTCCAACTGAGGGTTGCATGCTTAATATGAAATTCTAACCTACCGTAGTACTAGACAAATACTACAGCAGATGCCTTGGTTTCATTGAATAATGATAGGAGCGCTGAAACAGACTTACCCACCTAATCCATTTCAGTGCATGGCAGAAGTTCAGAGCAAAGTATTGACAAGAACATCAGCAGGAAGATGAGAAGCATTCATCTCTCTTTGAGCTGACAGACAGACACTGATCTGACAGGAAAGCCTGCTCCACTGTGATTGTGAGAAGCTTGACTACAACGCCCACACTCCATCCATTCCAGATCAGAACATACAGCCTGTTTCTAAGTTCTATTTATGAGTACAAACCAATTAAAATACAAAACATCATAATGATAACTGTAAGAATTGCAGTAAAGAAATGTGCTGGTGAAGAGATGTACTAAATATGTTTTTTTGATGTTACTCTTGGGGTTGCAGTTTTGTAAATGTAAAAAAAAAGGATTACAGTAGTATAAAAAGTACAAAAAATAATAATAATAATAATAAACAAAGATCAAAAGGTCAAGAAATACTCTCTCTCTCTCTCTCTCTTTCACAAACACACACATTATATATAAAGACAGATAGAGCGAACTGTTCACTACACCAGTAACAATAAAAACGTTTATGTGACCCTTTAAAAACTATCAACGTTTAGAAGTTTTCAAGATTATTTCAATGAGGAGTTCTTTTCAAGCAAAAGTAAGTTTTATTTAAAGCAAAAAAAAAACATTCTATAATAAAGCCCATTTCAGTGAGATTTGATTCACTGAAGCATTTCAAAATTGCCTTGTAGCAATCTGCGGTGAAATCAGTGGTGTTCCCTTTCGATACTACACTCGTACTGCGTCGTTCGTCTTATTATACATAAGACAAGACGCATATGGGAAAAAGTCCTTTTTTGTCCGATTCTGAAGCCTTTATTCAATCACGCAGTGTAACCGCATGATCATTGGTTCGTGGAGTTAAAGTAAACAAACCATTGACGGCACGAGCCAATGGTAAGCGAGCCCGCTCGAGCCTGCCAAAAGGGGCGGGTTATCGGGCTATATAAGCGGCCGTCTCACCATGACAAATCGATTCATTCTCCTTCAGCGACGCAGATATCATCTCTTCGCTTGATCCTACGAGACTTGAAGCCGCCTTCACCTGCAAGCAGCTGGAATTCGCTGCTGATCAGTTCGCCGCTCTGAAGCAGTTTGATCAGCTCGCCTCTCTCCCTGCTTGTAGCTCTCTATTCTGATATACCGCTCTCTATACCGCTCTCTAGCAGCCGCCGCCCACGAGCAGCCTGCAGCTCTCGCCGCTCTGCCAGTCGCTCTTGTGCAGCGCTGATCAACTCGCCGCTTCACAGCAGCCAGATCAGTTCGCCGCTCTCGAGCAGCTCTGTTCCAACACCGCTCTCAGGCAGCCTGGTCAGCGGTTTGCTCCCGAGCCGCCTGCAGCGTCGAGCATGTGCATTACGGTGTATCCTTCTGCAATGCAGTTGGTATAAATATAACAGCTAATTTTTTAAAATGCAAATGTCACGGGCACAGTGAGTGCGTGCGATGTCTGGGAAAGTCCCACGCAGAAGCCGTGCTCACTGTGTTTTCACTACTGTGCTCAGCTGAATATGACATGACGTTCTTCCCTGACTCAGGCGAGACTCATGGTATATATATATTCAGCCTAAAAGAGTGCATTTTCCGGCGTTTGTTGCAAAATGCTGAATCTCTGAGCGTGTCGCTTGCTGGCCACAACCCCGCAAGCCGCGTTCATTGAGAAAGGCGCGAGAGCGAGCTCAATGCTGACAGCGCTCAGCTGAATATGACATGATGCTCTCCCCTGACTCAGATGAGACTCTTGGAATATATATCCAATCTAAAAGAGCGTATTTCTCTAGCATTTGTTGTAATACGCCCAATCTCTGAGCTTGTCGTTTGCCGGCCACACCCCCGCGAGCCGCGTTCATTGAGAGCGTGTGCTCTCACGATGAGAGCGCTACAACGAGCTCAATACTGACAGCGCTTAGCTGTATATGAAATGACACTCTCCCCTGACTCAGGTGATGCTCATGGAATATATTAACTCTGAAAGAGCATATATCTCTGGTGTTTGTTATTAAATACCAAACCTCTGAGCGCTTCGCTTGCAGGCCCCGGCCCCGCCCCCGCAAGCCACGTTCATTGAGGGAGTGTATTCTCACTACAAGAGTGCTAGAACAATCTAAATGCTGACAGCGCTTAGCTGAATATGACATGATGCTTTCCCCTGACTCAGGTGAGACTCATGGTATATATTCACTCTGAAAGAGCATATTTCTCCAGCGTTTGTTGTAAAATGCCCAATCTCTGAGCTTGTCATTTGCCAGCCACACCCCCGTGAGCCACGTTCATTTAGGGCGCATGCTCTCACTACAAGAGCACAAAAACAAGCTCAATGCTGACAGCGCTCAGCTGAATATGACATGACGCTCTCCCCTGACTCAGGTGAGACCCATGGTATACAGGTGCTGATCATATAATTAGAATATCATCAAAAAGTTGATTTATTTCACTAATTCCATCAAAAAGTTAAACTTGTATATTATATTCATTCATTACACACAGACTGATATATTTCAAATGTTTATTTCTTTTCATTTTGATGATTATAACTGACAACTAAGGAAAATCCCAAATTCAGTATCTCAGAAAATTTGAATATTGTGAAAAGGTTCAATATTGAAGACACCTGGTGCCACACTCTAATCAACTAATTAACTCAAAACACCTGCAAAGGCCTTTAAATGGTTTCTCAGTCTAGTTCTGTAGGCTACACAGGGAAGACTGCTGATTTGACAGTTGTCCAAAAGACGACCATTGACACCTTGCACAAGGAGGGCAAGACACAAAAGGTCATTGCAAAAGAGGCTGGCTGTTCACAGAGCTCTGTGTCCAAGCACATTAATAGAGAGGCAAAGGGAAGGAAAAGATGTGGTAGAAAAAAGTGTACAAGCAATAGGGATAACCACACCCTGGAGAGGATTGTGAAACAAAACCCATTCAAAAATGTGGGGGAGATTCACAAAGAGTGGACTGCAGCTGGAGTCAGTGCTTCAAGAACCACTACGCACAGACGTATGCAAGACATGGGTTTCAGCTGTCGCATTCCTTGTGTCAAGCCACTCTTGATCAACAGACAGCGTCAGAAGCGTCTCGCCTGGGCTAAAGACAAAAAGGACTGGACTGCTGCTGAGTGGTCCAAAGTTATGTTCTCTGATGAAAGTAAATTTTGCATTTCCTTTGGAAATCAGGGTCCCAGAGTGTGGAGGAAGAGAGGAGAGGCACACAATCCACGTTGCTTGAGGTCCAGTGTAAAGTTTCCACAGTCAGTGATGGTTTGGGGTGCCTTGTCATCTGCTGGTGTTGGTCCACTGTGTTTTCTGAGGTCCAAGGTCAACGCAGCCGTATACCAGGAAGTATTAGAGCACTTCATGCTTCCTGCTACTGACCAACTTTATGGAGATGCAGATTTCATTTTCCAACAAGACTTGGCACCTCCACACAGTGCCAAAGCTACTAGTACCTGGTTTAACACTCTGAGGTATCGCCGGCGATATCACCTCGGTTTTTTTCTTACCAGTGTGAAAGAGACTCAAAATACTCTGTCAATGTTGCACATACAATTAAGAGTTATACACCATTTTAATCTGTGGAATATCTTCTTTTATTTGTGTACACTCAGAGTAAAAACAAAATGTTTTGCTTTTTGCAAAATAAAGAAAACTAACATGATGCGTGATCCGTCGTCTCCCTCTGAACGAAGTCCAATCTGATAGTTCTCAGAAAATGAACTGTAACTTAGTGAATACTAATGACACAAAAATGAGACTTATGTCTAAAAAAACGTTGAAATGTCAGGTTTTAAATCGTGTAAGTCAAATCGAAAACAAATATTCTCTGTTTATGTAATCTGTATGAAAAAAGAGCCATGTCAGAAGTCCGTGATTCAGCTCATTATGAAAGTGAAAAAGTGAAAGTGAAGTGACATGTGGCCAAGTATGGTGACCCATACTCGGAATTTGTGCTCTGCATTTAACCCATCCAAGTGCACACACACAGCAGTGAACACACACACCGTGAACACACACCCGGAGCAGTGGGCAGCCATTGCTGCAGCGCCCGGGGAGCAGTTGGGGGTACGGTGCCTTGCTCAAGGGTCTCACCTCAGTCGTGGTATTGAAGGTGGGGAGAGCACTGGACATTCACTCGCCTCACCGACAATCCCTGCCGGACCTGAGACTCGAACCCATGACCTTTGGGTTACAAGTCCAACTCTCTATCCATTAGGCCACGACTGCCCCTCAATTATCCGCTAATGTGGCCACGCCCATGGAGCAAACGCTATTCAGACGCAAATTCTGAGGCAATACGTGTAAACATCGTCTCAATCGTGTATTTATTATCTTCAAAAGTGTTTTGCATAGCCATAGTTAGTGATCTCTGAAAGCCTCTGTTAGTTTGGTTAGTTCCTGGATTGTCACATGGCCTTTTCTTCTTTAGGAGGCATTTGTGGACTAAAGGTGCACAGAGTGCCCTCCGGCTGCAAGTATGAATTGAAAACACAGTATCCAGCGCTCACAGTGATGACAATAAATATTGAATAAATATTACTCCTCTGTATAGAAAATTGACAAACATATGAGAATCCATCAATATTTCTCCAAATGTGCATGCTTTTAAGCTAAAAGCCTATATGAAATGCCATAGAGGTAACATAATTGTTCAGACACTTTGCATCACAGAAATACATTATATTTTAAAGTATATAATAGAATACCATTATTTTAAATTGTAATAATATTTCACAGTATTGCTGTTTTTTCTGTATGTTTGATATACACCATGATGAGCTTGAGACATGATCACAGAGGGTTTTTTCACAGCCTACCTGACTGAAAGGCCTCATTATTATGCAGCTCATTGCAGCTCTTTATGCGACTCTTTTGTCTTCTCAGGTGTAAATCACCCATTATTCATGATGATTCACGCCTCCACGCATACTGTGTTTTTTGACAAAAAGTGTTTTACAAAATGTAAATCTCTCTATTGTTTTACATGAACGAGTAGGCAGGATAAGTTTTACATAATTTTGAAGCAAAAACTCTAGTCTACAACCTCCAATACCCAGAAGTCTTGTGAACACATATATAATATAATGTTTTTTCAATAACCACGCATAAACGTTATTCCTTCAAAAATACAAACATGTACATACATGTTTGTCACATATTATGGTAGCCTAGTTTGTGCTGAATACAGTGTAATGACACTTTTTCCATTAATATGTTTATGAACAACTGAAAAAAGCACAAATGTCAGGGCATATCAAAACTTCTCCAGGCCCCAAATCAGCCTCAGACTCCAGAGGGTTAAGGACCATGGTATCCCTGTTCTTAATTGGCCAGCAAACTCGCCTGACCTTAACCCCATAGAAAATCTATGGGGTATTGTGAGGAGGAAGATGCGATATGCCAGACCCAACAATGCAGAAGAGCTGAAGGCCACTATCAGAGCAACCTGGGCTCTCATTACACCTGAGTAGTGCCACAGACTGATCGACTCCATGCCACGCCGCATTGCTGCAGTAATCAGGCAAAAGGAGCCCCAACTAAGTATTGAGTGCTGTACATGCTCATACTTTTCATGTTCATACTTTTCAGTTGGCCAAGATTTCTAAAAATCCTTTATTTGTATTGGTCTTAAGTAATATTCTAATTTTCTGAGATACTGAATTTGGGATTTTCCTTAGTTGTCAGTTATAATCATCAAAATTAAAAGAAATAAACATTTGAAATATATTAGTCTGTGTTTAATGAATTAATATAATATACAAGTTTCACTTTTTGAATGGAATTAGTGAAATAAATCAACTTTTTGATGATATTCTAATTATATGACATGCACCTGTATATTAACACTGAAAGAGCATATCTATCTGGTGTTTGTTATTAAATGCTGAACCTCTGAGCACTTCACTTGCCGGCCCGGCCCCCGCAAGCCGCGTTCATTGAGGGAGTGTGCTCTCACTACAAGAGTGCTAGAACAAGCTCGATGCTGACAGCGCTCAGCTGAATATGACATGATGCTCTCCCCTGACTCAGATGAGACTCTTGGAATATATATCCAATCTAAAAGAGCGTATTTCTCTAGCATTTGTTGTAATATGCCCAATCTCTGAGCTTGTCGTTTGCCGGCCACACCCCCGCGAGCCGCGTTCATTGAGCACGATGTTTGTTATTAAATGCCAAATCACTGAGTGCTTCGCTTGCTGGCCCCGCCCCGCAAGCCACATTCACTGACCCAAACAGCCTCGTATGTGTTCCCAGTCGCCCCGTTTAATTCTGGGTGCTGGGAAAATGTGTTTATTGCATGCAAAGGGCCCGTTTTAGCGCCCAAGTGTATAACCGTTGTGGTAGCGGACAAGATAAAACACAAATATAATCAAAAAAGAGAGCAAAATTCCTCTTCCACCCCATGTGTGCACCACAGTCTCTCACAGTGATTCGGTGCTAGAGCCAATCCTGTCCCTTGCCATGCGGGCCGAGGCCTGGCAGGCCATCCCCGGAGTGTCAGCTTGGGTTCTAAACATAGTAAAAAGAGGTTATGTACTCCAATTCGCTCAACGGGCTCCGTTATTCAACGGCGTGGTCCAAACCTCTGTGGAAAGCAGGGACGCACACATCCTGCATTCCGAGGTAAACACCATGCTGGCGAAAGGAACCATAGAGGTGGTTCCCCCAGCACTGAGCGAGTCAGGTTTCAACAGTAGGTACTTCTTCGTTCCCAAAAAGGATGGCGATCTCAGACATCTGAACAGGACCCTGATAAAGCACTCATTCAGAATGATTACTTTGAAGCAGATTTTCCCGCAAATACGCCGGGAGACTGGTTCTTTATCCTGGATCTGAAAGATGCTTATTTTCACATCCAGATAGCCCCCCATCACAGGCGATTCTTGAGATTTGCCTTCGAAGGGGTGGCATATCAATACACAGTCCTTCCGTTCGGGTTATCTCTGGCTCCCCGCACTTTTACAAAATGCATGGATGCGGCTCTCTCCCCTCTGAGACAGATGGGTGTGCGCATACTGAACTACCTCGACGACTGGCTCGTTCTGGCCCAGTCGGAGGCGGAGCTAATATCTCACAGATCCGTCATCCTCAACCACTTGGAGTGCTTAGGGCTCAGGGTCAATTTTCCGAAGAGCTCGTTATCTCCCAGCCAATGTGTCTCGTTCCTGGGGATAATTTTAGACTCGACCCACATGTGGGCCGTGGTCACTCCAGAGCGATCTCTGGCCATTCAGCAGCTCGTGAAAAACTTTAAGCCCGGGGGCTTCTCTGCCGCTCAGACCTTTTCAGAAGATGCTAGGTCTAATGAGTTCGGCATCTCCGGCTCTACAGCTGGGCTTGCTCCGTATGCGCCCGCTGCAGTTCTGGCTGAAACCACGAGTCCTGTCCCAAGCCTGGCAACATGGTCGTTGCTCGCTCAAGGTGAACCAGGCGTGAGTCGCAACCCTGGCCCCTTGGACGAATTCCTGCTGGTTCGAGCAGGGCGTGGAAATAGGGACGATGGACAAAAGGAAGGTCGTTTTCACAGATGCCTCCAAGGTAGGTTGGGGAGCTGTGTGCGACAGCCGTCCGGCCTTTGGCACTTGGAACGGCCCAGAAAGCGAGCTTCATATCAACCGTCTGGAAATGATGGCAGTATATCGAGCTCTTCAAGCCTTCCTTCCTCTCCTGGTGGGACACCATGTCTTGGTCAAGTCAGACAGCATGACGGTGGTGTCCTTCATAAATCACCAGGGTGGGCTCTCTTTAAAGCCCCTCTTCACTCTAGCGAAAACCATCCTAGAGTGGGCCCAGTGCAACCTGCTCTCGCTGAGAGCAGCGCATATACAGGGTGTACTGAAAACACATGTTGTCCAGGAGCAACCTTCTCTCGGAGGAATGGTCACTCCACCCCCCGCACAGTTCAGAAAATTTGGGATGTCTTCGGGAGGGCAGAGGTCGACCTCTTCACCTCAGAAGACAATTATCACTGCCCAATATATTTCTCGAAAGCCAGGGATGCGCTGGCCCACGACTGGCCCAGCCTCACCCTTTATGCTTTTCCCCCGATCGTACTGATTCCCCAGGTAATCAGACGAGTCAGGGAGGGTGCACACAAGGTCCTCCTGGTGGCTCCTCTGTGGAGGACCCAACCATGATTCTTGGAGCTGTCTCGGCTATCGCCGATGGAGCCATGGCCAATTCCTCTGAGACGGGACCTCCTCTCTCAAGCGAGAGGGACGATATGGCACCCCAGACCCTAGCTGTGGGATCTTCATGTGTGGTTTCTTGATTGGAGCCTACAAGCCTCCTAGAGAATATCTTAAACACTATCTCACAAGCTAGAGCTCCGTCAATGAGACGTCTCTACTCCCTAAAATGGACCGTCTTTGCTGCCTGTTGCACAGCCCGGGGCGAGGACCCATTGACTTGTGACATATCCCAGATATTGTCCTCCCTTCAAGACTTAATGGATAGAGGCCATACTCCCTCTACCCTTAAGGTCTATGTCGCAGCTATAGCAGCCTCTCATGCTCCTATAGCGGGGCAGTCGATAGGGAGAAACAACCTTGTTGTTCGCTTCCTGAAGGGATCCAGGAAGTTGAATCCCCCTTGTCCCCTCACGGTTCCTACCTGGGACCTATCTGTGGTTCTTAGAGGCCTTAAAGGCCCTCCCTTTGAACCAATCCAGACTGCTGACTTACGACCCCTGTCCACCCTACTGCTAGCTTTAGCATCGGTTAAGCGTGTGGGAGATTTACAGGTGCTCTCAGTGAGCCCCTCTTGTCTTGAATTCGGGCCTAGCGACTCCAAAGTCGTCCTGAAACCAAGACATGGATATGTCCCGAAGGTCCTATCTACCCCCTTTAGGGTGCAGATGGTCATTCTCTCTGCTCTTCCTCCCTCCCAGGATGAACAGGAGTTGAACCTACTCTGTCCTGTCAGGGCCCTGAGGACTTACATTGACCGTTCCGTCTCTTTTCGTCAGGCGGAACAGCTGTTTGTCTGCTTCGGCGGCCGCACGAAAGGTCTTCCGGTCACGAAGCCCAGGCTTTCCAGATGGATAGTCGACGCTATAGCACTCGCTTAATCCTCTTTAGGCCTTCAATGCCCTTTAGGTATGAGAGCACATTCCACGAGAGGCATGGCTTCCTCATGGGCGTGGTCCTGTGGCGTTTCCATCGCCGACATCTGTACGGTGGCTGGCTGGGCCTCTCCGTTCAAGTCAAGTCAAGTCAAGTCACCTTAATTTGTTCAAATTTGTTAGGTTTTATAATCTGGATGCTCCTGCGCTCAGATGCAGGTCCTTTCTGCATAAGCCTCACTGCTGTGTCCAGCTTATGGTTTTCCGTTACGACCCCAACCATGTCCGGGTGTAACTATACCCTGTGCCCCCTGTATGCACCCTAGGCCCCGTGGGTGCCTTGGCTTATGGGCTTGGGAGGATGACTACAGTGTTTCAGTCCCCGTTGTCTGGGTTATTTTGTCATATGGGTATCTGTCACGAGCCCTTTTTCAAGTGCTCTGCCCCGAAGCTCAGTCGTCCCCCTGCGTAGCACGACGTGATTGAACTGTCCCCATATGCGTCTTGTCTTATGTAAAATAAGACGAACGACGCAGTACGAGTGTAGTATCAAAAGGGAACGTACTCGGTTACTAACGTAACTTCGGTTCCCTTAGATAAGGAACGAGTGCTGCGTACTTTGCCGCGCTACTCACAGGATGCCTCATGCTGTCGCTTCAGCCGAATTAAATCAATTTGCCATGGTGAGACGGCTCTGCCGCGCCTTCATTGGTTCGTTTGCTTTAACTCCACGAACTTATGGCCGTGCAGTTACACTGCGTGATTGAATAAAGGCATCAGAATCGGAGAAAAACTGAGTTTCCCCCATATGCATCTTGTCTTATGTATAATAAGACTATGTATAATAAGTATCTAAGAGAACTGAGGTTACATTAGTAACCGAGTACATTTTCTATGGAGTTACAGGGGTGCAGATTTCAAGCAGCTTCAGTTCTTAATAATATTTTTCATTCTGGCTTTCTATGGTCTAAAATAAACAGTTTTTGGTGTGGAGAGTTTTGTGACTTTGAAAGAGCTCAATTAGTTGGAGGTTAGAGAGGCTGCCCAGCAACTAAAAGATCTTTCATTCAGGCATGACTGTTGTAGAGGCACTTTGTAACCTTGACAAAGGTATTCAACACAGCATTAGTATTAGGACCCTATCTGCCCCTGTTTTTGTGCATAAAGCAGCATGAAAGCACAACAACAAAATAATTCCAACCCTTCTGGCCCATTTCATCTATACTAAATTGCTTTCAAAAAGCTGAATGCTTTTAAGAGATCAGATTGGAACAATAAATTTAATTAACTTTTCCTCTTTAATTTCTTTAGTAATTTTCTTTGTTCTATTGTAAGTTGGAGAACAAGCCGGCCTCTCTGCACTAATTGTGGCAATAAATCACCTGAGCAGTTGAAACTACATGAACTTGGCAGTTATGAGTCAAAGCCTCATCTGTGTGTGGGGAAAACTCTTCAATGACCTTGAATATGGGATAGATGACTTGGCAAAACTTCACTTAAACATTTGGGCTGCAGATTCTTTCATCATCCACACATCCTTGAAAACATCTTGAGGCAAAATAGACTAAAATTATTGTTAACATCCTCATAAATATTTATTCTAGTAGAATTCAGTCTTAACAACAGACTCATTAGTACTCAATAACATAAAAACCTTTTTTTATTTTGGAAAACCTTATTAAGTGGAAAAAAGGCTTCAAGATTATTTTAATCGCCACCTATAAAACTCTCAGTGTGAGTAACTCATAACCTACTAATAATTTACAAAGTATACTGAGAATGATATGACTGACCATAGTGCACTTAAAGTAAAATAGTCATGGTGACAGCAAGTCCACCCTCCAACTTTTTCAAACAAAGTGACGGCCACTGCAACGAAACAAAATGAAATTCACATTTCATTGCTTCAGGGCAAAGCAATGTAGCATTGTAAAATATTATAAGACACTTTTGTTTGCAGAATACATTAATAATGAGTGACAAATGGAAGTGATCATGATATTTCTAACTTGCATTCAGTGATGCTGCATCCACATGGGTGATCTATGACAACAAACTGTAAAATTTTAAAAGTTGTAAATAAAACAAAGATTTTCAGTTTGTTTTCTTTCTACTTAAAAATTTAATGAGGTCGGTGGTTGCACCGGCAATACCACCTCGCTTTTTTTCTTATCAGTGCAAAAGAGATTCAAAATACTCCAACGACTTTGGTCATACAGATAAGTGTTATACATTATTCAAAGCTGTTAAATGACTACTTTTATTTGTGTACAGTCACAATAACGACAAAACTTTGTGCTTTTGTAAAATAAAGAAAACAAACAGTGTGCGCTTTCTGCTGTCTCAGTCTCTGTGAACTTTTTTCTGAAATGCGTTTCAAAAATGAACTGTAGTTCAGCTTATACTTGCCACACAGACATGACAGATATATCTTTAGAAAGCGTGAAGTGTATACTTTTAAAAGATGTAATTCAAATTGAAAACAAATATTTTATTTTTATGTAATCCATATGAAAACAACGAGAGGTATAACCTTCCCTGCCTGGCCTCATTATCTGTAATGTGACCACACCCACGCACAGCGCGCCCACGCAAATCGTCCATGTGCGAGGCATGCAAACCTATATACACCACCATCACCTCAAAACAGCTTCATCATTCCTCTGCTTTTCATCGAGTTTGGAAGACGCGCTCTGAGTTTACCTTGAATTTACCTCAGATGAAAAAGAACGTGATTGATATCCAGCGGAGGTAAGTAATTTATTCCCACTTACATTAGTTAACGTGTTATTGTTACATAAACTGTTTTTCAAACAGTCGTGAATTTATTGTCTTCAAGTCAAATCATTTCTATCACCTTTTTATTCAGTTACAGTGATAGTTGTACTAGGGATATCCTTGAACGGCATGTTATTTTACTTCTGTGAGGCATATTTGGAATTTCTGCGTGAGGGTGCCCTCCGGCTTCCAGTATGAATTAAACATACATAAAATTTATAATGATTTATAGTTATAGGCTGCCTGCATTTTTCCCCAAAAATAAAAGTTTTCTGTAAAGTAAAATTATTATTATCATTATCATTATTATTATTATCATTTTTATTTTTTTATGCAGCCCTACAAGCAGGCACAACAAACCTGGTGTTCTTTATATTTTTGTGAATTTTAAATCACAATTTTAACCAGAAAAATCACAATTAGATGCAGCCCTAGTTGCTTCTGATATCAGCATGTTCACAGTTGTTTTGTTGTTTTTTTACAGGGACCAGATGCCACCGATGAGTCCTGCTGACTCAAACTTTCTCAAGTCTCTTCAAACTGTTTTTCTCTGAGTGCGCTGTACCAACACCAGCAAGCTGCACTTCATGAACATGGTAAAATGAAAAAGCAAACACCTTGGAAATGACAGGTATGCTGAACAGGAACTGTTTCAGGAATGGCAGGTGTGTGACTGTTCAAGTTTCTGTCTTTAGATCAGTGTGCTCAATAATGTGCCTTTTTGGCCTTCTTTATGTATATTTGGATTATGTTGTGTTGTTAATAAAATACAATCAATCAAAAAGCCATTCTTTTAAATCTCCTCACATTCTTTGTTCTAGTTCCCTCACAGTCCCACCTGATAGGGCAATTTGGAGGGGTCTTTGTCCTCCTAGGTGTCACATCATTATTCATGATCATTCATGCCCTCCCCGCATACAGCCTTCTGACACAAAACATGTCTTACACATTTTAAATCAATATATTGTTTATGTGAATGAGTGGAAAGGATGATTTTCACATAATTTTGAAGCAAAAATTCTAGGCTACAACATACATTTTTCAAAAGTCTTGTGAACAAATATTCAGTATGGGTTTTATGGCCTTCTTTCAGTAACTTTTTTTTCACAAACCACGCATAAATGTCAAAACCACAAACTTTTACATACATGCTGCTCACATATTATTATAGCAGACTTTAGCCATGAAAATGTTACAAGTAACAGAAATAAGCACAAATGTCAAAACAACTCCAGGGGCCCAGAAAACACCTCAGGCCCCAGAGGGTTCATTTGATGTTACTTGCTTTTTCTTTGTAATTAAATTTACTAGCAATTTATGAGTGAAAATTGTTTCAATTTAATTTTTCAGTGCAGTTGAATTGGTGAAATGAGTGAAATGTACAGTATTTGTAACCAGCTTTGACTGTAAGACAAACCAGTTTGTATATTTTTTTTTAAATATAATGCAGCTCAAGAGTGTAAAACAGGGACAAATCACTAAATATTTTAAGTGTGCTCTAGTCTCACCTCCTGGTTGGGGACGCTGAGGTAGCCGTGGTGGGGTTTGAAGGCTTTATGCGGTGTGCGGGAGAACATCCAGTTCCTACTGAAGCTCTGGCCAAATACAGGCTGCAGCAGGAAGTATGGTTTCTCAGAGTAATTCATCACCACCAAAAACAGAGACACCACCACAATCAGACTGGTCACTATCACTGACTTCTTCTGTGAGGAGGGAGAGAAGAACAGAAAATATGGCGTCATTTGGTTTTTCTGATTCATGGGCAAAATGTGGCATTGAAACTTTTAGACAAAATAGTCATAGTCATAGTTGTTTTTCCTTTTTAAAAAATTGATAGTGAAAAGTGGTGCCTAACCTCCGAAACAACCTCAAGAGGTCAAATTAAAGGATTAGTTCACTTTCAAATAGAATTTTCCTGATAATTTACTCACCCCCATGTAATCCAAGATGTCCATGTCCTTCTTTCTTCAGTCGAAAAGAAATAAAGGTTTTTGATGAAAACATTGCAGGGTTATTCTCCTTATAGTGAACTTCAATGGCCTCCAAACGGTTGAAGGTCAAAATTACAGTTTCAGTGCAGCTTCAAAGGGCTTTAAACGATACCAGACAAGGACAAATAATCGCCTTCCAAGTGGTTCCGCCAAAACCGCACTTTCGTATTCTTCAAAAAGCTTACGCTGTATGTCCTGTGCCTTCCCAGCGGCAGTTCCATTTTTTCCGTAAGTAGATTAGGGAAGGCGTAGGACATATAGCGTAAGCTTTTTGAAGAATACGAAAGTGCGGTTTTGGTGGAACCACTTGGAAGGCGATTATTTGTTTATATAAAGCATATACATTTAAATTTTTTCCGAAAATGACCGATAGTTTCGCTAGATAAGACCCTTATTCCTTGTCTGGTATTGTTTAAAGCCCTTTGAAGCTGCACTGAAACTGTAATTTTGACCTTCAACAGTGGAGTCCATTGAAGACCACTATAAGGAGAATAATCCTGGAATGTTTTAATCAAAAACCTTAATTTCTTTTCGACTGAAGAAAGAAGGACATGGACATCTTGGATGACATGGGGGTGAGTAACTAATCTTTTAAGTAGAATATTAGCTGTTTTAATTTCTACTCATTTCATAGAAGGTTAACCTTTTTTTGCAAAGTAATAAACATTAAATAAACATCAGAATTATTAAGTGGTATCATGCCATTCTGCTTTAAACATTATGTGGGTGCAACCTCTTCTAAATCTCTAAAATATCTCAAAACTGTCCTTTTTATAAAAATCTCAGAAACAGATTTTTAGCATCCTTTTTTTAAATGGAAATGTCATTTTTGATAAATTGGAATCTGGGTTTAAAACACATTGCAGAGTCAGCCCTCCTTGATGTGTGTCGCAAACTGTTGCTGGCTGATGATCCAGGAAAGTGTGAAGTTCTACTTTGATCTTACTGATGCATTCAACACCACATTCATGACAGTGGGCAGAGATTTAAAGGACTGTTCTTGAATGTGTTTCACCCTATTTTAACATAAGAACTTTCTCTGTAGAATTGGGATATGTTTCCTCTTCCCCTGAATCTATTCCTTCTGGTGTTCCACAAGGCTATATGTTGGACCCAGTTTTATTTTCTTTACATATGCATCCATTGGCTCATATTTGCTCATATCCTACCATCTTTAGGCTGATGATATTGAAATAGTTTTTATTATATCAATTCATAACAGATTATTCTAATAAAAAAAAACTGTTAAGTATATCATAGAAAAGGTCAAGACCTCAAAGGTGAGAAAGGGTGTATTTAAAACAACATATTTATCATGCTCAGTTATTTATATGTTAGATAATACTTTATACAACCACACAACAAAACATCTGAAATGATAATAAGACAAATCAATAATATCTTAATAGAACAAAACTCTTATTTCTCAGTGCATGTCCTAATGGTCTAAGCAGTCCAAAAACTCAATCCTTGCAAACAAAAGTCAGAAGTACAGCAGAAGTCATTCTGTATTCCTTAAAGAGGATTAAACTGAAGCTCTTTTCTCTGTTTTGCACTCGACCGATCGCAGAGGACAACTCAAGCCAATGAATTGTTCATTTTTTTCCCCCATTAAGATATTCTCCTCCTTCTCATGTATCTGATATGACATATTTTCCACTGAGTATTAAAAAAAAAGTAAGAAAGCTCTTAAAATTTGACTTCTTCCACTCTCTGTTCTCTATTCACAGTGGAAGATGGAGAACTGTCAAAGCTATCTCTGCATAATGATGTGTGGGTGTGAGTGTGTCAGAAGAAATGTATAAAACTCAAGAAAAATTACTTGAAACATGCCCATCCCGATTAGACTGAATGCATATGGTTTCTGGTCAAGTACTTGGAATATTATGGGCATTCTATGCCAGACATGAAATATTATGTAATATAAACTAGGTTAGGTCATTTCTCTTTGAAATAACACTCTCTAAACATCTTATGCAATAAATGTTATAGCAATTCAACTTTTTTTTCAAAATCAAAGTTTTTTGGCTTTTGGTCCAGGTCAGTTATCTCTGGAGTCATGGGGAAATGTACTGAAAATGTTAATGAACCATCTATGAGATGACTAGCAACAAGTAGCAAATCTTGGTTCTAAAGGACTGTGAAGTAAGCTAAAGGACATTTGAACATTTAATTAGAAAAAATTCAGCAACATTTTGAGGGCAAAAAAGGCCCATTGTCTACTGTCAATAGTGTAGCGATATATAAAGCACAGTTCACACAAAAGTTTATTTCAAACCAAAGTAGTCTTTAGGTCAACGTGGCGAATTTTCATGACCAGTTGAACCTGGTGTAAAATCTGCATGGTGAAATCTTCCATGGAAAATTCCAGATCCCAGATAGGATTCGTACAGAAATGACTGGGTTTTCCAAACAAAAATTCTCCAAGCAACAGTAGATATGACTGCATCTTTAAATAGGATTAAAATGATTTAAGTTTCAAGTGCTTATCTTTGCATCATGCCTCAAGCAACTTGTGTGTACAGCAATGTAACTGATGCATCTCCATGCAATAGAGACATATAAAAGCAAAAGCCCCCTCTTTCACTGCTAAGGTGTGGATGTCTATGTTTTTTGATGTAGTTTGATGGCCCGAAATTTGCCATCTAGAATGGAATCGTGTCTGGAATAATAAGGTGGCTGTCAGCCAATCTTTCTGAGCCAGTGGGGCTCAAATCTGGCACATCAAACATCTCAGGGAGGGTGTTTGGGTTTGCACTTCACAGGAAGACATCAAACATGAAGAGTTCATTTCAAAAAATGACCATTTAAAGCTCAGACTAAAAGATTGCATTGCATAGATTGCTGAAATGTTACATCATTATCTCAGGAATGGTCTCAAATTCATGTTGTGTCATTGAGTTGAATGGTGAAGACTTAAAGGATAGGATGCACCTTGAATAGAATCTAAATTTTTGTGTATATTTTTATTTTTTGGTAGAGACTTTCTCACTAAAGGGTTTTGAAATGAAAAAAACTATTTAAAAACACTTAACATCCCTGTTTAATGCACCTTGCATAGAATCAATATTTTTGCATTGATATGTATTTTTTGGTAGAGCCTTTCTAACTAAATTGATTTTAAATTAAATTCTGTTGAAAAATAGTATTTTAAAACACTTTCTAATATCTCTGTTATATCCTGGAAAAACAGATTCCTTCTCGCTGCGGTTGTTAAAAGGCTGTTTAATCATATTACAGACTAAAATTTGATTTGGTTTTGACAATCATCCAAGTATCCAAGTCATAGAGCAAAACTGATTTAGCCCCTAAAGCATTTCAAAACTCAACCAACAGAGAGCGAAAGGAGAAGAAAAAAAACCATCTGCTTGACCGTTCATCTCATCTGTTTTCATGGCAAGGGGGAATAAAAAGAAAATATCCCTCCACCTTGATTTGGATCTGTGGCCACAAATCTTGGCAAAGTGATGTGTCAGATTCGGGGGTGAGGTAAAGGCTTACAGGGGAGAAGAGAACAAGTCGAAGAACTTCCATCAGCAACAGCATATGACTCATCTCATCGTTGTACTATCCATCAGGATAATCATTGCACAGGCCTTGTGTTCTGCACAATTTCACCCATTTCGATGGAGAGGAATTATTCAAAAGCAGGGACAAACAGAAAGAGATGAAAGAGATGAAAGAGAGAGAGAGAGAGAGCAAGAGAGAGAGAGAGGGCAAGAGCGCCATCATAAGACTATTATGATACTCAAATAAAAGAGACCAATATGATCCAATTATGGACAACTGAGTGACCATTAAAAGAAAAAAATCCTAAACGCTACCATTGCTACCATTAGGAAGCTATTACAGACATTAGTTATACAAGAGGAGAAGAATAGTAGTGAAGTGGTAAACTAGATTTTTATGTTTTCTGAAGAAAATATGAATGGTGTCAATGTAAAAATGTGACTGAGAGGCTATGTGGTTGCTAGGTTATTGTGGGCAGCTGCCCCAGCTTTATTAAGTGGTTGCTAAGGTGTTTAGAGTGATTTTAGCATATTTCTATGGATGAGATATGGAACACTAGGGCATTGATATATGGTTTCTAACATGTTGTAAGTGTTTGGTTACAAGGTTATTCTGGGTGATTGCTGTGGTGTTTTGAGTGTTTTTATCACATTGCTATGGCTGCTAATGTGTTGTGGGTGGTCAGGTGTTTTGCATAATTCTTTAGCACATTGCTTGTGGTTGCTAAGATGTTATCAGTGGTTGCGATGGTGTTGCTATGCAGTTATTAGGGTGTTCTGGGTGGTTGCTATACTATTGCTATGCAGTTGTCAAAAGGTTCTGGGTGGTTTCTAGGACACTGATATGCAGGTTTACTGGACTGTTGTTGTTTTGCGTAGTTTTTAAATACATTGCTTGCAATTGCTAAGGTGATCTGGGTGGTTGCTATGGCATTGCTATGCAATTGTTAAGGGATTCTGGGTGGTTTCTGGGACATTGGTATGCAGTTCCTAAGGTGTTCTATGCACATTAGAAGGCCCATTTCCCTTTCCTTTCCCTATGTATAGATAAAACGTTATCAAATTTATTCCAGTTCGCATAGATCAGTGGACTCAACTAATTTTTCTGTATTATGTGGACCAGACAAGTAATTTGGCAAATATCACTTTAAAAAAAAAAAAAAAAAAAACCAAGCTTCTGCGCACATACACACTTAAACACGCAAGACTAAACACGTAAATGAACGGCAAGAATGCATTAAAGGTATTCAGTTTTCAGTAGGAAAGGTGTCATTTAAGCAGCCCCTAAAGTATATAATTTTAGCTCGATAAGAATTTTTTTCTATTGTCATTGTGAAGCTGCTTTGAAACAATGTGTATTGTGAAAAGCGCTATATAAATGAAGATGACTTGACTTGACTTGACATTACAATGTGGTTGTTAGGTGTACTGGGCTGTTGTTGTTTTGCGTAGTTTTTAACACATTGCTTGTGATTGCTAAGGTGTTCTGGGTGGTTGCTATGGTGTTGCTATGACGTTATTAAAGTTGTTTTAGGTGGTTTGGCATCACTAAGCACTTGTTAAGGTGTTCTGGGTGGTATCTAGGGCTTTACAATACAGTTATTAAGGAATTTTGAGAGGTTGCTACAGAGTTTCTTTGTAGTTGATAAAGGGATAGTTCACACAAAAATGAAAATTCTGTAATTTACTCACCATGAAGTTGTTCCAAACCTGTATATATGTTTTTCTTCTGCTGAACACACACACACACAAAAAGATATTGATATATGAAGAATGTTGGTAACCAAACAGTTGATTGGACACGTTGACTTCCTTAGTATTTTTTTTCCCCATACTATGGAAGTCAATGGGGCCCATCAACTGTTTGGTTTCATACATTCTTCAAAATATTTTCTTTTGTGTCCAACAGAAGGAAGAAATTCATACAGGTTTGGAACAACTTGAGGTTGAGTAAATAATGACAGAATTTTTATTTTTGAGTGAACTATCCCTTTAAGGTGTTCTAAGTATTTGCCAGCGTGTTTCTATGCAGTTTCTAAGCTGTTCTATTGCTATGTGGTTGAAAGGTGTATTGAGCTGTTGCTAGGGTATTGCTATACAGTTATTAACAAGTTCTAGGTTGTTGCTAGGATGTTGCTATGCAGTTGCTAAGATGTACTATATGGTTTATAGTTGCAAAGTAGTTCTGGATGTTTGCTAGGGCCATTCCTATGCATTTGGTGCATGGTATTAAAAACATCCGGGTCTTCTAATAGTTTAAATTTCGAAGTAGTGTTCTTCCACTTTTCATTATGGATGATTTAAGCACATTGCTATGTAGGTGCAATTATGTTTTGGGTGCTTGCTAGAGCTATTGCTATGCAAGTTCTTGTAGGGTTTTGGGAGGTTGCTAGGGTGTTTCGATGTGGTTGATGTGTTCTGAGTGATTTTATGTTGAATTGCTATGCAGTTAAAGGAAAAAAAAGAAAACTGGTGCCGCGTTCGTTACGTAAGTAGAATAGGGAAGGCGTAGGACATTCAGCGTAAGCGTTATGAAGAATGCGGAAGCGGAAAGTACGTTCAAGGCGATATTTTGTTTAAAGCATAAACGGTTGTATTTTTTCCGAAAATGACCGATCGATTCGCTAGATAAGACCTTTATTTCTCATCTGGGATCTTGTAGAACAATTTGAAGCTGCAGTGAAACTAATTATGACCTTCAACTGTTTGGTGCCCACTGAAGTCCAGTATAAGGAGAAAAATCCTGGAATGTTTTCCTCAAAAACCTTCATTTCTTTTCGACTGACGAAAGAAAGACATGAACATCTTGGATGACATGGGGGTGAGTAAATTTATCAGGAAAAGTGTATTTAAAAGTGGACTAATCCTTTAAGTCAAAAAAGCCTATACCCCATTCCCCATTCACTCTTATTAATAACAAAACTATGTACAGATGTAATTGTTTAGCACTCTACAACATGACTGCCAACCATATTATACTGTGGGTATTAGAGCCACTTCATATCGTGGGAGAATCATGATCTCTCTTTGAAACAAAAAATTGCGATTTCTCAATTTAACCAAAATCCTGCAATCGCAATTTTTTGTTTCAAAGAGAGATCATGATTCTCCCACGATTCTAAACAGACATCAAAACAAAACAAAAATAAAATAATGTAATTTACTAGAGGTTCTGACAAAATGTTAATTGCTGCAATCTATTTAAAATGTTTTATTAATCTGAATGATAAAAAAAAATGGTTTGAATGATTAAATGACTTCACTTCACTTGTTTTATTACTGGATGAATCAGCATTTTTGAACAAATCACTTGAATGAATGATTCAATGAGAAATCAATTTTTTATGATTCAATGAGAAATACATTTTTTAAGCAGTCACTTGTCGCTACCTACTGGTGCAACTATGTAGTCAATAAAATCGTTATATAAAGTGCCAAGTTTCTACTTTCAAAAGGTGATTTGCTCCACTTTAATCGCTTTCATAGACAACAGTGTTTATATCAGAATTATAACCTTTTATCCCAGTACTTCTGTGATAATAATGAATATTTGTAACACAGATATAACAAAACTGTGTGGTTTAAAAGACTTTGTGAAGCGGTTTCATACATGACAACTGCTCTCTCTGGGTCATCTGCAGCACCAATGCAGATTTGAATGTTCCGGTGTGATTTTGTCAAAGGTTTAACAGACATATGTGAATCGTTATAATTAAAGAATTAGATAACAAGGGTATTTGAATCGAGATTGCGATCTTTTAATGATTAATCATGCAGCTCTAGTGTGAATGTGGAAATTTACAGCTGAGATGTTGACCTATAGAAGTATAAAATACACCCTGAAAAAAAACAATTCCTCATTTCAAGGGATTTCCAATCATCCAAGTATGAAGAGACACCATAAAAATCAAGGTTCCTCTCTAGACTGGACACTCAGTTGGATATATTCGGTTTCTTTTTATGAAGCTTCTTTACGACTGGGTCTGACAGGGAGTTTTACAGTGCTAGAGATTGCAGCTGACACTGTGGCTAACAAAGCTTTCTCTGTGGAACATCTCTCTGCTGAGGGCTATTTCTAGAGCCACGACCAGACTCATTTCAACAAGTATTGATCTCCGTTCACAGACTGAGCACTAGGCGTCACAGCAATCCCATACACTGACTAGAATCATCCTGTCAGCCTGGTAAATATGTGTGAGGAGGAGAGTAAGCGAGTGAGAGAGAGAAATTGGATTTCTCCCAGATATAAGGTGGGAAATTAAACACATCTGGAGAAGTAAAAACATGGACGGCATGCTAATAATGCATGGGAGGAATTGTGATGGGAGCATTTATATATCTATTATCATGTGTGTGAGAAATAGTGAAATATTTATGTATGACAAGTCCAGATCTTGGTAATAATGAACAACAAACCGCAAATGAGAATGAAAGGTGAATTTCAACCACAATTGTTAGAGAAACAGTATGAGGGAAAGGTGACGAAAGTTGAAATGGCTTTGTTTGATGCAACAATGTATTCTTGCAAGCACATTACTGATCAAATTAAAAGCACTGGCATATCGGGCATAAGCATGAAAAGGGAAGATATTTAAAAAAAAACTGTGTTTTATTAACAATTAATTAGTTATACTTATTACTTTGTATATGTTCTACACTTTACAGTTTTTTATTCTGCATAATTAATAAAAAGTCTAAGCATGTTGGTTGCTTTTTGTATATGTTAGACAGATGTTGTTGGTTTTCGTCGCTGCTTTCAGCATCAACTTTTACCTCATTGTAAGGTTTGAAAATTGTCTTTTAAGATAATTATACATTACTTTTCTGTCATTGTGACTGTCTTATAATGTATGCATGGCATACATCTAACAGCTAATTTTAAATTAAATTGGCTGCTCGAGTAGGTTCATCATGGTGTTACATGTGATATCTAAAGCAAAGACAAAGAAAGAGCACAAGCTTTACACAGAATCTATTTTCAGAACACTACACAGTAATAGCAAGACATGCAATAGCAAGCATGGAAATTACATTTGCAATGCAAAGATGTTTCCCCGACAAACTGTTTCCACACCCATGGCAGAGTTAACCATTAAAGTCCAATTTCAATTAATAATAGATTCTAGAAATATTTACTGAGTGTTTGTGTTCTATCCTCTCCTCCAGTCCCCAGCTAGTTCTCAAGAATCATTACTAGCCCTCAAAGGTAATGAGATGGTACAACTTGCAAACAAAACCTCATCTTCTAATAAAGTGGATTTAATCACGTGATTGCATAAGATTTTACTTTCTTATAGACAACAAAATGAGATGTTAGGCAGGATGTTCATCACATTAGGACATTGCATTTTTTTACAATGGAAAATTGTCACAGTTTGGCCCACATAGACTGCTGTTGTGCTCAATGTGTGGAGAGTTTTGAAAAAGTGACCTAAGTATTGAGAAATGTGTCATAGTGATTGTAAAGAATTGTAATGTAACTGTGTACAGTGCACTATATGCCTGAGTGCTGTACTGACAGTAACCAGCAGAGGGAACCCTGCTCTGCCTGACTGTTTGTCACACTTTGCTAACCAGAGAACACAGTGTTCAGTTCTGAGACAAAAGAGAGGAATCTGGAAGCCTTGCAACATAAGTTAAGTTTGTTATTTTTAGTAAGAGTGTCAGGTGGAGCTGGATGAAGTATAATAATGAAAATTATTGCAAAATTGTACGTTAAAGGACCTCAACTTCAGCATTTGCTTTCACAGAGCACACAATTAAAAATTAAACCAAACAAAAACTTAACTTTTCAAATAATTACAAAGAAACAGCAACACATTGAATTAAACATGACATTTTAAAGTAGAAAGACTGAAATTAAATCACACTGGTTATTTCTGTTTTATTTACTTAAAAAATAATTTTAGTGTGTTCTGTTGTTCTACCTCGCACTGAAAAAATACTGTAGAAGAAACCATTTTCTCTAGTAAATTTCACAATTAATTACACAGACACAGCACTACATGTTAAATTAAATGTGACATTTTGAAGTAGAAAGACTGAAGTACACTCTAAAAAATGTTGGGTTAAATGTTTGCCCAACCTGCTGGGTAGTTTTATTTAACCCAACAATTGTTTACAAATTACTATAGGTCTGGCTTAAAATGATCCCAAAATAGGTTGGAAATTAAAAATCAGACTCATAATTACTAGAGGCAACAATAATAATAAAAAAGATGAGCATTTATTAATAAGCAATTTAATAAATGTTTATTGTTTAAATATTATTCAAATTCAAAAAAATATTAATAAATGTTTGTTTATTAAACATATTAATAAATGTTAATTTCCAACATATTTTGGGTTCATTTTAAGCAAGAAATACAGTCATTTTTAAACAATATTTGGGTTAAATAAAACTACCCAGCAGGTTGGGCAAACATTTAACCCAGCCGCTGGGTTAAAACAACCCAATTGCTGGGTTTGTCCATTTTCAACCCAACTTGGGTTGTTTTTAACCCAGCATTTTTTAGAGTGTAGGCTTAGTATTTCTTGTAAAAATCTAATCTTTTTATTTTTTAGATTTTTATGCAATATCACAATACTATTTTTTTCTGTGTACTTTGTGCTTAGTAGTTTATTGTGTCTCCAATGTCAGTAGCTTTCCATGCACTTATTTTATGCAAAGTTTGGGATATTGCATAAACATTCTGGTCTGAATCACCATGATGTGAATTTCAAGTTGTGCTTGCTTGAAGTGGATGCATTTTTTTTATTCAGTAAGGAGATAAACTATGATAGAAACATATTTAAACACAATTCCTAGATGTGCATCAAAAAATTGGGATTTGTCATTGGACCAATATCATTGCACAGCATCAAATGTTGATCTGATCCTTCAGAAATGCCAGAGCCAAAGCTTGTCATCAATAACTGGCTACTGTCACTTAGAACTGCCTGCAGACACAAGACATCTGCTGCAGATCGCTGGCAAACAAGAAGTTTGTAAGACAGGCCTACATCTATCTTGCTTTGATTAATGGTTTCTTTTTATAGAAAAATAAGAATTATTTTGGCAGGAGACTGACTGCATTAATAAAATCATACGAGGTTATTATTGTTTAAACTAAAAAAAAAACATTTTCAATACTTGAAATAAATGTTAACTGAAATAAAATTAAATAAAATAAAATATATATATATAAAAAAAACATTATGTCTTTGTGTAGTTAATGCCCTAACATGGTATGTTTTCTAATAATTGAAAAAATCAGGGCTGGTCGGCTCAACACATTGCGTGGAGGCATAAAAAATTTATAAAAAAAATATATAACATTCTTTAATATTTAACCACAGAAGATTTCATTTGGCATTTTACACCAGTGGTTCGAAACAAGGGGCCTACAGGAAGATTACAGTTTATTAAAATAAACTAAAATCAATGTTGCAAACTGCAATCATGTTTCTCACCCCCCTTATTGAAGAACATACAGTTTTTTATATTTCTGCAATCACAAAATCATAGTTAATTTACTATATCAATATTTACAGTTCTATTAAATAAAAAAAGGTTTGAAAACAAGCAGCTTTGTCATAATTATAACAGAAATATGTTCCAACCTTGAGTCCTGGGCTGACCACTTTTCTTTGAAAAACTGCTCAAGCTTAGTCAGGTTCCAAGAAGATCCAAAACGGTCCTGTATATTTCTGTAGTTTAAGACTTTCACAGAATTCCACAAGCATCCTTGCAGTGTGATGTTTCCACTACATTGCTTCACAGTTGGGATGGGGTGTTTGTTGTGATGAGCAGTGTTTGGATTCTGCCAAACTCGATATTTAGCCTGATAGCAAACAGCAATTTTGGTCTCGTCAGACCATAAAAGCTTCTCCTGCATGCATGCTCCCTCAGTAACAGTAGATGGTGTGTGTGTGGGTGGGTGTACTATTGTACTTTGTTTAATGTATTGTTGTACATTAAACAAAGTACAATAGTACATTGTTTAATTTATCAACCGAACTCATGTTTGTGATAGTTTCATCATTACATCTACTATAATACAATATGTAGCTAGTCCCAAGATTCTTTATGTAAGTGAATAAATATATAGGCCTAGACCCGCTGTTAGTGTTCGTGAGTTCTAATGGTCTAGCCACACATACTTTACTTAGGCGGGCCACACAGGTATATTAATGGCTGCCAAATATATGTTTTGGTGAGGCATTTTTGCTTTTATTATTTTTATCCTCTGATACTTTTTATCCGCCCAAGATGATGAAACCATCCGCAATCGATTTAGGGGCCGTTCATGTTGCGTCTAAAAATGCGCTCTGGAGCGTGGTGTCTGCCGTTGCTAGGTAATCACGAGCCACGTTCTCCATGAAGACAAATAAGTTTCAGCAAAGGATAAATGGATTTTCAGCCCTTGCATCGGCTCTAATAGCCTACTACTAGGTATATTACATTTCGTACCAGCTCGTTCTGTGTGCACGAGAACTGTTTACTCCCGCTAACAATCCCACATGCGCTGCAGAGACCCACAGAGACGTGGATATTTCACAGACAAAGACCTGGCATGTGTGTGATCATGTTTGATCCAAATTGCATTTATAAGAGCAGCTGGCCACATCCAGAAAACGCATGGGTCTCTAGGCCTCTGCTGGATGTATATGGTAATTACATGGTAATTACACTCATTGATTTCAACAGAACGAATAGAGAGTCTCCGCAATGGTTAGCGATGCTCCGTAGTATCTTTATCGCAAGGTCACTCAGTTTTTGATGACAGTATGTGTTCTATAGAAGATTTACAGCTGTGTCATATACTGTATACTCTTTCCTTTTGTTAACTATTTGTTTTAGATCACTTTATAAAAAATAAATAAAAAATAATGAAGTCCACTGTGATTTATATCAACAAAAGATGAAAATTAATACATTAATACTTTTTTATTTATAACAACATTGCCTTTAAGGCCCGATATACTTACGGCAAAGTTCTTTTTTTTTCCGTTCTTCGTTTAGGGGTAAAATTAAGTTTGAAATACATGAGCAGCGATATACTGTTGTCGAACATCTGACGTTGCCCACAGTGCTGAGAGTGGCATTTAGAGGAATATGTAAATATGTGCTGCGTGCATTCCTCACAAAATAAACACAACAAAAATTAGAATTTGAATAGAAAGCAAGCATTTTTTATAGAAAGCATCTGATCATAACAACATGGGTATGTTGGCGCAAACTCTGCAAATTAGCACTCCAGTAAGTCACGTCATGTTTATTTACATGCCATTTTATATTCAGTAGATTGCTTAAAAGCAAGCAGCTTTACAGTATCAAACATGAAAAACAGTGTCAGTGCCTCATTTTATCACAAGCACAACTTCATTTTCTACTTTAAAAGTGGCTATCCAGTGTGTTCCAGGCTCGTGTCCCCAGTTTCTCTTGAAGCCAATACAGAAGTGACATTTTGTAAATAAGAGATTAATTGTGCAGACAGCTTCATTTATCATAATGAGCTTTGTGAGATTGATAATATGACAACTTTTTATTGATTATAGAGGGAGCGCTCTTTGTGAGCTTTCTGCCTTGCCAAATCCCTAATACAGCATGCTTATTTTTCTGTTAACGAAGACACTGTATCAACAAATGATTTATCAGAAGTGTTTATGCTGGTCTGTGTAGATTGTGCAACGACACGTAAATTTAAACTATTACAAGGAAATGTATGTGTTTTTATAGGGGAACCGAATCTCCTTAGCCTTCCCTTGGAGAGAAAGAGTGTGAGAGGTCACGTATAGTCTATTTATAACCTCTATGAAGAGCTGTTCTCACGCAAGTGATGGGATTTGTGCACAAGCGTGAGAACCGAGTGCACACCGTCGCTTCGCCACTACTACAACCGATTTGCCACTTTTGTGTGTCTTAAACTGCAATTCATCGACTGGCCGCTAGGGACAGGCTCCAAAAGAGAGCAGAATCTCATTGACCCTTATGTAAAATGCCCAACTTTACAGCAGATAAAAACATGTTTACAGTTGGTACAAATTGTGGTTTTGGTCTATACTGCTAATTTTCCCCTTCATGACAACTCTGAGGGGGGTTAATTTTTTAACTCATCCATTTAAATTATATTAAGCCTTAAAGTTCTCCATAATTAAGGGTGTGGTCACTTGAGTGACAGGTGAATTGCCGCTGCTGTCTGTGAGCCGTCACTTTACCTCAGCTAATTCCAGCCACTGAATTTGGCATCTCTGCCGTGTTTGTGCTTTTTTCTGGATTATTTTATACAATTATCAAATAATATGGCTTGCTGTGTTAATGGTCAAGACTCGAGACAGATGTGCATCTGTGCACGCATGCGGAAGATAAACAGAACACACGTTGTTGGATGGTGGCATTGGCTAAAAGTATATCTCACGAACAAAACTATGACAAAGGCTGTAGAATATGCCTCTCAAGACACCACAAACTCTGAGAGCACTGGATATTATAACTAAAACTGCTGCACTATTTTGAAAAATTATACTTTGGACGTGGGCTCATTTGTTTGTGAGAGTCTAATGTATATGATTCAGTTTTACAACATAAACGCTGCTCAGGTTGCATAATTTCTGGACGCTCATGGACATTATACCCAAGTGCAACGGATTGGATTCATCTCGCGATCGCTATTTCATTACAAAGGTATGAAGGCCCGTTTTGATTTTGGTGTTGTCATTTGCACACCTGACACAAATTACAATATTACTGGTGCTGGAGCATCTATATTGTAAAAAAGACACCGTATATTGACAGTAAACCTTTAGAACTTTCAAATGATATAACTTATTTTTATTAACATATTAGATCAGAGGTCTTCAACCCTGCTCCTGGGGACCCAATGTCCTGCAGAGTTTAGCTCTAACACTAATCAAACACACCTGAACCAGCTAATCAAGCTCTTCTGGATTGCTTGAAAATCACTGGCAGGTGTGCTGAAGCAGGTTGGAAATAAATTTTGCAGGACAGTGGGTCCCCAGGAGCAGGGTTGAAGACCTCTGTATTAGATAGTGTCTAAGATAGATAGCTAGCTCCTTAGCCTGATAACATGATCACGTTGTGCTAGGCAGGTGTGGTTACAGCAACTAGGCACCTCAGTTCCAACCACGTCCTGCCTCTTTTCCCATTTTTAGTTATCCGGGAGTGATGCGTGATGACGCGCTGCCGAGATGGCAATGGCCACTTTTTCCCTTCAAAAATGCTCTTCAGAAATCTACGGGTGACATCACGGACACTACGTCCATATTTTTTTACAGTCTATGGTTTTCACCTGCATCATACCTCGACATACTCAACAGAATTGAGTCAGAGAAGCGTTCCGCATTAAAGAAGGCAGAGTCTCAGCGCACACCTCCTATACCATTATTGTCACAGACCCAGGGCCGACGTGTGCCTATAGGCGAACTAGGCAGCTGCCTTGGGCGGCAGCACAATCTAAATTAACTTTCCTTCATTCAACCAAGTACCAAAACCGCTCGCACCGCCACCAACCAGGAGCGGCATATGATCTGCATGCAATGTAGCCAATCACATCCATATCTGTTGATTTCGCAGTGGCCAAGTTAGCACTGAACAAAAACTCTGTTGTTTTGAGCGGTGAGTGGACTCTGAGTTTTGCACGCTCACAAATCCTCTCATAATAACAAACAAGTGTAGACATTTTGAAAATAAGAGATTAATTGTGCAGACAGCTTCATTTATCATAATGAGTTTTGTGAGATTGATAATATGACAACTTTTTATTGATTATAGAGGGAGCGCTCTTTGTGAGCTTTCTGCCTTGCCAAATCCCTAATACAGCATGCTTATTTTTCTGTTAACGAAGACACTGTATTAACAAATGATTTATCAGAAGTGTTTATGCTGGTCTGTGTAGATTGTGCAACGACACGTAAATTTAAACTATTACAAGGAAATGTATGTGTTTTTATAGGGGAACCGAATCTCCTTAGCCTTCCCTTGGAGTTCACCCTCCGCCTATGTGTGTGAGAGAAAGAGTGGGAGAGGTCACGTATAGTCTATGCCATATATATTTATAACCTCTATGAAGAGCTGTGCTCGCGCAAGTGATGGGATTTTGGGTGTGAGAAACGAGTGCACACCGTCGCTTCGCCACTACTACAACCGATTTGCCACTTTCGTGTGTCTCTCATTGAAAATGAACTAGAGACTTTTGCTTTTCACGTCCCATAAAACTGTCTTTATGACGAAGTAGGGTACTGCCGTCCCAATTTATCAGCGGCCCACCGGTGTTCTGACAATTTGTGCTACCCAGAGATATTCTTACTATATACTGTAATATAATACAGTGTTTGCATTTGCAGCTAGTGTTTGCAAGCTGATTTTTTTACGTTGCAGAAAAAAAGAAGAAAAAAAAGTAATCCGGAAACATTGTAGTCTACATGCTTGTATTTTAGTGCAAGTTTATTAATAAATCAATAAACAAAGTTTATTCATATGCACGTTGCATAATGCCTCTCAAAGATTGTGTTTAATGGACTACTTGCACTGAGCCTCGTGACGCACATCCGGTTTAAAATATTACAGCTCAGTTGTTTCCGGTTATATATATTTTCAGTGCGCCGTTATCACATAGCTAACTAAACCCCTCTTAAAATGAGAGTCCTTGGGTTGATTTTAAATTCCAGACATATTCAGAGACAGGAGAAGAGATATTCTGATGATTACCGTGTAGGCCTACAGACCCTTCCAAACTCAACGGAACTCACATATCACTGTTTTTAGTTTGATCAAATGCAGGTTTAAGATGTGATTTTTTTTTTTTTACGTGAAAGATGTATTTGATGTGTCAATATATGTTTTGGTACTCTTGTGAATTGTCTTATTTTGACATGTAATTATGAATATGAAATATAAAAATATAATCATGAACTTGCGGTTGAAGTTAGGCCCGAAAAAAACGTCTTTTCAACTTTCACTTTACAACCAAATTAAGATGCAAGTGGGACGTCCTTGTATAGGCGTCTTTTCAACGACCTGAAAAAGACGTCTTTTCACCTTTCACTTTTCAACCAAATTTTAAGGTTGTTTAGATGTCTGGCGATGTCGTCTTTTCGACGTCTTTTCAACGAGTTTTTGCTGGGTGGGGTGATTCTTTCACCACAGGGTGTCAGCGCTCTACAATTATCGCGACGCTGCAGTGTGAGACGTGATGAATAAGATGATTTATTTTTGGTTTATCGCACCATAATGTATATTGCGTCTATGTATTTGAAACATTTGAATGGACTGATAAAGGGAGCTGTAAAGTATTTTTGTTGAAGTACAATGTCGTTTTGACCATAATAATGTACTAAATCTAACTTGTATAAATATTACAGTATAGAAAAATACAATACATACATTTATACAGTAGGTAAAATCGAACTCCGAGCATACCCATTCTGTGACGTCAAACAACTTCCCTGTGCAAAGGATCATGGGGGCCCGGAGTGTCCATCAGTTGTACCCTTCGAAATCCTTCATTCCGAAGGGCCCTTTGAAATGGCCAGTTTTGAGCACTTCGGTTTGGAACGACCCTTCAATATGGTGGCCATGATTGTTTTCACTCCGAAGTGCCCTTCGGAGGGCGATATATCCCGTTTGGAACGCACCGGGTGTTTTGCCTAGAGCGGCAGTTGAGCTTGTGCCGGCCCTGCATGGACCAATGGTAGTACGAAGGTTTTTAGCATTGCAGCTGGAGCGAACTTTTCCTGAGAATTCGCTTTGGCAAGCCGTTTCGAAATTCGTTTTGGCCTGATTTTGTTCAAAAAGTCACGTTCGTTCTTCGATTTTGTTTGAAGTATATTGGGGCCTTTAGTGTCTCCATCAAATGGACCTTTAAACAGCCCAGTAGGCCAAACTATAAAGAAAATGTATACTGCAAGTCTAGAAGATATATATACATATACAAACTATAGGTCTACCAAAGTAAGTTTTCTAAAAAGTGACGCCTGATAAAGTCTCCAAAAACACTATCCTACTGAAGTTGTTCAATGAATTGTTCTTCCTTTTTTCAATTTTTTCATATCAAATTCTTGCATAGATATTGCCAAACTGAATGCTCACTATCTGTCCTGTCTCACCCATCAACTGTTTAGCATTTAAAAGGCTTTCATAAACCAGGTCACTGAAGATGTAATCCTGGTGACATGACACATCTCTAGAGAGCTCTGAGCCAGTTTGTCACAAATTCTCCACAGTGCATAAGCTCGTTCCTCCCCCAATCATCCGAATTAAAACTTCATTAGGGGGAGTGAAATTGAGAAAGACCAGAGTATGTGGCTTTAGGCTTTTGAAATATAAAACACTATAAACTAGCTCATTGGTTACTATACTCATGGATCATCACAACAGTATTTGGCGTCAAAGCATAATCCCTAAAATAGAGAAGCCTAAAAATAAACGTATAAATTCTGATCATGGAACAACTTTAATGATTCATCTTCTTAGGGGACCCGGACCAAGCTATCAATACACATTAGGTAGTGGACATATATTTTTATTGAATATACACAGGGTTAGGAGTTTTCTTTTTTTTTTTAAATAAGTATTCAACTCAAGGTGGAAACATGACACAAAATGTTATTTGTAAAGTATTTTGTTGGTAAATTAAGACTTTGGATTATTTATTAAAGTCCAAATAAAATGAAAATCATGTTTGATAGCACATGCATGGCAAAGCATTTTAGCTTAGCATAAAGCGAAATCTTCTCGTGACAACTTGCTGCAGAACCTACCTCAAAAGTTTATAAAAAACTTTTTTTTTAAATTGCATGTGGAATCTGTTTATAGAATAAGGCAGAAAACATATTTATTGTAGCTTTTTACATAATACTAAATACTATACCTGCTAGTTATTTCTCATACAAACATCCTCTATCCTTCTAAGATACCTGAAACAGGATAAAGAACATTGACAAATCATCCATTTTATTATATTTTTTATTGGATACATGTTTTATCTAACTATTCTGGCTGATGGTGCAATAATTCCAAATCCTTCACAATCAACTATCTTGAGCTGTGACGTCAAAGATCTCCAAAAAAAAGATTTGGGCAGTGGGGGAAAAAACACAAAACAATGAAGATAATCCACACTGGAGAACTCAACTAGAAATAGGGCTAGAAATATCCGGGGATAACAAGGAACTGAACGAGAGACAGGTGTGACTTATCAAACTCATTGGTAACCATAGAAACAGAAAACATAGGAACAATATGACCAGTAAACAGAACATAATCCTGACAGGTATAAACATGGTAAAGATATCTCCAGTGGAATTTCTACTGTCATTATGACAATTGTTTTGAAACTAGTAACAGAAACTGGAAGTGTTGTTGATATAAATAATTAACTACAATTCATTTTGTTAATCCATAAAGAATCCAGGTTCTAATTTGGTATGTTCTTTAATAAAAACAATACTTTTATTGAAGAGAAATAATAAATATGATTTAATTTATGATTTCATAGTTTTTGTGTCACTGCAGTACAAGCAAGATCACCCCTGAGTCTCAAGAAACACTAAAAAAAAATTAAGCTTTTTTTTTTTTAGATTTACAGATTTTAATTGTATGGTAAAATTCCATCAAATTGAATAATCCTTACATATTATTTATATTATCAAATAAGAATTGTAAAGGAGTAAAATAAAAAAATAAAATAAAAAAATAAAAAGAGCATAAAACATTTTATATCAATTTTAATGGAACAAAGGAATTAACCATTTCAGTTTGAAACATTAAGTTCAGAAAATATGTTATATGAATAACAAATATATGAATACAAATCACATAAACTAAACACATAAACTGGTAAATTCCCTTGTTCCAGTAAGATTCAAACTAAATGTTTTATTAGTATTTTTTTTAACATTTAAAATTCTTAATTTATAATGAATGATGAATTCATGAATAATATGTAATGATTATTCAATACGGTTTGATGGAATTTTACTATACAACTGAAATTCGTAAATCTTAAAAAAAAAAAAAAAAAAAAAAANAAGTCTCTTGTGAAAGAAGAAAGTGAAGGAAGATGATGTGAAAATTATATAATGGCCATTTTCATACACAGCAAAAGACATTGACATATTTCCCACTATATTTTTCAACATGGAAAGCAGCAATTCCCCTAAATATAATCTCCACACATGACAATTGACAACAAACTGAAAGTCCATGAAACCGAAACTAACTGAAGTTAACCGTTACATCACACCCCCCTCCGGCAACGCGCCGTAAGAGAATGATGGTATAGGGAGGGATGAAGGGGGCTTGGGAGGAGGACGTGGATGAGGCAAAGGGAAGGTTGAACGATGTAGTGAAGGGATGGTGATGGCAGGACGAGGCAAAGGGATGGTGAAGGCGATGATGACGAGACCCAGATGGTACAGGTGGAGGAAGTACGATGGCGCAGACCCAGAGCTCCACAGAGTCAACAGTTTGCGGAGGAGACAAAGGCGGGAAGAGCCAAGACAGGTGTGGCTGCCGACATCTGGGGGACGACCAACGGAGACAAGGTGACAAACCTCGCAGGTGGAGCCAGAGTAACCGAGGACTGGGGCAATGCCAATGAGACTGAGGACAGAGGCGATGCTGAAAGGAGGAAGGAGGCCACTGCACCTGTAGGGGAGGAGGGACGGAGTGCAGCGGACGGACCGTATGTCTGTGGTGTAGGTGGAGCGACGACTGACCAAAGGGGGAGCCGGTGGGACGAGGGAACCTGGTGGAGCCGAAATGTGAGGAGCCAGGATTGAGCTGACGGGGCCGAAATGGAGCGAAGGGATCCGAGGCCGGAGACGGAGCCACAGGATCCTCTAAAGCAGGCGCTGCTGATGGTTGCTCGACCTGTGGCTTGACGTCCCGGCAGGGCATCTTCAGAGATGGCGCAGGGCTTCAAGCTTCTAGTAGCAGTGGGGCTGGAGGACTGGCTGAGCTCTGTGACGATGAAGGTGACACGAGATTGAACATGATGAAGGTGAATAGGACACAGTCCAAAAACATAAAAGAAATGAGCAAATCACCATCCATATCGTTCATAATGCGGTCTTTAAACAGCGATGATGGTCCAACAGAAGAATTATCGTTCTCAGTGCTGTCCTTGAACAGTGCTGAAGCATTAGATACTGTGTGGGCTAGGGTGAGAGTCGATCTTTCCTCATTGGCGTTCAGCAGCCAGTTCTCGGTTCCTGTTCCCTCTGCCACTAATGTCACAGGCACATACCCCTGTGTCTGGCTGTGCTCTGAATCTGGGCCGTACGCTCTTCAGTCTGGTGGTGTCTGGGAGGTTTATGGGGTCATGAAAGTTCGCCCCGATCCAGAACAGGGTCTTCAGGGTCTCGTCATCGAGTGGACAGATGATGGCAAGACGAAAAAACCCAGCAGAAAAAGAAAAGGAAATCGGTGCTCTCCTGAGCCACCTTTATGAACATAGCGTTCCAATCCATGTTTGGTCAGGTCATCTGTTCTGGTGTGTGCAGGCAGGCAGATGAAGACACAGAACAGTAAGGTTCCAAAGTTTACTTATATTAATCCAAACAGGTAGCAATCCATACAGGTAGCAGACTAACACACGCATATGCATAAACGTGACCGGACATTGAGTGCAGGAGAAGGTACCACATAAATAAACTCAAACAAGATCATTTATCAAACACAGCTGAAACAAACAAACTAATAATGATGGTAACCAAGGAGACAGATGAGTGGCAGGCATCTGAACATGTGACAATTGAAAAAAAACTAAATGTCCATGAAACCGAATCTAACTGAAGATAACTATTACAACATGTGGTTGTCCACACAAATCAGTGTCATTTATTTATCACCTTATTCATTTTATGCATTTATTTAAAAACAGCTTTTGTTTGTGTAGCCTAATACAGTCAGGTTGATTTAGACATATTAAATAACATTTTAACTAATATTTTAGTAAATTTAGATGTCACCATGTGAAACACATTTTAGTTTACCTGTCAAAACATTTTACAGTCTATGACATTTTAAAAGGTTTAGTCTAGAAAAATGTGACAATTTAGAAATCCAAAAGTGTTTGCAATACAAGCCTTTTTATGTCTTGTTTCGTAACATTTCTTGACAATCCACACCTACAATATTCACCTTATAACTTACTACAGCCGACACAGTCATTGATTTCTGTGCTGTGCTTTCCAAGGCCGAGACAATGTCTGTCAGCTCTCTGGGTGATTAATGTGAACTGACTGAGCTGTTCTCTGACACCTTGCACTTAAAACAATTGAACACCATTATTCCTGGCGAGGGTCAAACAAAAAAGGTTCACGTTTGCTGATGTACTTCTAGGCTTTATATTTTGGTATGACCTGGAACATTGCCTGGACATGTATATCAGCTCAGTTGCTGCCTTGTAAAATTATCATGGCATTTTTAGATCTAGGACGCTGTGTACCCGATGCAGGTCCCCGGCAATGACCATCTGGTTCAGGAAATAGCTGTCAGAGAAATATTGAGCCAACACTGAAAATACTGTATGTTATATGCACTGACTCTACCTTCAAATTCTTTTTAGTGCAGGTTTTAAAATCTCTCTTTGTCTATGACAAGAGAAACAGATATAGACAATTTTAGCAAGACATTTAACCCTATATAGCATGATATTAAAAATATTAAATACATTACAAGCTCATGATCCATATAAGATGATACCAATAAAATGGTTACAACTGAAGAGATGACTTTGAATGAACCAATAATAATATTATAAACCAATAATGAACTTAATTTTAAAATAATAATAATATATACGCATCATCTCTTTTTATTTAATTAATTTTTGAAAATGTGTTTGTTGCTTAAAAGCCACATTGTGTGACAATGGAATGAATGCAGTGGATATGTCAGGTATGGTCTGCGTTATATTCCTTCTTTTTTTTTTTTGTCTCTCTAGATGTTGAGGTGTAAAAATATTCAAATAAATAGAAATAGATTACAAAATAGCTTTGCATTATCACACAATGTAGCCTTCTAGCAACATAAATGACGCTCACAAAAAAAATGTAACATTACATGTGAAATAGAGGGTTAAGTATCCACCAAGTGGACAAGTATCCACAAAGTATGGCACTAGCCAATCTTCTATTTTCTTACTACTGAAGAAAAGATTGAAAAGAATCAGAATCTGATTACTCAGCAAATGTATTTATTCTCTGAGGGAAAGATTAATGCTTGACAAAACGACAACATCTGGATTTGGGGTGGAAAATTCACTGCTTAAATAAACATTTCTTTAAAAAAAAAAAACAGATCAATGTCACTTAGGACCTTGAGACTTAGAGTTCAGTAACAAACACCTAGGCATGATATGTACATAATGCTAAATACAAACACAAACTGGCATTTTTCTCTGTCAAGTTTCTAGATGTCAATCTAGTCTATGAACATATCTAACCCTGTGAACATAGAATTACTCATAATTTTCGTCCAAAAAGACTCCTTTCAATTTAGGACTCAAGGACAGGTTCTATAGGGAGACCAACATGTAGACAAACATACAGCTTATCAAGTGGAAAAGGAAATCTTAACTTACTCCCTGATTTTGAGCTAGTAAAAAGAGACGAAAGGGTTTGGCAGAACCTGGAATGATCTTTTATCAATAACACAATGCAGATGTAAGCCAAAGTGACTTGAACTCAAAATTGTCATATTCTATAAAACATTTTGTACCTGAAGAGTTTTAAACTAGGTTGACACATGAGATACGTTTAACACCACAATGTGATTTCTAAAAATCGGTTCTGATTGGAACCTTCAGAACTGTTTTTGGATTGCAGGGCAAACCGGAGCACCCGGATGAAACCCAAAGCCAGCACTCGAACCGAGGAAAACAGAACCAATTGAACCAAACTGGAAGCAAATGACAAAATAGAACAGACCAGGAAACAGAACAAATACGTGACAGCCGGTTAATCGACATGGGCAAATTGCAATCGAGGATTTAAAAAAAAATTGAGTTCTCGAATTTAATCGAGGAATCGTGACAGCCCTAAATGACAGATTTTTTCATTTTGGGGTGAACTATTTCTTAAAAAATAAATAATATGCATGACAATGATCCACAACACTTTAAATGATTGATAGATTGATTTTTATGATAGAGTGCAACATATTTTCACCACAAAATTTTATCTTGAGTTTGATCCTTTTTGGTGCTTGTCTTATTATGAGTCAGAAGACTTGATTACTTTAATTACACCACTTATTACAATAAATGTTGATGCAACGTGAACTTCATCAAAATAGCTTTATAAACTGATCTCCAGAAGTTGAGAAAAATTTGATTTAGCACAAATGAAAACAATGTTTGGTATCCAAAAGCCCAGCATATAACATGCCTCTCTTTGGTTTTTGCTCTCTGTTAGATCATGTTAGCTAATGCATTAACAAATGAGGCCTTACTGTAAAAGCGATACCAAAAAAATCTATTGCCTAACAAAAAAATTCAAAATAAAATAAAATAAAATAAAATACCTAAATAATGCAAACAAGTCACTGGACAACATTACTTGGGCTACATATAAAGAAACAAAATACATGTGCCATGGATAAATAAAATGAAATTGCCGCCACACAAAAAATATTATTGATGAAAATAATATGAGAACAAAAAAGTGCTAGTTATTAATAACGCATCAATGTTTTTGTTTTTTTTTAAACATTTTTAATGTAACAGTAATAGTAAACGTCTTTAATATTACTGTTTCAAATAACATTGCAGTTTGAGCTGAAGGTGAAGAGTAAAATGCCTTTCTTTGCCTCTTTTAAATTATTATTATTTATTAAAATCAATATTTATATTAATATTATTAATAATTATTATTTCAAATCATAGGCATGCAGTGACATTGAGTAACACTGTTTACAAATTCATCAAAATCAAAAGTGACTCTTGGGTTGACCATCCAAGATGTCACCATAATTCATCACATACTGTTTATAATTAAGGGGATGGAAACATACCGTACAATAATAACAGCACAACTGATTCTGTGCAATTCACTGCATAGGGTTGATTAATTCTGTGCTGATTAATTGAGTCAAGCCACTGAGGAGAAGAAATACTTATATTTAAAGTGTCACTTTTATTAAATGAATATTTGATTTGTTTCTTATTTAACGATAAATGTGAGCTGCAATTTCTACAGTAAATGATGACATTTGCATTTGCATTTTACAATCTAAAATCATCCATTAGAAATTAAACTTTATTAAAGAAGGTAACCAAAATTCAGTCTGGATTCACATCTGTTGTGCGCACATGGATCAGAAGTCTAAATCCTCAAACAGCCACACAAGCAGATACCTACATTATCTCTCCCTGCCCTCCTCATATTCCCACTAAGCTACTTACCCACATCAACACTGTTACCATTCCAAGCCAGATTACCAGTCAAATGAGATGTCATCCACTTCCAGGCCTAGCTGTTTTTCTCCTCCTCCTAAATAAGGCTGAGCTACCATTACTGAACTAAATGCTGCACAATAACACATCCCGACAACAGAGAGTTCTTGCTGGACATCTGAATGGAACAAGGACCAAAGTGGACTTAATAAAGGGTAAATCGTCTTCTTGGAAGGTTAATGAGTAAAGTGCTTGCTAATCCGTTTTACCTGCAACCTTTTAAGCTTGGTTTTGTTGAACAGCAAGACAGGTGCTTTGAATTGTTGCATACCACACCTCAGAACCAGGGCCAGTTCAGCCCCCAAAAAAAAAAATCTAATTTGGTGATGCACAGATTTGACAATTTTGGATAACCGATAACCAATAATTCTTTACATTTGAAAGCCAATAACCCATATATTGGCTGATAAATCTAAATCTAAATTTTGATATACTTTGAGAGCCTGATTACAAAATCAAAAGTCTCACCATTAAAACCATGTCCAAAACACTTCAATATAAATCAAACATGTACAGTACAGTATCCTAGTTTGAACCAGTATAAGATTCCTTAACTAACTCCTATGGCCAACTTTCTTTATAAAAAAAAAATGGTAACACTTGTTTCATTTGTTAGCATTAGTTAACATGAACCAACAATGAATGAACAATACTTATACAGGATTTTATAAGACATTTTTAAGATCCAAAGTTGTCTCTGTTAACATTAGTTAATGCACTGTGAACTAACATGAACACAAATATTTTATTAACTAACATTCACAAAGGTTTTTGCTCTCTGTTAGTTCATGTTAGCTAATGCATAAACAAATGAGGCCTTATTGTAAAGTGATACCAAAAAATATATTGCCTAACAAAATTAAAATAAAATAAAATACCAAAATAATGCAAACATGTCATTGGACAACATTACTTAGGCTACATAAAGAAACAAAATACATGTGCCATGGATAAATAAAATGAAATTGCCACCGCACGGGCAAAAAGGGAATGATTTTAATCAAACCATATTGTTGATGAAAATAATATGAGAAAAAAAAAGTGCTAGTTATTAATAACACATCAATGTTTTATTTTTATTTTTATTTAAACATTTTTAATATAACAGTAATAGTAAATGTTTCAAATAACATTGCAGTTTGAGCTGAAGCTGAAGAGAACAAACACCCGTAAACTGAGGAGATTTGCTAAAGAAGGTTAATCAACTCAACGGTTGATGAAGCATGGCACCTAAAACCAAAGAGTTTACAACTTTAATGTACATAATTTAAACTAAGCCAAACGCATCCTATATCAGATTAATCAGATATATACACAAAATAAACATAATATTACAACTTCAAGTGTGGCAAAATGCTGCGAATGCTCAGGCGAACTTGACTGTGCTGAACTCCGTACACGCGGCCTTTCAGCCACAATGTGCTCATTGTGCTCTAAAACACTGGCGCACAAAGAATTCACATTCTTTTACAGTTGTGTTCTCATTATAATTTTATGTAGCCTTTATGACAGATTTGTGCTGCACATGTTGCACTTAACTTTATCTTCCTTTTAGAATTGATTTCAATCATTTCAAGCAATTCAAAGCCATCATGGCGAACAGTGCATCTGAAGGAAATAATACATTATCTATCGGCTTTAATATATCGGCCCAATTTTTTTATTGGATCGATAACTATAACATTAAAAATGAACATTTGTCGGCCGATATATCATGCATCCTTAATTTTCATTTTGGGACAACTATATACACTCACCTAAAGGATTATTAGGAACACCTGTTCAATTTCTCATTAATGCAATTATCTAATCAACCAATCACATGGCAGTTGCTTCAATGCATTTAGGGGTGTGGTCCTCGTCAAGACAATCTCCTGAACTCCAAACTGAATGTCAGAATGTGAAAGAAAGGTCATTTAAGCAATTTTGAGCATGGCATGGTTGTTGGTGCCAGACGGGCCGGTCTGAGTATTTCACAATCTGCTCAGTTACTGGGATTTTCACGCACAACCATTTCTAGGGTTTACAAAGAATGGTGTGAAAAGGGAAAAACATCCAGTATGCGGCAGTCCTGTGGGCGAAAATGCCTTGTTGATGCTAGAGGTCAGAGGAGAATGGGCCGACTGATTCAAGCTGAAAGAAGATCAACTTTGACTGAAATAACCACTTGTTACAACCGAGGTATGCAGCAAAGCATTTGTGAAGCCACAACACGCACAACCTTGAGGCGGATGGGCTACAACAGCAGAAGACCCCACCAGGTACCACTCATCTCCACTACAAATAGGAAAAAGAGGCTACAATTTGCACTAGCTCACCAAAATTGGACAGCTGAAGACTGGAAAAATGTTGCCTGGTCTGATGAGTCTCGATTTCTGTTGAGACATTCAGATGGTAGAGTCAGAATTTGGCGTAAACAGAATGAGAACATGGATCCATCATGCCTTGTTTCCACGGTGCAGGCTGGTGGTGGTGGTGTAATGGTGTGGGGGATGTTTTCTTGGCACACTTTAGGCCCCTTAGTGCCAATTGGGCATCATTTAAATGCCACGGCCTTCCTGAGCATTGTTTCTGACCATGTCCATCCCTTTATGACCACCATGTACCCATCCTCTGATGGCTACTTCCAGCAGGATAATGCACCATGTCACAAAGCTCAAATCATTTCAAATTGGTTTCTTGAACATGACAATGAGTTCACTGTACTAAAATGGCCCCCACAGTCACCAGATCTCAACCCAATAGAGCATCTTTGGGATGTAGTGGAACGGGAGCTTCGTGCCCTGGATGTGCATCCCACAAATCTCCATCAACTGCAAGATGCTATCCTATCAATATGGGCCGACATTTCTAAAGAATGCTTTCAGCACCTTATTGAATCAATGCCACGTAGAATTAAGGCAGTTCTGAAGGCGAAAGGGGGTCAAACACAGTATTAGTATGGTGTTCCTAATAATCCTTTAGGTGAGTGTAGTTTGTGGTCAGTAAGATTTAAGAAGTTAATGCTTTTATTCATCAAGGACACATTAAAATTATCACTTTTTTTTTTTTTTAAGAATCCTAAAAAACTTATCACAGTTTCCTCAAAAACATTTAGCAGTGCAACTATTGATAATATTGATAATTATAAGAAATTATCAAACAAAATTGATAAAAAGAAGAAATGTTTCCTGTGCAGCAAATTGATTGATTTCTAAAGGATCATGTGAAACTTATGACTGGAGTAATGATGCTGAACATTCAGCTTTGCATCACAGAAATAAATTGAATTTTGAAATATATTAAAATAGAAAAAAAGTTATTGGAATTTTAAAAAATATTTCACAATATTACTGTAGTGTATTTACTGTATTTTTGATCAAATAAATGCAACACTGATGACCATAAAATACTTTTTAAAAAAAAATCTTACCAACGCCTACACAGTGCGTTGTACGTTGTAAAGTAATTATTTGTACATGAGTGGGTGGTTGGATTAGTCAGAATACAATGTATTAGAAAGCTCCCTAAATTGGCTAATTGGGCTAAGACCATGCAGAATTTTGTTAAAAAATTAAAGTTTGCTATGCTGAATAACTCCAAATTGCATTTCTTTGCCTTCAAGTTTATGACAATGCAATGTGCAAAATGCTTATTTTAAAGTCCCCCTGCAGTCAATAATTTTATCCCTTAAAACTCATCTTTGATCACCAAAATGCCATTTTTCCTGTGAAAAGTTTTTTTTCTTATTTTTTCTTCTTTTGAATTTTGAATGTAACTCTACATCCTTGCCTCATTTAGTATACAGTCAGGGATAATACGTTAATTAGCCCCACCTCCACTCAGTCACACAAACTCACACGAGATCCACTCGGTCAACTTACTGAGGTAAACGCTGTACGATGGTATCGCTCTTTACAACATCGGACACATAACGGTAATTATGATTAGCCTTTTGTTTGACTATGTTATCAAACAGCTAATAATGTGTTGCTAATGTTACACAAACCATGTTCCCGCTCGCCATGTTAGAGTCAGACAGCTGCCTTCTAACAATCAGTATCCATACAAACGCTTTGAACAGGCATATAGGAGATAGTTCATCATAACATCGTAATATACATCATACACCCGCTATATTGTTAAATCTACACGATTTTTCATATCAACAGAAAAATATACCAGGATAACCTAGCTTCTCGAGACTCCCCTGCTAGTTCGCTGTTAATGATATGCTAAAGCCCGCCGGCACATTGATATGATTGGTTACAAGGTAGTTTGTGACATCACAGACACCAGCGATGTCAAACCGCGTTTTTGAGGCTTTTTTTTTTTTTTCACAGCAGTTTTATGGAGAAAATACTCAGCAATGGTGCTGACATATGAATTTGCACATGGTTTGTCTTAAAGCATATTAAAAACACCACACAGACATATAAACAACATTAAAAACTTGATTTTCACCACAGGGGGTTTTTAACTGTTGGACAACTCAGAAGTTAAACCTCTTAAAATTAGCCAAATAGAATTGAGTGTAATCCCATCCAAACTGTCTGTTTCTCATCATCTTACTGATAATCTCTGGATTTAGAATCTTTGGGTTTAACATGTTTAACATGTTTGCAACACCCAGTTTGATTTCATCCGGGGGTTCCCAATTCCTCGTTAGAACATCCCGACTGACATGTGCTGTGTTCGAAATCATCCCAAATACCCATTTGTCCACTAATTTAGTCCACTTGAAGAAGTGAATGAAAACGAGTGAGTGAATTCGGACACTGAGTGTGCCGGAAGGGCTGTTGCTTTTGCATACTTTGTGCATGCCGTTTAATAATAATTTGAAACCTTAAACTGGCAGCCCCAGTAGTAATGAAAATTATCTTGAGCTCTGTCATGAAAACTACCATGTATAAACCTTAATTAAACAATTTAATAATCAGCTAAAAATGAATTTATACCTGTATCTGTTACGGTGCTGGTGTATAAGGGACGAGGCAGTACACGGAAATCCACAAATAAGGGTCTTTACTGAACGAAGGAGAATACATACACTCAAACACATAAAATATAACATTAAGTTCGGACAGGGAGTGAAGGGAGGTGAGTCCATTATAAAGGGAGTGATGATGATGAAGTCCAGGTGCAGGTGATGAGTGCTGATGGTGAGATGACGAGGAAGTGAGTGCAGGTTTGGAAACAGGAGGATGATGGGAAATGGAGTCCGGGAGACAAGGGAACTGTGACAGTATCACATTACGCTGTAGCCACATTGGGAGGTGGATGGATGGAAGATTCAGCTGCGGGCGCCAGATGAGCAAATTCATTCTGCGTATTGTGACTCTCACAGTGCATTATGGGTATTCTCTAGCTGTTGAATGTACATCAGTTGTACACTTGTTATTGTGGTGCATTGTGGGATTGAATGAGTGCATTCTGTAATGTCCACTATGGTTTCGGATACCACTAAAAATGCGTCTGTCCCCTCAAATCAACATGTTCTCCAACAAATACGACAATATAGGTCGTTTGTCACTTCCCTGAAATACGACTCATAGGAGCGTTTACTAAAGTGGCGCCCCTATCGACAACAGGACACTTTCATTTGAATTCATCAAATACGACCCATACGAGCATTTGCTTTCATTTTAATGCATTGTTCCCTTTTATCTGCGTCATTTTTCGGGTTTCGCGTAGCTCAACTGGTAGAGCATTGCAATAACAATATGCAATAATGTGATCATGCGATCGTGGGTTCGATCTCAGGGAACACATGTGCTCATAAAGTGTAAATGCACTATAAATCACTAAGGTTAGGTTTAGGGGTGGGGTGGGTGTAGTCATTAATAAAATTTAATTTTGGTAAATGGAAAAAGGAGAAATGGTGTAAAACATCCACACATTGCATTTAAATAAACACGCATTTTAATTGGTAACGACAGTCATATGTCATTTCATGACGACAGACGTAACACGACACTGTCATTATTTTTATGACCACTAGAGGGCGCATGACTTCAAAACGTAAATATAGGTCGTAATATGGTGCTTAAAAAACGACCTATAGGGTCGTTTTTTTTTGGAGGACAGTCTCCCTCAAATAGTGCCCTATTTAAGGGTATAGGGGGCGATTTCGGACATAGCCAAGGTCCCTACTCCCTGAACAAGGGATATATGTTGAAGTTCACTTCACTTAACAAAATGCGTTCATTCGCAACACCCTGCAATGTCATCAAACACAGACGAAACTCAAGTCGCGCATATTAGAGGAGTTTAAGGTTTGATGTCATTATATACTTTTATCAATAAATATAATTTAAATTACCATATTTCATTTAATATTTTTGTGTATAAAACCCATATACATTTTTATTTTATTTTGTTTATATAGTATCCATATACATATTAATTAATTATACAATTCTCTTAGTCTAATCTGTAAAATTCAAAAGCCCTAAACTGAATGATAAAATGTATGTTGCGATGTTTAATATGAAAATAAATATAATTTGGTTACGTCTTTTTATATTATTTAACCCGTAATTATGATGTTATTGATTATGATGTATTATGATGAAGTTGCCTTGTAACTGTTGCTTCTCATGCAATTTACACCCTTGAACAGCCACATACAAACATACCTGCTTCGGATTTGGCCTTAAGATAGCAAAATACCCTTTTTTTTAAGTTCGCAGAGCACATATGGTCGAATGGAACCACGCCTCAAATGAGCCTGTCAGATAAGAGAGACATAAAAAATGTGCAAAGCAGGAAGGTGCGAGGACTGGAATTGGGATCCCCTAATTTAAAACAACTCAAAACTGTCTAAAGCACAGCATACATTCTTTAGAGTAGATAAAACTTGTGTTTAGAGATAGACTCAATACATCCTTCCTATTTGAAACAATTTTTTTTGTCTACATAATCTATCTATTAAGATCAGTAGGTAATTACAGGAATTACATTCATCAGAATAAACACAAAGAAAGCTTTCACACAGAAAATACTTTTACACTTCTCAACAAAAACTAAAATTGAAATCACAATATGGCTTAGTGTGATTATCAAATCACAAAAGGCTGTGTTTTAATAATACTTAATTTTAGGGATGCACCGGTTGACAGGCCATAAATCGGAATCGTTTTTTTTTTGTCCGATTTTTCCGGAAGTGCGCCCGCGTGCACAGACTACATTTTTGCAATCATTCGCGAAACGACCTGCGCGAAGTGATATAAGCGACGCCCTGACAGCTTCGGCAAGCGCGCTCTGTTGCAGGGGTAACCATGACTTGGGCAAGAGAGGCAGATGCCGTTTGATGCTGCAGGTAAACTGCAAACAGCCTTGGTTTTATTTAGTTTCACTGGTAAAGACCTTTTTTTCTTTACACCAAGTTTAAAAATGAAAACAAATGCTGAATGCGGATTAAGTAAAATCTTTGTTTGGAGTGTTGAATGTGTTTTGATTGTGTTGTTTGGATTGTGGAACTATGCAGTTGTTGCCTTTAAAATGACATGGCTACAGTTAATGTTTTCATTTAAAGTTTCAACCCAATTTAAAAACAAAAGCTAAATACTTTTGTCAGTAGGCCTACCTATGTATGTATTGAATGTAGGCTACTTACTGCGCAGTTACTGCTGTTAATTTCAGATGGTTACAGTTATTGTTTTTAATATCCAAAACCCAGTTTAGCCTGTTAAATACCAAATAAACATCTTGTTTATGTATACTTTCATTCTTTCTTGTTTGTTGCTTGATAAGAATAATAATTTTTAAAAAATCAGAAATCGGTATCGGAATCGGCCAGTTTGCTTGTAAAAAAATCGGTATCGGAATCGGCCATGAAAAATCATGATCGTGCATCCCTACTTAATTTAATTTAATAAATATAATCTGTTTTGCTGCGTGTCAAGTGAAGCCACTGTGTTCATTTACACGTGCAGCTCATGATCCAGTTTTCAGTGTCTCAAACTGAATAAGTGCAGAAAACTCTGTCTATGTGCTGTGAATTTAACCAATATTTGGAAATGCAACGTGCACCAGGTTGGCTTTACTTTACTTTTTTGTGGATAGATTACAGCATTTCACTGGATTTGTAACGACAAGAGTTTGTAAACCTGCTTCCAAAACTGCAGTTAAGTATATTCTACATTTACTACAATACACTCTTAAAAATCAATGTCCCAAAATTTGTTTTTGTTTACACTTTATTTCCATTTCCACTTTAGACATTCTACTAACTATAAGTACATGTCTAACTATAACTACATGTCAATTACCCTCATTAATTTGCAACTTCATGTCAACTAGCTAGGATAAATAGACTGTTAGGTTAGGGTTCGGGTTAGTAGAATAAGGCCCAATCCCAATTCTATTTTATACCCCTTCCCCTTCCCCTTCCCCTTCCCCTTCCCCCTACGCCTACCCCTTCCCCTTGCCCCTTGAAACAGAGTGTCAAGGGGTAGGGCTGAAAATATTCCCCTAAGAAATGGGACACCACTACTAGACCGTTACACGTCATCAAAACGTATGAGCCTGCGTGTTTCCTCAGGAGTCCCTGGTTGATACAGAACATACAATACTGATGAATAAGCACGCAAACTGAATGCACTTTTTGTTTATATCATGTAACGTACACGTATTTATGGACGTAACCACAACAAAACAATACATTAATCAGGCATGCGGCAAAAAGACAAGTTAGCTGCCACCGGATTTGAATTTATGTTGTCAAATCAACGCGGGTTTCAATAAAATATAAAAAAATATGTTGTGGAACTATCATAAAGTAAAAAACATTAGCGAACTTTTTTCATAGCGATTTTAACAAATCTTTTTTCGGAGAACATAACCGTATACATGAACACAAGATTAAAGGCAACATAAAACAAGTGATTATTTATTACTAAAATACTGTTTACCGTAAAAAAATACTTACATTTATGGGTCTCTCTGCTCGCTCGGTCGGCCATGTTGGAAATTTATCATACCCCTTCGTCTGAAGTGTGGTCCCGAAAAATCTTCGTTTGAAGGGCTACCTGGCCCTTCCCCCTACCCCTTCCCCTCCAACCAAATGAGAATTGGGACACCCCTACCCCTTCACGTGAACGCGCGAAACAAAGGGGAAGGGGAAAGGGGAAGGGGTAAGGGGTAGAATTGGGATTGGGCCTAAGTGTACATGTACTGAACATGCAAATTTACTTATAATCAATAGAATGTCTGTTGGGGACCATCAAAATAGTGTTAGCAGATATTAAGAAGAGTCTACTAATACTGGTAGTTGACATGTAGTTACAAAGTTACTTATAGTTAGTAGAATGCCTAAAGCAGACTATTGAAATAAAGTTTTGCTGGGTTTTTTGCAATGATTCCATTGAACACCCATTTTTGGTTCCCCAAAGAATCTTTCAGTGAACAGGATTTTTTTGTCTTTGTGTGAAGAACATTACGTAGAACTCTGAAGCGCTGCACTGTCAACGTAAACAGCATAGGAGAATTACACGGAAGAGACGAATTTGTTGAATAAAGACGATATTTTTGTTTTGTTTTGCGCACAAAAAGTATTCTCGTCACTTTATAAAACTAAGGTTGAACCACTGTAGTCACATGGATTATTTTAACTATGTCTTTTCTACCTTTCTGGGCCTTAAGAGTAGAAATTAAATTGCTGTCTACGGAGGAGTCAGAGAGCTCTCGGATTTCATCAAAAATATCTTAATTTGTGTTCCCAAGATGAACGAGTTTGGAACGACATGAGTTGTGAGTAATTAATGACAGCATTTTAATTTTTGGGTGAACTAAACCTTTAAATTTGCTAAATAGCAAAATTGTTATTAAATCAAATACACAACATTTAATTTAGTTACAATAACAAAACCAAATTAAATGGTTAGATCTAGAAGAAATGTCTCCTTAAGGTCACAATTGCAGATCTTTCTACAGTGAAGTGTGAGAGCTGAACTGACCACTGCAGCCATGTGAGGTGGACAACACTGGAACTAATTCTCAGCAATTACAAAGAGGCACTCAGTGGCACACTGCACTCTGACCAGCTCTTGAAGATCACATTACCATCACAAAACCGTCCAAACTGTCCAGAAGTAAAGCAATCTGCTTAAAGTGAATTCCTACAGAACTTCAACACTTCACATCCACATAAGCAGGGACATACATTTTATATGAGCAGCTTTAAATTGTTAATCTGTCCCTCTTCTCTGTTTGCTGATTGCTGTCTGATGCAGACGTATAGATTAAGGGTGATGATAAAGCGCTGACAAAGGCACCTCTTTATCAGACAGTACAGTCAACTGAGGCTATTTACAGCCACACATGAATCTCCTGATTATATGTCTTCAGTTTCAATGAATAGCATAAAACATTGTAATTTAAACTGAAATTGTTACTTGTTAAACATGCTTGCTCTGTGCGAACAACCCTCTGCGTGTAAGACATCACTGCTTCTTTCAAACATAACTGAAATCATGGCTTTGCATTTACTGTGAATATTCACAAAATTAAAACATTTTAAGCACAATGTAGAAGTGCTATGCATAGTCTGCACAACTTTACACAGCTGGTTTCCAAAAACTGAACCCCCTAGTTTCACCAAAAAGAAATGCAAAAGAGTAATTGTTTTCAAACTAGTTTTCTGAATACAGCTCGTCTGCAAATGGTGAGACACAAAGATAGTTCCGCCCCCCAACATGAGTCGATGCTGTTGTCAAGCTGGTTAGGATACTTAAACAAACAAAGCAAAGTTTTGATAGTACAAATCAAACCCATGAAAGGTTGTCTTTACTTGTTAAGATGGTAAAACATTGGGAAAAAATTACACTTCAGCTTTAATACTGGTTGGATCACAGTATGCAACAGCTGAACAAAAGACATCTAAGATGTATATAAAAAGGAAATTAGAAGTGTGACAATGTTGGCTGGAATACACAACACACTAGGCATTATACACTTACCAACTTTGTAAATGGTTACAGAGAAAAACTGAGCATTGTACACTAAATGGCTGAGGATCACACAATACCAGACTTTTAAAGGATTAGTTCACTTTCAAATTAAAATTTCCTGATTATTTACTCACCCCCATGTCATCCAAGATGTTCATGTCTTTCTTTCTTCAGTAGAAAAGAAATTAAGGTTTTTGATGAAAACATTCCAGGATTTTTCTCCATAGTGGACTTCAATGGAGCTCAAATGGTTGAAGGTCAAAATTACAGTTTACAGCGATCCCAGATGAGAAATAAGGGTCTTATCATCGCTCATTTTCAAAAAATTTTTTTTTTAATTTAATACGTTTTAACCATAAATGCTCATCTTGAACTAGCTCTCCTCTTCTTCTCTATTAGAATTCCAGCAGTGTAGACACTGCTAAGTGTATTACTGCCCTCCACAAGTCAAGGTTTGAACTAAATTGTCATATACAATATGCTAGTGTAAGTATATAACAATTAGTTCAAACTTTAACCTGTGAAGGGCAGTAATACACTTAGCAGTGTCTACACTGCCGGAATTCTAATAGAGAAGAAGAGGAGAGCTAGTTCAAGATGAGCATTTATTGTTAAAACAATATATACGTTTTTTTGTTGTTGTTTTTTTAGAAAATGAGCGATGGTTTCTCTAGATAAGACCCTTATTCCTCGTCTGGGATCGTGTAGAACGTTTTGAAGCTGCAATGAAACTAATTTTGACCTTCAACCGTTTGGGGTCCACTGAAGTCCATTATAAGGAGAAAAATCCTGGAATGTTTTTATCAAAAACCTTAATTTCTTTTTGACTGAAGAAAGAAAGACATGAACGACTTGGATGACAAGGGGGTGAGTAAATTATCAGGAAATTTGAATTTGAAAGTGAACTAATCCTTTAAATTTTTCCCAAGTTTCCAACACAACACACTCACACAGAAACATGTGCCTCGTTGCTGAAATGAATGAAAAATGAAAACAATTTGTGTTTTAAAATCAGCTCAAAATCAGCTCAAAATAATAACGTTTTCAGACTATGGAATTACAAAACAATGTCTTCTGCACCCATCATATATCTTACACTATATGATTTTCTGCAAAATCCGTCAACTCAAGCTGAAAATTCTTAATTTTATATCTTTTATATCATCATTTGTAAGCTATTAAATCTAACTTTCTTCAAACAATTCACTGCCAATGTCACAGTTTCACAGTTTGCAAAGAAAAGCCTTTACAAACGTTTTTTAGAGATTTTGTTTTCTGACTGACAAAACAAAAACAGAGATTCAAGCATGTTTGAAAATGCAATCGGTCTGGATGTTTTTATTGTCCTTTTTCACATCACAATGGACAGAATGTATCATCCAGACAAAACGAACCCTCAAACCACACATATTATGAGTGGAGGTTCATGATGCATGAAGATCTTGTTTATGAACAGAAGGTTGTAAAACGTCCAGTAGACGATATAAGCATGAATTTACATCACTGGTTATAATAAAGTACATATAACGGGAAAAACGAATTACTTTGTTGCATTTTATGCCTCAAACGAATGGTCTTTGCTGAATCAGACATTGTCACTGGTGTTTTTAGATACATTAAGTCCCATTATTGCATAAACCAGCATAAATCAAGTAAATCTGTTCGCAAAGTGTAAGCAAACTAGGTGATCACACGTGTCGCACATGAACAATGTTTAAAGACACGAAGCTTCTACCACACAGTTACATTCATTACAAAAGCACCGATGATATAACCTTCCGTTTCTCTCTGCACACTTCATATTTGAAAATCCCAACATTGCGAATGTAATCTGAGCAGCGCATTAATGTGCATTCATACATTACTGAATATAAAGAGATACAAACACTCCGCAACTCGACTTACCTTCCAGATCCAGGCCATCTTAAGACTGAATAAATAGCTCACAGCGCTGAAGTGCTCGTACCAATCATAGGCGAAAAGGCCAATACCGGCTGTTTAATGGTTTATTCATATGCGCCATGGATGCCCGTCGTTGGTGTGGTGATGAAACATTTCAGTAAATATTGTGGAGTACCGTTATTCATGCTCTATTCCCTGATCTACAGAGCTCGGGTTGACATGCGCTCCTATTGGCTCATGGCTACGAGAGTCCCGCCCCTTCATCATGTGACTGTGATTTTTCATTTCTGTGCTATTCAGTGTAAAGTAGGATGATGTGTGAGCGTGAGTGTACTTCACTATTGTAACAAAGAGAGTATATTTATGCAGAGGGCTACTTAAGAGTAATACAATCATCTTTTTTATAAGACAATTTCATGTTATTGTTAGAAAAACTAACAGGATTATGTGCTCACTATATAATTATAGCTTGGAAAAAAGTTATTGTTATAAGTCAAATGTGTCATAAGGACATTACAATATGGTTTGTCAGATAAAAATATTAACATGACAAAAATACATGTGGCTAATAGGCTGTAAAGTAATTTACGGTGCTGATCAATTAGAGAAAGAAAGAAATGACAGAAACAGTTTAAACGTGTTAAAGGATTAAATTAAATGAAATAAAATATAAAATGCATACAATGATTAAAAGAGAAATTACCATTATAGTTTAAAAATGTGTTTTTAAATTTGTATTCAGAAGTGAGCTAAACCTGAAAAAAAATCCTATTACCTTTTTTTTCCTTCTTTGTAAAAACAAATAAATATAAACA
>RJVU01055202.1:445299-496781 GCA_003731715.1 Anabarilius grahami
AGAATTGTGAAAATGCAGAAAACTGTTTGGGTTAAGATGTGGGTTATGTTTAGATTATATTATTTAAAACTAGCAACAAAAGTAGTCTATTGAATGTCCCCATTTAGATAGCTAGTGTGTGTGTGCTTGTGTGTGCGTGTGTGTGGTTCAAGTAAACCAGTGGTTCTCAACCTGTGGCCGTCACGAATGCAAATATGGCCAATGATATGCCGACCAAATTTTTTTTAAAAATCCAGTTTTACAATTTATTTTTGTTTTTAAATTAAATTAAAATGGATTAAATGAATTAAATTTAATTAAATGAAGTTTGAACTCTAATGTTTTTTGTCATATATAATCATTTTGGTGATCATATATTATTTCCAGACATGCGCAGACCTACTATATACTGAGTACTACTCAGTTAAGGAGTAGGAGAGACCGGGGCAATTGTAACAAATTTTGGTCTTATCGTCATTACTCAAAAACCTTTTGAAATATTTGGATACAATTTTTTATGTCAGTAACTTGTATCTGTGTTCTACTTGTTAACAGTCACCAAATGTTTCTACAAGCAATGTTAGAGTCACAATATTGATTGAAACTTTAGAAGTCAAATGTTACATCTGCCCCCACATGCGGGGGCGATTGTAACAGCATATGGGGGCAATTGTAACAACACATGTAATACCTTCATATAAATACCAATAACCACAATAAACTCCAGATAATATGGATATAGTTAAAACTATTTGATATCCACTACATCCATTTGATACTACATCTATTTAATATACACTTGGTCTGAACCTAGACATGCTGTGAACAGAGAGTAAAGGGCCTACTCAGTAAAATGGATCCCCAGATTGAGAGGCAAAAACACTTTTCTTAAATCATTGGAAAAAATAATCTATTTTGATGTCCTTACTAAACGGGACACTATCCTGATGGTGTCAGGGGCAATTGTAATGCAGTGTTACAATTGCCCCCGACTGTACCACCCCGTGACAAGCTACCCTGCTAGCTAGAAACAACAAAGCTAATGTTTGACAAAGATATTAAATGTTAGACAACAGAATGTTCATCAAAACAAGACAGATTTCAATTCATAGACATTAAGGGTTAAGACAGTATGAGGAAAATACTGTAGATGAAAAAAAATACTTTTATACCTCAAAAATTTGTCTTTGCAGAAAAACTTTACCAAGTATGATAGAAGTTTGTCCTTTGGCATGCAGAGAGGGATCTCCAGAGCACATGCAAAATGAGTTTCATGGTTCTGTCTCGTTTCTGACTGGTGTAATTTGAGATGTTACAATTGCCCCCGGCCCCTACTACTCAGTTAATGAACACTTACAAGTGCGCGCTTTGGCAGAATTCCAAAAGTAGCAATTCGTTTTGTACATTTAGGGATCAAAATAGACAAATTTGTTATTAGAGAAGAAAAACAAAATGAGGAACATACCAATGAAGGAACACAGTGGTAATACGAATGGAAGAATCAGTTTGCTGTCAATGAGCGAGATGGGCAGCCTTTGCTCTGTAGTAAAGTACTTGGCATATGCAAAACCTACAATGTCAAAAGACATGTGAATTCCATGTGTTTGTTGTAGGCCTATTTGTATTTTAAATTGATCAAAAATAAGGTTCCGCATCGGCACACCCATCTGATGAAGATATAGATTGTACAGTATAAAAATCATTATGTCTAAGTCCCCATACAACATGGAAACTGGCACATGCATATCAGTATTATAAAAGATATACATAATAGATAATTATATTGTATGTTTTTTTTTCCATGTTCTCTAGAAAGTGCTAACAAATGCGATCTAAAAGATCACAAGAACCATTCATTAAAAATCAGTTTACATATGAAGACCATTTAAAAAATAAAGCATGCTGAAAATGAGAGTTTGATGAAATGTGCAAATGTTATTGAAGCTAAACTAGGTCACAGTAACATGAAACAGTGAGAATTGTGGCTGATTCTACATGATTACACAGCATGGAAGGTCATGAAGTCCACAGCACAATGTAACACTGGCTCTGCGTTAATTCAGGCATTGTGCGGCTCTGTGAGATGGATTCTGAATGATGGTCTCTCTTGGGCTCTGTAATTCTCTGCCTGCACTGACAGACTCAACAATGCAACTAGACTAGAGAAACTTCCCTTCATAAGTTTTCAGGCCCTTCTTGACAAAACAGTGCACAGGAATGCACATATTTTCAAAATACTCTCAGTCAGCTTGCACAACGCCATGCACATTCATTTTTGGTTTTTGGGAAGTAGTTAGTGCTATGAGACATTTACTAGAGAGAGAGAGAGAGAGAGAGAGAGAGAGAAAGGGGTATTGCTTTACATCTGAGGTGATGCTAAAATACAGCTATGAGCTACTGAGCTCAGTGCCCTCCACTATTTAACTAATTCAGCATCAGGGAGATAACCCACCCTTAAAGGGTTAGTTCATCCAAAAATGAAAATTATCCCTTGATTTACTCACCCTCAAGCCGTCCTAGGTGTATATAACTATCTTCTTTCAGACAAACACAATCGGAGATATATAAAAAAATAAATAAATTGAAGCCCCAAAAAATGCATCATAAAAATAATCCATACGGCTCCTGGGGGTTAATAAAGGCCTTCTGAAGCGAAGCGATGGGTTTTGTAAGAAAAATATCCATATTTAAAACTTAAACTAAAATAACTTACTTCCAGCAGACGACTGTACGCATACTGCACAAGTCTCCACAAGAGTAACCACTGACGCGATGTAGGACGTACGATGTAAGCATAGGCGCCGATCCCGAGCACCCACGGAAAAATATGTTCTCCACTGATTTAAACAATGAAAAACCGATCGCAGCTTTCAGACACGATTATCTTCACCTTTTTATAGTTTATTTGAGGCCATTTCTATTGCGTTATTTTAATGAAAAATGTAGAGAGTGCACAAATCTTTCAGCTCGCAGGTGGATTTCCTTTACTCTCGCACTCAACTGGACGCGCGCACAAACTCAAACTCTCTTCTTGCTCTTTCTCTAGAATGGTCTTCTTATTGTAAGTGCTTATTGTAAATAGGTATTTATTGAATAATTTTATTTAGTGAGCCGCTACTGATCATCAGATATCAGTGAGAGCATGACTCGCAACAACACTCGTGGAAAGAACGTGCTTTTGTTTGTCCACTTTTTTTTTTTACATTTTTGGTTGTGTTAAATAAGAAGCGATCTGGTGCTGGAATGTGTTGTTTTTTTTAAAATCATGCCGCTGTTGTCAGTGGTGGAACGTTCTCTTGTGGCTCATGCACAGACGTCTTCACACAGACGAGCGAGTCAATCTATCACTGGTGTTGCTGCACCTCTCTATTCTTTCCAGTGAAATCATTAACAAAATGCACACAAACATTTTCTTGCCTCTTTATATACAATCATTAATGAACACCTTTGGTCTTATTGAGAAAAAAATCTAAACTAAACAAGGGCGGATTATAACCACTGACGATTAGAACCCGGAATGTCTGACTCGTATAGCAAAAGTTCTACCACAAGACCACATGGTAATACAAATATTTTGCATGGGTCTGTGTATATATGCACTGGGCACCCACCAGCAGAAACATAAATTGGCGATCGGCGCCTATGGATGTAGGAGTATTGTAAGCTTAGACGCCTCTCGCAGTTTAAACAAATAGAGCTGTGCAACAAGCTCAAGCTCTTTAAAAACTCTTGTTTTAGACTTCTAATTTGGTGTTTTGTTTTGCTCTATCCTCTGTGCTTCTGCATTCATCACTGCGTCATGCGTCGGGTCAGGGGTTACTCCTACACCACAAATCGATGCGTACAGCCATCTGCTGGAAGCTACTGTATTAAATAAAGTTTTAAATATGGATATTTTTCTTACAAAAACCCATCACTTTGCTTCAGAAGGCCACTGTAACAAGGACATTGTAAAATAAAGTGTTAGCAAAAAATCCTGTTGTTTTTACAGAAAAAAACTGGCAGCCATGGTTGCCAGAATAATTATGTAAAAATACAGTAAAAATGTAAACATATTTACAGAACAACCTGTAAATTTTACAATTTAAAACTGTAATTTACATTAAAAAAAATAAATAAAAATAACCGGTAAATCCAAAGGCCCTTTTCTGCAAAATTAGCAAGGCCACCCTGCTACTAAAATCTGCTACTTTTAGCATATCCTTTTCACATTTTAACATACCCTGCTACTTTTATCATATCCTGACAACCTCCATAATAACACTGCTGGTAAATAGAAAACCACATGATGAATCAAATTTCATCACAAGCAGCTTTTCCACAAGCTGAAGTAAATACTAATATATAGAAGGTGCACAGTGTCATGCTGTACACTAATACAAAACACCACAATGGTAACACATAACACTAAAATAATGCAATAAACATTAATTTAACAACATAAGATGTAACATCTTATACAGTAATGAAACTTACTGTTAACCAATTAACAGGTTTTTACTGTAGCATTTTATCATTGTCTTTCTACAGTCTTACAGTGAAATTACAACGTTTTCATATGGGTTTGGATTCTTAGATAAAGGAACATACATTATCAAGCAACTGATAAAAATAAAACAGCAACAGATAAAGCAAATATTAGGAACGAAGGCATTTTCAGACACTTTGTGGCCTGAAGTATAGTGTTGTTTATTTGATGTTGGGAAACTGGATTATCCAATAAAGAGGGAAAATAACTACCACTTTGAACTTTGCTTTGAAGTGTTTCATGCACTAATTAGGACTGCATCCCTAATCTGTCAACAACAATTAAAGGGATAGTTCACCCAAACAACATTCTGTCATCATCTACTTACCCTCATGTCAATCCAAACCTGTATTTCTTTCTTTCTTCTGTGGAACACAAAAAGAGAACTTTTGAATAATGTGCTGGTCACTCTTTTATACATAATTACAATTAATAGGGACTGAAGCTTTGGAGCTTCAAAAAGTATACAATTTCATTAAACAAGTCTGTAAAAACTCAATCTAAAGTTTTCTAAAGTCAAATGATAGCTTTGGGAGAGAAGTAGCGATGTCCATGAACAGAATGTCATAGCATAATGCAGTTAAATCATGACTACCCTCAAAGTAGTTTTAGCATTTTATTGAAAATGACAATGTTAACGTATTTTGTCATGGCAGACTATCTATCTGCTATGCATGCTGCTTCTGCTGCAAAGCAAGTATGAACTTGCTACTGCCAGTAGATACACAGACACCCTGTGAGCATGTAAGATATACTGCTTCTGCATAAATAGACATACATAAATCCCTTAGCAGATCTAGACAGGTGGAGCTGGGAGAGGTGGAAGGTTCAGAGAAACTCTACATCGACCACTGAACCAGACTATTTAAATGATGAGCAAGCAATCTCATTGGCTTCAGAATAAGCAGAGGCCAATCAGCTTTTACCATGTGGTTATGGCGTGATTGCTTGCAGATTCAGCCTGCGTCTTCTAGAGTTTCATGACTGAACTAGATATTTGTTTCAATATCAGCCAAGTAGGTATGGCTGAAGCCCGGAGACCTCCAAGTGAAGGGCCTCACTTCCAAGTGGGAGGAGCTTTTGCCGCAAGTGAGCTGGAATTCACAAACTGGCGGGGCTTAAGCGGAAATCTCACAGCGCGTCATGGCAGGATCCCACCCTGCAACCAAATTCATTGGCTGAGGTTACAGTGAGGGGTAGGTTTAGGGATCAGTAGGCAATCGTTACTGTGATTGACATGGCCAATTAAATGTTTAGAATCGTCTCCAGGGCGGGATTTCCGTTGAACTGGTTTGGGAAAAAAAATCACACTAATGAAAAATGCAGATTTAATGTATTTTATAGTTTAAATATCATTTATTACAATTATTTGTCATCATCGTGTGTCTAATGCTGTTCAATTTCAATGTTGAAGTAACGTCATATAGTACACGGGTGTAATCTCGTAGAATATACATACGCCAAAATGCATATGCATATGATACGCTTTTTATGGCATGCATATATAATACGCTTGGTAGTCTTGGGTAGGATTAGTGGTGTGGGGTTTGTGCCTATTGTAAACCAATCAAAAGCCTCTGGAGGATTGTACAGCTCCATTTGGAGCTGGCTCGTTTATACCCATCTCATATCAGCAGGGCTGTGATTCAGCAGTAGTGTGTTACCGATTTTATTCAACAGCTCGGGAAACAATAAGCTAATACTGACTAACTACTAACCTTAATAACATAATAACCATAATAACTAAGTAAGTATTACTTCATAGTGAACATTTACTGGACAACTTAACTTTACTTGATTATCCATACATCTTTTTTTAAATTTTTTTATCTTAAATCTTAAAGTTGACCTATTACGTCCCTTTTCACAAGAAGTAATATAAGTCTGAGCTGTCCTCAGAATGTGTCTGTGAAGTTTCAGCTCAAAATCCCCAATGGATTTTTTTATTATACCATGTTTTAAATTCCTATTTTTGGGTGTGAGAAATTTTTTTTTTTTGATTTGGTGTGTGTACCTTTAAATGCAAATGAGCTTGTGCTCCACGCCCCAAGCTCATGATTCCAATACAATGAGGCATAAATAATACTCACACAGCAAAAATAACTCTCAAAATGGATCATTACAAACTGTTTGTGATGCAGCATATCAGATCAATTAGGTACAGCATGTATCTTGTGGATGTTTGCTAACATTTGATTCTAAATGAGTTTGATAATGTGCTGCATGGCTAACATGCTAAAAGTACACACTGTGACTCAATAAGAATGAAGATGCGTTTATGCATTATACAGACTGCAAAAATTTTTAAAAAAAAATGAAAAAATGAAAATAACGACATGGCTCTGGTCTCCGTGAATACAGTAAGAAACAATGGTAACTTTAGCCACATTTAACAGTACATTAGAAACATGGTAACAAATCACATTCAGAAAGACAATTTGCAAACTTCACGAAATATATATGAAATTGGATCATGAACAGTTGAGCCCGATTTGCACACCCAAATGACAGGGTGGGCGCGACCCAATTCGAGACTTATCGCAAATAATTTTTGTCCAAAAAATCCTCTGTTGTGTGGTATCATGTCATCACGATTATTTAACTGCTCCCAATCGAGACGGAGCGTCCCCGATCTCAAATCTTACGACTCTTGATCGGGCTGCCTCTGACGTGAGACCCGCAATAGCCAATGAGAGCGAGCAAGCATCAACTACCGGATGTTGCGTGCTTCTTTAGCTGAAACTTGGCAGCCACAAACATGCCACGAAAGTGGAGTATTGAGACAGAAGATCACCCATAGTCCTTTTTTTCTACTTTGTTTTTCACTGTAAAGCAGAACAAGTGGCAGGAGAGCCTGCTAACAACGTCGATTGTCACCATTTGTTTTTCTTCTCAAGTTCGCGTTCAAGTTCTCCATGAGATCTCAGGTCACTATGAAATCGTTCCTGCAGTCAACAGGTGTGCGGTCTCACAGTCTGGCTGAATCATCTAGTGTGTGCATTCAGAGGACTATAATGCTAAAAAACGGTTGCAACAGTCATTTTGTCTGTGGTCTCCCACAGTTTTAAAATCGGTTAAGATTTGAAAATCGTCTATTGTGTCCCAGGCCTTAGTTTTGGTTTCATGGACTTTTAGTTTGTTTTTCTCAGTCAATTTATAATTAAAACAATGCATTAAAATAATATGGTAAGAAATACCAGGTTGCAACATCAAGCTGCATAATGTCTTAACTCCGGAAACCAGACACATTAAATAAAAAAATGTCCATGCCTGCTCTTACATGAAAAATAAGGTGGATATAGCCTATGTTACGTAAAGGCCAAAGTATACTTTGGTTTTTTCACATAGGTGAGTGTCTACTTACAGTGCATGTGATGTGAAATTCATCACCAGAACGTGCGTACTGTATGCACGCCACCCGATTTTTTGTAACTGCGCATACTTTCTATGCGTAGGTCGCACATGCACATGCAAATTTGTTTTGCACTAATCTGTTGTTCCACAAAGTGGCAACACTGGCCCAGGCCATTGTTTCACAGTAGAAAATGTAACTAAAGAGACACAACAAAACAAAATACTGGAGACTGCAACAACAACAGACACCCATGTTGACAAGCACTTGTGTGAGGAGGTTATGAGATACCTGCAACTTTAGTTTAAAAGAATACAAAGACATTTTATTTGTCATAACTTCTGGAGAGAAATAGCGCAGACACTGGACAAAGATGAAACTTTCTAGAGCGCATGTGCTTTCGTGCACGCCATTAAATGGAGTATACTTTGAAAGGCTATGCAATGTTGGCAGCAGTTCACTATTCTAACTAAACATAATTTTATGCATCTGTTAAATGGGTCTATTACGCGCTATGTACGTAACTTTTGGGTTTTATTCATTTATTGTTGTCTTGAGTAAACAGTGTGTACATATGTGTTAGTGCTTTCTCTCTTTCTCTCTCTCTACGCTCATTTGAGTGTAACAGGTCCAACTGTTTTCACGTGCGGGGCTGAAGTGACTCAACGTGGATTTTAGCTGCGTGAGAAGCCTGCTCTTTGAGTTCCCTCTCTTGCTAGCTTGTTTTGTAGTGTGTGTGTGTACGTGCATCCCAAACATTGTGTGCCATTGCCGGTTTGCTGTGTGCTCTTATGCCTTGTTGCGAGGAGTCTGAATTGTTAACAGTATATACCGGAAAATTTATTAGTTATAATTGCCTTTTTAATCAGATGGACTGCATGTGTGTGCAGTGGAAGGCCCTCTTTTGTTTAACTATTTTCTCCTCTTTATTGGTTAGCAGGGAGGTAAGAATTGTATCTTTTTTTTTTAAGAATTTTATCTTTTAACTTTCTTTACCCCTTTTTTTGTTGTTTTGGCAAGCTTTCCTACACAAAATATACACCTCTTTTGAGCTAATTTAATGTGTTGTGTGTGTTTGTGTGTGGGAGCTGGAGACGGAACTCTGCAGTGTGTAGTACATAACAGGTCACTAAGAGCATGTGTGTTATAGTAAATCAGTCACAATTAATTACTTTTGGTGATGGTGCTATCATGGTTACTTTGTGTATCTAAAACATATTTCTGTACAAAAATGTTCAAAAACAACTGAGAGAAAAAGATCATGTTTTCTAGAATTGCCCTATGTGTACAATGTACAAACCTGCCTCAAGTCACCATTTCATTAGCAGAGACCTGAAATGGATGGATCAGATAGGGAGACATCCAAAATGTGTACTGTTGGTGTGCCTCAAGGAACAGAGCTGGGGAACTGTGCATTGCCGTCATCAATTGCTATTTCTGCGTTGTGTGAGCTTAGTTTATCATCAGTGTATGGAACATTGACTAATAGGAGTATCTGGAGATCAGTTAAAAGGGCAATTCATTTACAATTTCCAGTACGTTAGCTAACAGCCATACTATAGTGTTAGGTAGGTAATTTCTGAAACGTAAAACGACATGGAGGATGCAGTGTCATGAAAGCGATATCTACTGCCCTCATGTGGCAGTGAGAGGAAACAACCACTGCCACCAGCCACTTGAGCTGAAATTTTTATTTTATTTTTTTAAATGGAAAAGTTTCAATGATCCAAAAAAGAGAGAATAAGGACTAGCAAAATTCAAACCTGTAATATGATACTTCATACTTCTAAAGATAGAAATATTACATTTAATATACTTGCAGAAACACTAGTCTACTAGTTATGTAGGAAAGCCTGGGGCAAGTTGGACTAGGCTATATTTTATCGTTTTGAGACAAAAAGTACAAAAATAGTTAACTTCCTGCTCACATGTTTTCATTTTTCAGAAAGTCAGATTTTTACAGGGGCGGAGGAAATGACACTGCTGCGGCTGTGGAATCACTTTGGATGGAGAAACGAGCTCTTGCAGGATCAGAGAAGATGACACTGCTGCCGCAGTGGAAGCATGTTGGACGGAGAAATGAACTCCTGTGGGAACGGAGGAGAACACAGCTGTGGCAGTGGACCAAACTTGCTTTCAACTTGCTTTTCAACTATCCAATGGGTAAGTTGGACGGAGAGTTGAGCTCCGGGGCAGTGGAGCACATTTGGACGACGTAACAGAGCTACCTGCGAGAGCCAAGTAGATGACACTGCTGTGGCAGTGGAGCAAGTTTGGATGGCGTAACAGAGCTCCTGCGGGAGTGGAGTAGATGACACTGCTGCGGCAGTGGAGCAAGTTTACGCGGCGTAACGGAGCTCCCGTGGGAGCAGAGTACACTGTAAACCATACTTAATTCGTTTGAGTAGGACAAACTTAAATTAAACAAATTAGTTCAGTTAAATTAACTGTTATGAGTATTTAAAACTTTCTTTTACTTTTGAGTTCACAGCACTGACATATTTCAAGTAAACTAAACTGTTTTGCCCATGCTTTGCCCATGGCACTCGAAAGGAAAAGTAAATGCTAAAATCAAGTGTTATATAATGCTTTTTGTGCAAGATTAATGATAAGGGAGATTTAGTAGTGATTAATGTTTTGTTATGCTAATTTAGAAGAGTTGGTTATGGTGACAAGTGCACTGTAAAACTGAACAGTGAAATTAATTAAATGAAATTAGTTTGTTTCACTCAAATAATAATAAAAGTTAATTGTACTTAACAGAAAAAAAGTTGTGTGAACTCAAAATTTCATTGTAACAAGGTGAACTTAATATGATTGAGTTGAGTTGCAGCAGATTTCTAATTCCCAGCATGCTTTGCATCAGACTGTATAACTGTTGAAATTAAGTGTTATTTTGTGTGTTTTTGCATAAGATTAACATAGGGAGACATAAGTTAGTGTTTAATGTTGTGTTATGTTAGGATTGACAGGGGGTTCTGTTATGTTAGTTTTGTAGGGTTACCATTCTGGTGAAGAGTAGACCATGTGGTTAGGTTGAGGATGGGCTGCTAAACTTTAAAGATCACATATACTGTATGTTGTTTGATTACATACATATAATTATATATTGACAGTCTCTTTGGTAATTATAATAGCATGTGTTTTTTGCTAACTAACATTTAACCAAGATCTGAATGTGATGTTTATGTAAATTAACTATATGTACTTGAGTGGGGNTGTTTAATGTTGTGTTATGTTAGGATTGACAGGGGGTTCTGTTATGTTAGTTTTGTAGGGTTACCATTCTGGTGAAGAGTAGACCATGTGGTTAGGTTGAGGATGGGTATTCTGACTGAAGATTGTTAATGAGAGACACCTGTGCACCACACTGGCCTTGCTCCACTTCAATGGCTCTCGGCCCCGCCCCACTTGTCACAAAAAAAAAAGTTCTACTAACTTAAAAAAAATAAGTTAGTTAACTTAAATGTTTCGAGGTAATAAGTTTCCTCAAATGTTTTGAGTATTCTGAACTTATTGAGTTTTACAGTGTACATGACACTGTTGTCAAGTTTGGCAGTGGACCAAACTTGCTTTTCAACTTGCTTTCCAACTGCCTAATGAGCAAGTTTGGACAGAGAATTGAGGTCCTGCGGGAGCAGAGTAGATGACACTGCTACGGCAGTGGAGCAAACCTGCTTTTCAACTTGCTTTCCAACTGTCCAATGGGTGAGTTTAGATGAAAAGCGAAGCTCCTGCGGAAGCAGAGGAGATAACACTGCTGTGGCAATGCAAGCAATTTGGATGAAAAACTGAGCTTTTGGAGGAAGTAGCACTGCTGTGGTGGTGGAGCATGTTGGACGAAGAAAATGGAGCTTCTGTGGGAGTGGATAAATAAAGCTGCTGACGGTAGTAACACTGCTGTGGCAACAAAATAATGAATTTGGCTCCTGCAGGAGAGGAAGCTGCTACAGCAGTTAATGTGGAAATATTTCCACTATTTAGTGGATTGATGGTGTTGGTTGAGGTGGATACGGTGGATCCGCTGCTGGGAGACACCTTTTTGGGCAACTGTGGTTGCTGCACCTGTACAAAACGAAAGGCTGGAAAAGTGATCTGCTGGGATGCTGGATTGGAGCAAAATGGGCTTAAGGTGATTTTTGGAACCAGAAACGTGTGACGGGGAGAATGAAGTCATCTGTGAAGAGTGGGTCAGATGGTAATTTAGCCTGCAAGCTTCTGAAATGTAGGTAGGCTAAGAGGGATTGATACGGTTGAACTGGCGATGGGAGATTGAAAATGTAGATGAAATGGTCTTTTTTTATCTGTCTTACTTTGCTTTATGAAGTAAAGGATTGTTTCGTCATCTAGCACTGATAAATCTGTGTTTGTGGGATAGACTTTTAGGTTAAAGCTGGACGTAATGGTGAGTTCTGAGCATCTGAGAAAAGTGTGAGGGTGGTATTGATGGAGTGGTAGCCTCAGCGGAGGGTGGAGATACATTTGGTGAGTATGTCTAAAGTTATGGGTTGTCTGGCATCTGGGTGGGTGGGTTTGAGTTTTGGATGCCATTGATGAGCAGAGATGTCTGTGAATTGGCTATTTCTGAGAAGAGCAAACTGAAAATAAGTTTGTGGAAATATTGAATTCTGCTTAAGTAACCCTTGCTGGAGCTGGCTGGGAGGTTCTTGATGCTGTTGAAATGAGATATGAATGAGGTAATGGTGAGCAGAGAAAAATCGGGAAAAAACAGGTTGTTTGTGAAGTGGAAAGACTTAAAACATCTCCATGCAGTTAGATAGGATTGGAGGGTTATAAGGGAGACAGCTTGAAGAATGGAGTTGAGAGAGGCGTCAAGAAGAGGTTTCAGTGGGTGGTTTATGGGAATATCAACTCTGAATAGTGAGGTACTGAGGTTGGGATTGGGTCCGCTTCTGGTGCCAGCAGCCTGAATTTTTGTGAGGATCTGTTTTCTGATGTGGCTTGCAATGGGGGGGTGTTTCCAATGTTTTAGCGTTCGGTGGGATGGGTATTGGCATTGCGGAGAACAGAATGAAAGGAGAACTAGCTTGGGGGAGAGTGTTAGAAAGAAGAAAGGCAGGCGGGCGGAGGCATACTCACACTAAGAAGGCGACATGTATTGATGGGGCACAGCGCAGGGGAAAGCTGTGATGTGTAGCTTGGTGTAGCGAAGAGGATGGTGAGGCCTGGCAGCGGCGGACAGTGAGACTTGCTGAAGGCCTGCTGCCGCTTGAAGACCCAGTCTTGCGAGGGAGGTAATTAGTCTGCGTTAAACAAAGTTAACTTTATATTATGTTATTTATGCTCAGTTTATATGTATGCCGATACGGTGTTATGTTGCGTTGTGTGTTGATATGATATGTTGATATGATTACAGCCAATGATTTGGCAGAGGTGTCATTAGTATACGCTATGAGCCAATAGCTTTTAAGTATCATAGCTTCATGTGTATGCGACAGGCCAAGGTATTTGACACATTTGCCATGCAGATCATCACTTGCAATGAAGTGAGAGCATGATGGCTGGCAAAATCGAAGATCCATTGTTAATTGTTTTTGCGGATCCGTGTGAACAAGGATCATTTTTACAATGTTGTCACCTGTAATTTAAACTTTTCAAAAATGCAGAGGAAAGACTTTTACGTTCGTTGTCGTGTAAACGTACCCTAAGATTATATGCCATTTCAGTCAGAATAAAGTGGGAAGACCTTAAGAAAATGTACAAAATAAGCTTGTGCAATTTACATATGAACGCGCCCAGAGACAACGGAAAAACATATTACCAGCATCAACTTTCGTTTCTGCTCAGACAGCCGCAAGACTCAGCCGAACATATACATCTGGGATGGAAGGAAGGTGAGTAAATGATGAGAGAATTAAATAGAATGCCATTTAAAATAATATCAAAGGGTGGTCATACCAAATATTGATTTTAGTTAGTTAATAGAAGTTCATTGATAAATAAAATCTATTTATGACAGTATTTTTGTAAGCATCCTCACTTTACAGCATTTTTACACAAGTGCCTAAAACTCTTCACAGTACTGTATCTTTGCAGGTCGGTTTCTTCAAGCGTCTTGGAGACACGGCCACAGTTCTTCTGGATTTAGTCTGTCTCAGTTTCCTCTGTTTCTTCATGTAATCACAGACAGATTCGATGATGGTGAGATCAGATCTCTGTGCGGAGCACTGGCTGTTTTCAGACTCCTTGTGTATTCAAAAAATTCACTGGAATATTACAATTAATGGCAAAATGAATGTTTGGAAATGTAAACGGATATTTCCTACTAACATACTAAAGCAAAACGTAATAAATAACTGGCTTAAAACCATTTTTTGGGGGTGGGGGGGGTGGGGGGGAAANCAGCTTCCACACTTGGTAGGTGTCGAACAAATGAAGACACGTAACCAGTGCAGATCCTGAAGGAAGGGTAAATCAGTCCCTATAATGCGTTCAGCCGTTCTGACCACTCTCTGAAGCTTATACTTGTCTCGTTGAGTGGCAGAACTGTACAAGACAGTGAGTGAGGAGCACAGGACCGATTCAATCGTAGCCTTGTAAACTTTACACATAACTTCTCTTGACAGGTTGCACTTCCTTAATTGATGGAGGAAGTACATCCTCTGTTTAATAATGCAGACAATATTGCTCTGCAGATGGTAGTGCCAAGGAACTTGTGGGATTCGGTGTTATTCACTGTACAACCATTGATTATAAGTGGAGACAAACAGGAAGGACTTTTCTTAAAATCAACAGTCATCTCCACAGTTTTCTCCCCCATTCTCACCTGCTGCACTCTATTAGTGAGAAAATTAATGATCCAGCTATGAATAGGATATGGCACCAAAAGCTGTTTTGAGATTAAGAAGCAGTTTGAGATTAAGAATATCAGGTATAATTGTGTTGAAGGCTGCGCTAAAATCTACAAAAAGAATACGTACATAAGACCTTGGAGAATCGTCATGCTTCAGAGTAAAATACAGTTCAGCACATCTTCCACAGACCTATTAGACCTGTACGCAAACTGGAATGGATCCAGCAATGAACCGATGATGACCTTTAGATATGCAAGTACCAGCCTCTCAAAACATTTCATAACCACTGAGGTTAAAGCGACTGGTCTATAGTCATTCAGGCTTGAAATACAGGCTTTTTTGGGAACATGTAATTGATGTTACATATAAACATTGTTTAACTTAAAAAAACATGTAAATGTAACTATTGTAACATCCAGTCCTTGTTACTGCCAAGCATACTGCTAAAAGGACAAAGAAAAACTGCATGAATCACTTGTGACATCGTACTAGACCAACAAAATGATTTCTGTTAAATGAGAGAATTTGCATGTTGTATTAAAGGTTCTTATCAGGTAACGACAAGTAACGCAACCAAATGGCATCTTAACATGAGTCCTCAAAACCCAAGCAAAGCAGCTGGACCCAGTCTGCACTTACATGCATGTTTCAGTCTTGTAGCGTCTGCACAGGATCACGATCATCAACACAACTTTAAATTAAAGAAAGCTTTTAACATTTTACCTCCTTCGTATAACTCACAGACCATGGTCTGGATGAGATTGCCCCATCTTTGTTGCTTCATTGAAGCAAAGCAGAAGGCCTTCTCACCAGCTCCGGGGACTTCAAAAGAGTTTGGCCCTTGGCCATTAACTCAACCTGGGGTGCACAGACACTGGTCAAAACCCCAATACACATCACACACACACACACACATACAGACACACACAAACATGCATGGAGACTGTATTTTCATGTATCCTCAAAATATGACTATGCCAAAGTGTACCCGTTGTTGTATTCAAGTGTGCTGGCCTGTATCCATATTATATAAGCTTAGCTATGACTGTAGTTGTGGTAGTTTCACTCCAAGCCTTTATATGAGAATGTAAGACTGTATCTCTGTCTTTATGTCTTTTTCACCCGGTCATGTTTAGTCTTAAATGAATCCTCTTAGGATGCTTTAATTAACTATGTTCTGTTACGATACCATGCATTAGTCTATTTCTAAGGTCTTTTGGAGTAAAAGTTACCAATTCTGAAACCATCATAAATTATGCAAATTGAGCCGCAAGAAAAGACAAAGAGAACTTTTCCCTCCTCAAAATCCACGCTGGACATTGGCTGTTCACCCAAGGAGGCGTTTTGGCAATTGTTTGTCCTTAAAAGACAACCACACGCATGTTCCTTTGTCTCTCGATTGTCCTTCGCCATCTCACGGATGTCTCTCCCGAACGTCTCTCGGCGACCGCGCTCCCATCACGTGCTCCTCTCCTCTTTGGGACGACCACCTTTGGCGAAACAAACTTTCAAGTTCTCAGTTCAGCCAACAAACTGCAGCCACGGACGCACTGAATCTTCACCTGTATCTTTTTGAAACTCAGCACGCAAACTCATGCAAGTAGCCTACCGCTTCTATCTATCTTAGATGCGATAAGTTACACGACCTAACAAAGTGAGACTGATTCTTTGCTGGCTCTTAAGGACTGTCTGTAAGTTTTGCTACTCTTTGTCTTCTCTCTTTTCCTGCCTTTCTTTCGCTTTTGTATATATGTGTATTCTTTGTGTATATTTAGCCGTATAGACTATGTATTCGTAGTTTCATATATTAAATGCATTATATTCATGCTCGATTGTTTCTGTTGCTGATTCAGCAAATCAAGTCACTTTTACGTTTCGATTTTGCAAACTGCTTTACACTTTAATGGTAGAATAGGAAGTTATTTCTCGTGGCCAGAGGAATAATCTCCTTTTATAATAGTCGATAAGGAAAACTGATAGTCTGCTGGACAAACTAGACCAGTCTTTCTAAATTAACTATTAAACTAGAACTAATCCTGAACCATAGGCTATAATTAATTATAATCCGTTGTAATTAATTCACAATATATGTGCATAATTCCCTTTTTGGTCGATTTATATTATAATTGACGACTGTAACTACTGGAAAACTGATTATTTCTACAGTTTTACTTCTGTAGCATGTAACTGGTACAAATTTTAATGTCCTTTACTGACAGCATCATTCATGAATCCTTGGACCCTCAGCAGTTGCATACTGAACAAACAAATCAATGTATGACACCACTTTTCCAGCCTTGCAAACAGCCCTTGAGCTGTTTATACATATGCTGGGATGTGTGTGCTGATTTATTGCACACAGCTCCACCTTCAACATTATAAATGCTTCAAAACCGGCCTTAAAACTCCCAGAGCTCATTAAATCTATCTGAAACTGGGCACTTGACTTTTTATCAGGCAGCCTCCAGGTGGTCAATATCGTAAACATAATCACAGAAGTACTTAAAATGTGACCCATGAAGTCAGAATGACCAACCATTTAGTTATTCTTGTCTTACAGATTCACGTGTCTTTCCAGGTTCCAGTGATATTTTAGCATTAAGATACTATTATAGTTTTTATTAATATTTTATTATTTTGAATTAGATGTTTATATCTTCCGTTTGTGAACCGGCCATACGTGTTTTGTTTGTTTACAGACAAAGCATTATGATAATTGATTAAATAAATGCTTTGTTTATTATGAGGACCAGCCTTTTCCCGTGAGTTTTAGTCGAGTATGAAACTTGCAGGATGTTTTAATGGTACAAAGACCTCTTCTATGTCAAAAGATTAAGGCAAATTTGATTTCTCATGTCATAAATGTTTAGGTAACAACTGCATCTGTCTGGGGGAAAAAACAGCAGAGATTAATTCAATGTTATTGTTATTTTCACAGCTTATTACCACAATATACTCTCATAAAAAAAGAACATTAACTGTTCTTTTATTTCGTTAACCGGTAACTTTTTGGGAAGGAGACCTCAGAACACTGAAACAGCAATGAAAAAATATAGTTTTTGAATGCGACCCAGACATCATCCTCCATGCTGACATTATCATGTGACCTATGACGTTATCACAAGTGCAACAACTTAAAAGATATGTGACAGGTTTAATTCATCTATCTGTAAATATCTTGATATTTATAAAACTTGCTAATTTTGTAGTCTTGTTAAAGAAACAGCATTTTTTGATTGTAGTATAACCAATACATTTTGGGTTAATTTAAGTTCTTATATTTTTAATCCTACTAATCTGACCCACAGTTTTATGGTGCTATGAGGTGTTAGTGCACCTGTCGCTCATATATATTTTTTATTATTATTTTTGCAGAACTTATAATTACATACAAGATCAGGGAAAATACCATGGTTGTATCTTTAACAATGAACAATAATAATGACATTTTCATCCCAAATTTTTTTTTTTGTAATTATGATTGTTCATTGTTAAGGGAAAATACCATGGTTGTATCTTTAACTTGTATGTAATTAGGTGTGTAAAAAAAAAAAAAAAAGCAACAGGTGCACTAAAACCTCATAGCACCAGTAACTTGACAACCAGTTTTCCTCAGCGTTTGCAATGTCTACAGAAAGTAGACATCGGGCGAAGGTCTCACCTTTGGAGAAGACTGTTGATTTTATACTCTAAAAATGTAAGTACCAGTACTTAAAAATTAGGATTACCTCAGAATGAACTGCATTGCTAGCCCACCCCAACACTTACGCACAATAATAATGATAAATTCTGACCAATACTTAATTATATTACTTTTTTACTGAAAATTATGTTTAAGTAAACAAGAAAATTGCAATTTGTTTTATCATATGACATAGCTATGCATGAATACACACCAGACAAATGTAGCCAAAGTGAATACATCTCAATTTTCAATCAAGCAATGAATTAATGCATGAATTTAAATAATATTATTTATGGACAACAATAGGAAACCAATAAATGGGAAAAAGAATGAATAAAAGTAACCATCACAATAAATAAATACATATACAAGTCAACAACGCATGAAACAAAGCTTTATTCAAACTAATTGTTCTAACAATCATGTATTTACAGGCAGTGAACCCCACATCCTACTGCCATCTCAACACAGCTGTGCCAATTCTGCGGCTGACCACCGTGGCCACCTTCGACTGTCTTTGCCGTCCATCATGTCCCTCATTGCTGCACTTCTCAACAGGGACATTGTTGAGCCAGAGGATGAGGAAGACCATGTCGTCGGTCCTCCTGAACCCCACAACCTTGAAGCAAGAGTGGGAGAACGTGTCTGCTCCAAACATTTGTGTGCCTGCTCTCCATGAGCATGACTACCTGTAAAACATTTAAACAGATTAAAACGTTTTACTCATGTCAGCATTCCTTTATTACTTTTGTGGTGTAGTGGGTTAAACCAGTGGTTCCCAAACCTGTCCTGGAGGACCCCCAGCCCTGCACATTTTGTGTGTCTCCCTATTTCTGACACACCCATTTCAGGTCTTGCTGTCTTTACTAATGAGCACATGAGTTGAATCAGGTGTGATAGATGAGGGAGACATACAAAATGTGCAGGGCTGGGGGTCCTCCAGGACAGGTTTGGGAACCACTGGGTTAAACCACGGAAATGGCAAGCAGAAGTTTGCTGGTTCGATCTCCGCAGCCATCACCACCATTTTGTCCTTGAGCAAGGCACTTCACTCCAGGTTGCTCCATGGGGATCGTCCCTGTAATAAGTGCACTGTAAGTCACTTTGGATAAAGGGATTGCCAAATGCATAAATGGAAATGTGATTTTTGTAAATCCATTTTTGTTATTGTTATGCACAAATGTCAGCATTCCTTCATCAGCCACTCTCCACCGGATAAGCACACGTGTGTGCTCATCTGTCCCTGTAACATCCAGACAAGATTCAAGTTACCTCTGTGATTTATGTGCTCAATACTACATTTCAAGAGTTCACACTTACATATAATTAAGTAGAATAAAGATTAAGCGTATTTGGCGTGCTGCTCCGGGGAGAGGGCTCCGAGCTTGAAATTTTGTCCCGAACACAGAGTACTCCCCCGGTGTGGTAAGAAGAGTTAGAACTAGAAGTGAGGAGATGGGGTGGTGGAGGGATGATGATAAACTGTCAAACGAACAGAGGTAAGACTGCTGCATATATACCTTTTGTCGTTAATTGAGTTGATTAACTGAATGCTCTCCACTCGTGTTAATTAGGTTAATTATCTGAACATGCTCCTCCCGAACTTTGTAAATAAAACATCATTTCACGAGTTCACACTTACACATAATTAAGTAGAGTAAAGGTATTTGGCATGCTGTCCAGGGGGAGGGCTCCAAGCTCTGAATTTTGGTCAGAACCCAGAGTACTCCCCCAAAAAGCAAAAGAGCAAAGGACAACCGCCAGACTAAAGACCCCCAAAATGCCCCGGGATTTGGCGGGCTGGTGGACAGAGAAAAGAAAAAACATAACCGCTTGACCGGGAGGGCTCTCACAGCATCCAACGGGAGATTAAAACTCACTGCATCGGACGGGTAAGCCTTGCCAGACGGAGAGAGAGAAAGCATGAATGCTCGACCGGGAGGGCTCTTGCGGCGTCCGACGGGAGATCAAGACTCACTGCATCGGACAGGTAAGCCTCGCCGGACGAGGAAAGACAAAAAATGGACGCTCGACCAGGAGGGCTCTCGCAGTATGGTTGGATTGGTGACAAAAAGTTGAAAATATACTAGATGAAATGTCCTTTTTTAGCTTGGTCTGTCTTGCTTTGTTTAATCAAGTATGAGATTGTTTCACTATCAAGTACTGATAAGTGGATTTTTGGATCGAATTTGGAAGTGATAGCAAGTTCAGAGCATCTGAAAAGAGACAATAAAAAAAGGCTAGAATAAACATAGCGTAGAGTGCGTGGGTGTTATTAAGGGGCTGGTAGCCTGTGCGGAGGGTAATGCATTTTGTGAGAATGTCTAGAGTTATGGGTTGTCTGGCTTCGGGATAGATGGGCTGGAACCATTGAATCCCTTTGATCAGGAGGGAAGTTTGCGAATTATTTATCTTGGGGGAGGGAACGCCATACATCAATTTGTGGAAAAATTGGACGCCGCTCAGGTAGCCTTTGATGGATCGGACTTGGAGGCCCTTAACACTGTTAAGGTAGAAGATGAAGGAGGTGATTGAAAGGAGAGAAAATTGGGAAACAGTGTGTTATATGGAAAGTGGAATGCTTTAAAATATCTCCATGCTGTCACATAGAATTGGAGAGTTCTGGGATAAACTACTTGGAGGATGGTGTCCAGCAATGTGTCGAGGAGGGGTTTTAACGGGTGGGTTACGAGAATATTAGTTCTGAATAGTGAGATACTGGAATTGGGAATTGGTCCACCTCTGGAGCCAGTGTCCTGAATTTCTGAAATGGAAAGCGAAAGAGAGTCAGCAATTTGATTTTCTGACCCGAGACATGTTTAGCGATTATGATAAAATGATCGCATACCGAGATCCAGATTAGACGTCTAAAAAACGTCTAATCTGGTGATTAGAGCAAGTGAATTGGAACGGCCTTTGGTAATGCACTGGACTGTTGCTTCGTTGTCACAATGCACTAAAATTCTGCTAGCAGTCCATCCTTTCCCCATTGCTGTCGGGGGGCAAAATGATTAGAAAATCGTCTAGCAAGTGAATGAGGTGAGGAATTGCGTAATTGTTCGACAAAATCCAGCAAACGGCTTTACATTAAATGGTAAAAATTTTGGGGCTGCTTTTGCATCCGAAAGTTAAGTGAACAGCGAAATAGAATTTTCCATGCCAGCGCACCCTGAATAAGTGCCATGAATCCGGGTGAATGGGCATCACTTTGAAAGCAGACATGATGTCGATTTTGGCAAGCCAAGCGCCCTGACCCACGATTTTTATCATTTCGATTGCATGATCTATGTCGTTGTATTTGAGAGAGAATTCATTGAGTGAGATCAAGCTGTATATGCTTGGGAACGGGGAATTATGCAGAGCTGACAGATCGATTATGAGGCGTTTCCTCCCCGAAAATTTTCTCGGTGCTACTCCAATGGGGCTAATACGAAAAACTTTGAATGGGGGATCGTCATTTTTATTTATTTATTTTTTATTGACAGCTTTAAACACAGGGCATACAGGACGGGCATGAGCACTGCCACAGAAGTTGCATATGTTTAAGTACCGACCATGCTCTCTGGTGCACGTGCCAATATTAAAGTTGTCGCAAGACTGTTTGCTGTCAGCAAAGGAAGATGCTCTACGTCTGAAGTCGGAATTGTGTGTATTTGCGTTGATTGTTGCAGGTCTTGGTATGTAGCTGGTTGATTTAACAGGGGCTCTGTCCGGGCAGCGGGGGATGGAGGGGTTCATTTGTGGGCAAGCGCATGAAATATTCCTGCAGCCTAGGAATACTTTGCTGTGCAGGTCGGGGTCGAGTGCACTTCAGTAGGGGCACCATAGGACAATGCAAGCTCAGCCATGAGTGTTTAATAATTGTTCAGTTTGCGCCACCAATGGAGGAAGGCTGAACAAATTATTTCTGTGAAATGGCTGAAAACGATAGTGAATTCAGAAAAAGAAATTAAACATGATGAATATGGGTTTTGATTTTTTTAAGGTGACAAAAATCCTCGCAGTCTATCTGGCAGTTAGAATCACACAAGAGGAAGCTGTGAAAGTAAACTTGAAAAAATGGTCTACTTCCACACCTGCAGGATCTGTGCTCGGATGTTGTGAGCCACTGGGGGTGGTTCCGAGGCGACAGCGTTTGATGGGACGGGCTTCAGAGTTGCTGTGAACAGAGAAATGAACAGAGATTAATGTGATTTTGTATTTAGGAGAAAGCTGTAAGGGAGAGAAACCAGGGCCACAACTGTCGGCGGAGGCAGCCTCACGCTTGAGTCGGCCTGTGGGGTTTGAGGAGGGAGATTGAGAGAAGTGTAAGAGGGAAATGGAGGAAAAGACTGAGAAGTGAGGTCTGTGTTGCAGTCGGAGGCAGCCTCACGCTTGCTTGTGCTGCAGGCCATTGAAAGGGGTAGGGGTTAGCGCTAGTCACAGAAAGATTATGAAATGCCTGAGCCTACACCGCTAGTGGAGGCAGTCTCACGCTAGCATCTGATATAGGAGCTGGAGGCTACTCCAAAAGAAAGTGGTTAGAAACAGCGGGAGGAAAAAACTGAGAGGCTGAGTGGGGGCCGGCAGGCCCAGCTGCATATGGCGCTGTGGCAAAAAGAGCCGTGATGAAAGGCTGAGCTGAAGCGGGAGGCGAGTAAGGTCTTGTAGAGGTGGAATCTGGGGCGTGGCCCAGGCTCGCTGAAGGCCTGCCGCTGTGGCCCAATGCTCGCAGAGAACCAGATCTTGTGCGGAAGGAAGGTGTTGGGCGAGGCGAATTGGGGGCCCCGCGGGTTTTGCTCTGCCTATTGGCTGTCTTGGAGGCTGGCGTGGACTAAGGAGAGAGGTTGGCTGATTGCAAGGTAACATAGATTGTACAAATCCGCTTTGTTCATCCTGCACGAGGGCTGAATGTCGAAATTAATTAGTGCTTGCCTCAGACTCAATACTGTCCACTTCCCAATAGGCGGAATCGTTGACACAGGCGAACGATAGGTGCATGCCGGGGAGGAAGCTGGAATTCTCGGCGGTGGTGATGAGGGTAGGCCTAGGCGTCTTAGCAAGCGAGTGGCTGCTCGAGCAGGCCGGCACCCGCTTGGGCTCGGTGGCAGTATCAGGTGGAGAAGGAGTGGATCAGGAGAAGAGTTGGACTCGTCGTCAGTTGGGAGGAGTTGAATTTGAGACATCGTAGCAAACGTAATAGCACACATAATAGCACACATACATCACTCACATGTCTATTTCATGTTGTGATTTGCTCATCATCTGCAATACTTATCGAAAAATGTTCCTGTCAGATGTTAAATAAACATTTAGTAAGCATCTTTCTAGCGACCTTACACATCCAGCAATTCAACAGTTTACTGTCCAGTAGTTCAACAAATGCGATTTTAACACAAGGAACCGTGTTTTTGGTTACTCATATTTGAAAACACCTGCATCAATCTTTTCCGCTTACATTCGATTATGATGTATCCTCTCCCGTGGCCTCCTGGGAAAGAAAAGTATCCATCGGATGAGCACTCGAGAAGCAGTAGGCCATCAGGGAACTTCTCGCCTAGTTTTTTATGAATACTAAGGTTTCGGACTTACTACTCCTTTCACTTACGGTTTTCTCCTACTATATAGTAGGTAAGTAGGCATATTCGAATGTACTATTAGTAAATGCACGTCCGACCAAATTTCACTTCCAGCAGGAGGTCTTGGAGGCTTTTCACCTCCTAACTCAGGCATTGTACCCACCTTGCAAAGTGCTTTCTTCATTATAGAACTTTGATGAAATAGCATGCATCACATGTTCTTATAAAGCATACGTGGCGTATTCCTCAGGTTGGTGCTAAGCACTACTGGCCAATAAATGGTGTGATGGTACAAGGGCTTCAGACATTCGTCACACCGAAGGTGTTCACATAGCCATGCCTACACAGTGTCATGTTCACTATTCAGGGAACAAAGGTTACATACGTAACCGAGATGTTTTGATTTATTTTGCATTCACATTCACTAAAATATAATATCTACAATGAACATGCATGATGTTTTTAGACCTGAAAACTGCAACAAAATATTGTGTCCTCAACTAATCCTAAAAGGATGATCAATTTTTTCAGAGCACCTGCATTGCACAGAGCTGCTGCCTAAGCTCTAAATAATTGGTTTTTCACTATTCACCTATGACTGTCTCCGCTTCAACAACCACATTATCAAATTTACTGATGACACCACTATTGTTTGTTTCATCAGTGATGAATGAGGCATAAAACAGACTTGGATGTCAGCAAAACAAAGGAAATTATTTTTGGGCAACTCACTATTTTGCAATCAGATTACACTGGACAAATTTGTTATGACAGATTTTCCTTCAAAAACTAATCAGATAAATAAAAAGACAACAGATATAATTTCCTCCACTGGGATAAACTGAGTCAGCACTGTGTCCTATAACACTTTCTGTTCTTTCTACAAATAAGGTCACACTATTCATATTTTGCATATTTTTCACACTGTCATATTTTGCAATGTTTAAAAATTAGTCTTATGTATACCCGTGGCCAAAAGTATTGGCAGTGACATCAATTTTGTGTTTCCAAAGTTTGCTGCTTTAGTTGTCGTGGTGTCAATTCACATTATTATTGTGCAGAGTGATCAGATGAATTTAAATAATTGCCAAAAGCTTCATTATTCAGAAATTTTTTTAAAAAACTGTTCACAAAAACCTAAATTTCACTGTTTTTGTCCTTGCATGGCAAAAAATGACCAGCTTTACTAATCATATCATCAGCACATGGGAAAGTGTGAACAACTACTAGTCAGGTAAACTAGCTATCATTCACGGGTGTATTTCCCAAAAGCATCGTTAGGTCGCAAGTTCCTTCATTATCAGCATAATTCAATGAGTCAGTGTTTCGTGAAACCATAGTTCCAACAAACATTTGCAAACAGCATCGAAGTTGTGTGGTTGGAATGACAGCTCTCAAGCTGTGGTTAGAAGCATTATTTCTTGTTTTTATGACATGTGGACTTAATAAATTCTTATCTTGAGCAAAATAAGCAAGCTGACATTCAGTACAATCTATATCTTTTATTTTAAATATATACAAATGTCATTTACAGCTTTTAGTTTGTCAAGAGATTTAAAGCATTGTTTTTGAAGTGTGCGCATGTGCGTATGTGCTCTAGTACATAAGAACGAGCCTATTGAATCTCGAAATAACGCGAAATAATTGAGAAAAATGAGAACTGCCAACAGGTAATTTATAGCAAAAAAACATCTAGCATTAATTCTATCTCAAAAGGATTCATTAAAATAAGTTATTACTCCACCACCTGCATGAAATCATTAACTAACGTGGTTGAACAACAAATTTGCGACAATACAGTTGTGGGAAATAGTCGTGACTAGCTAGTTGATTTTTTTCAGCTATGTATTGTAAGTGTACTACTTAGTTATGCATTGAGTTATGTCATTGTATGAGAAACGCACCCCTGATTGGATTATAAGAGCAGACTGATTGCTATTAAAAGAGGGAAGAAGTGCTTCCAATCATTGTATTTTTGTTAGGAATGGTTGCTTTGCATCAACATGGCTTCACATGCAAGGAAATATCTGCAAAGAATATTGCACCTCAAAGAACCTTTTACTGGATCATCAAGAAGTTCAAGGAGAGAGGTTTAACTGCAGTGAAAAAGGATTCAGGAGGTCCCATAGTGTCCAGCAAGTGCCAGAACTTTCTCCTCCTAAGGAATCAGTTATGGAATCATTACCACCAGTGCAGATGTTCTGCTCAAAGTTTACTTGTTGCTTGTATAGTTTTGTATTGTTGTATAGTTTGTGGCAGTTCTCTAGAAAATTATTGATCAAATTTCTCACACAGTGAGTTGTGATATTAAGTTTATTCATAGCTTTGATAAGAGGTATATATACAGCAGACTTCTGTTCAGTGGCTCATTCCACCATGTCCTCAAATTAACCCTCGCTCTCTCAAAACATTGTCTGTGATAATCGCCAATCTGCTCTTGAAGAGCCCGATATAATAGACAATCACTTCTTAAAAAAGAAGTCGAATCAGGTTTCATGATTAGCCCTTTTAATGCTTCCCCCTTTGAGATTTTCCATATTAGCCCTATTGGAGTGGCTGCTAAGAAATTCTAGGGTAATACACGCCTGATAATCAATCTGTCAGCCCCGCGTAAATCCCTGTTCCCGAGCATAAACAGCCTAATTTCTCTCAAAGAATATTCTTTCCAATACCACGACATAGAACAAGTGATTACTATGATTAAAATTCAGGGTACACTGGTGTGGGTAAATTCTACTTTGCCATACAATTAACCTTTGTATGCAAAAGCAGCCCCCAAATCTGCGATATGCTATCAGAAGCTTTTTGTTAGATCCTGACTTACAACTATGCATTTCACCTGCTTGACAATTTCTTAATCATCTCGCCTCCCGACGCCATCCCAGCTACGCATATCTTCACAGTTCAAAACGTTTTTCGCAGAGCCTCCCCCCCCCGGTTTCAGACACACTACAGTCCTGTTCGAGTGTCTATTCGAGCTTTACTCTCTTGTCCTAGCAGCCTTTTTGTGGGGAAAGAACGGACCAACAACAATATTCTAGTTCATTGTGACAATGAAGCAACCATTCAGTGCATTAATAAAGGCCACGCTCTGATGCCACTCTTAAGATATCTCATCTTCATCTGAATCTCAGCATGCGACTAATTTATCATTACCAATTTATAGTGAAACACATGCCCTGTTCCAAAAATCAAATTGTTGACTCTCTCTTGTTTTCTGTTTCAGAAATACAGGTTGCTGGCTCTAGAGGCGGACTCATCTCCAACTCCAGTTCCTCACTATTAAGAGCTAATATTCCCGTTTTAACCCACCTGTTGAAACCCCTCCTAGATGCATTTCTCGACTCCATCCTCCATTTCCATTGGAACCATTTCCCCCAGAACCCTCCAATCTTACTCTATAGCATGGAGGTGCTTTAAAGCATCCCATCTCTCGTATAACCTGTCGCTTCCTGACTTTTTCCCTTCTCTCCTTAACCTCATTTATCTCATACCTCAACAGCATTAAAGGCCTCCAAATTGGGTCCATCAAAGGTTACCTAAGCAGTAGCCATTTTTTTTTCATAAGCTAAACTACGGCACTCCCCTGAGATAAATAATTCACAAACCTCCCTCCTGATCAAAGGTATCCAACGATCCCAACCTGCCTGCTCTGATGCAGACAGCCCATAACACAAGAGATACTCACTAAATGTAGCTCCACTCTCCGATTAGGATATCATTCCATCAACACTGCCCGTACTCTCAACACTGTTTATTTTGGCCTTTTTTGGCTTTCTCAGATGCTCAGAACTTGCCGTTACTTCCAATTTTAACTCTAAAATCTACCCTACCATTGCAGATTTATCAGTGCTTGACAGCAAAACCATCTCCTATATAATCATAGACAGAAAAAAGGCCACTTCTTTTACAACTTTAACCTCCCATCTCTTATCCAGCTGTACCATTCCCTTCTACCTTTCCTTTAATTCAGAAACTCCCAGGTTAAATCTCCATCCGACCCTCTCTTCACTGATGACTCCAACCTCCCTGTTACAATTTTTTTGTTTCAAAAACACCTCAAATCAATTCTCATTCAAACAAGCGTCCCTGCAGAAAATTATTCCAGTCACTCATTCTGCATAGGGGCAGCAACTACAGCAGCCCAAAAAGGACTCTCCCAGCAACAGATCCAAACTCTTGGTCTATGGTCATCAGACTCTTTCAAAAGCTCTAACATACTCAGCATACCAAACTCAAATAACAACAGCAACCACAAGCTCCCCTGTTCGAATGCTGTGGGGGCTCCTAGTTCGCTGGCTCCCTCAATTATACCTGCGAAGTGCCCATCGAGCCCTCCAGTTTGGATGCAGTGACAGCTTGCCATTTTTTTGCCACTGAGTGCCCCCGTTTGCATTGCAGTGTGGGCTCCCCATTTGGAGGCAGTGATGGGGTCAATTCATTACAGTTTCTCCCTGCCCCTTCAAAGGCCTGTAGAGCCCATCCAACTGAATGCAACACACACCCCTGTTCGACTATAGGTGGGGCTTACCCCTTCAATGCCGTGAGCACTCTAAGCTCCTTTTGGATGCCACAAGAGCCCCATCCGGTCAAATGGCCAGACCCAATCCCACAAAACACCAACTAAAGCGGACGTCCCACTCGACTCCTGGCAGGGCTTACCGTCCGATGCCGCAAGCTCTAGCCCTCGTTGGATACAAACGTGAGCCCTCAGTCGAGTGGTGAGAATCTCAATTTCCCTTGTTCACCCGCTGGTGGGGCGGACCCGTCCGGATGCTGTGTGAGCCCTCCCTGTGGGAGGTTAAAGGATTTGCACACCCCATTCGACCGATGGTGGGGCCGACCTGTCTGATGCTGCGAGCAGCAAGTTCCCATTGGATGCTGTGTGAGCCCTCCCAGTCGGGCGGTTAAAAGATTTGTGCACCCCTGTTCGACCACCAGTGGGGCCGACCCGTCTAATGCTGTTAGGGTTAGTTCCCCTTGGATGCCGCGTAGGCCCTCCTGGTCAGGCATTCAAAAAAAACACAAAAAAAAAAACATTGTAAACCCTGTTTGATGGCCAGTGGGGCTCTCCTGTCTGATGCTGTGGTCAGACACCTCCCCGCAAATGCTAGCCTGCCAATTTGTGGCACACAATTTTTTGGGGTGTCAATTCATCTTCTGGCGGCTGTCCCTTGCATACTTGCTCTTTTGGGGGAGTTCTCTGGGTTCCAAATTCCAAATTCTGAGCTCAGAGCCCTCCCCTTGGACAGTACACCAAATATTGATAACCTTTACTGATTATGTTAGTGTGAATGATGTTTTATTAACAAAGTTTGGGAGGAGCATGTTCAGATAACTAACTAAATTAATGAGATAAGAGGTATATATACACAGCAGACTTACCTCTGTTTCACAACAGTTTTCCAACATCCCTCCATCACCCCATCTCCTCACTTCTGAGGCCAAGAATTTGAACTATCATGCGGGCTCCCACAAGGGTCCATACTGAATCCAATTCCATTTTCCCTGTATATGTTATTTTGGGGTCTATTTTCAGGAAATTTGAGCTTGCATACCACTGCTATGCTGACGACACACAACTGTATATTCCATTACACCCAGTTTGACAAGTCTTGTTCTAGCATAAGTGGTTGTAAAATACTGGATGGTTAAGAATTTTCTCCACTTACTGTAAATGATAGCAAAACAGATGTTGTTGTTGGCCCTCTTAGCTCTTTGCTCCTTATCTCTAGCTGCTTGGGGTCCCTCTTTAGAAATGTTCACCCATTACAAAAAATCTTGTTATTTTACACCAGCCAGTAAAAAATCTGAGATTGGCCGATAAACTACTGCTCCAGATGCCGCGGTCCCCTCTCAAGCGAAAAGGCGATCATGCCTTTTCAATAGCCAGACCTAGGTTATGGAATAATTTACCGCACTCTATCCACTCTGCCCCCACTTTGAACACTTTTACATCTTGGCTTTTGAGTCTGACCCAGGAGAGAACTAAATATTAGTATTTTATGTTGTTGTGTTTGTATTGTCTTTGGCTTTTCTTGATTGCTTTGTAAATCACTTTGGGGCTGCACTTGTGGCAGTAGAAATGTGCTTTATTAGAAAATAAACTAAACAATGGCCTGGTGTCAAGAAGAGCAGCAAAGAAGCCACTTCCCTCAAAGAAAAACAAAAAGGACAGACTGAAACTCTACAGGAAGTACAAGGAGTGACCAGCAGAAGACTGGTGCAAAGTTATTTTCTCTGATGAGAACCCCTTCCCACTGTTTGGGATATCTGGAAAATCAACTGTCCGGAGAAGAAAATGGTATCATAAGTCTTGTGTCATGCCAACAGTGAAGCATCCTGAGACCATCCATGATTGGGGTTGCTTTTCATCCAGTGCCTCTTTCACAATTCTGCCCAAAAACACTGCCAGGAATAAATAATGGCATCAAAATGTCCTCCCAACAATCCAGGAGCAATTTGGTGATGATCTGTGCATTTTCCAGCATGATGGAGCACCATGTCACAAGGCTGATAATGAATTGGCTTAGAGGTCATTACATTGAAATTTTGGATCTGTGGCCAGGCGAATCCCTGGGTTTTAATGATAGAAAACCTGTGGTCACTTCCCAAAAGGCAAGTAGACAAGCAGAAGTCCACAAATTGTGATCAACTCCAAGCACTAAGGCAAGAATGGATTGTCATCAGTCAGGATTTGGCTTAGAAGCTGATATCCAACATGCCTGAATGAATTGCAGAGGTCATGAAGAAGAAGGCTCAACACTGTAAATACGGATTCATTGCATATTAAATGTTTTTTCCAGAACATTGTATACCATAGAAGCATGTGAAGAAAATAAATAAAAAAATACTAAAGCAGCCAATTTTGCAAAAGAAAAAAAAAAAAAAGTCACCGCCAATACTTTTGGCCACGGCTGTACTGTACCAAAACGTTACCATTGGTCATACACACAAAATTAAGTAATATATTGATTATAATTGTATGAGAGACTGAACTTTGGAATGTTGTAGCAGTGGTTTTTGTCCATTACATGGGGCTAGGGCTGCACGATATATCGCACAATACGAAAAATAACATTGAACTTGAACGTGATTATCGCTTAAACGCGTTTTTATGTTTTTTTATGCACGGCTTGTCAATGAAGTATGGCTCCAAATGCTAGTCCATCTGAAAGCACTGCGCATCGCTTATAATGTACATTTGAAAAAGCAACACGCGTCAAACTTCTTTTCAGACACGAGAAGCATTTATTAACATCTTGACCAACAAAAGACAACATTTAATAACATGTTTTTACTCCAAACTCACTTCATAACGACAGTTGAGCGTCCTTCTGTGAGATGATGTGGCTTCTTACACAGAATAAGGCAGTCGTGTGTTTATTAGTCATGTTTAATTAATCAAAGCGTTTCAATCTTCTGTTTATTCAGCTACAGCAATATGATGCGTGTTATCCTCTTCTGCTGCAGGGCATATTTTGAGTTTCTGCGCAAGAGCGCCCTCTGGCTTTCAGATGAAGAAACATTTACTACTGATCACAGAGCCGTACAGCTGACAAGCCACGCATTAAATAATCGCAGCCTTTGCCATATTGCGTGCGATTTTATCGCGATAAATTGTGCAGCCCTACATAGTGCCTTCATGGATCGGACTTGTTTGTTCAGCAAATCCCACATATGCTTGAATGGATTGAGATCTGGGGAATTTGGAGGCCAAATCAACACCTCAAACCATTCCTGAACCATTTTTGCTTTGTGGCAGGGCGCATTATCCTGCTGATATATATATATAAATATAATTTCATCTGCAACATCTCCCAAAAACCTGAGAGACCAGTGTACAGAACACTGAAGAATGTATTAATTTATTTAATCGCAACATGACTATTCAATAAGAAACAACACCATGTATGATCATGTATGATAAACATGTTTATTTAACCATGATACAGGAATGTTTGTAGAGCATTTGGGCATGTCAAAATGAGTTTTTGTTTAAAGGCATTAAAAAAAAAAAAGAAAAGGAGAAATAACATTGTGTTGCAGTGTAGGAGACATAAATAGAAACCGTATACTTCTTTCAGGCGCTGGGGGCATATTGCATGGCAAGTCTGTCAAATTCATTCTCCTGTGGAAACAATTGAGTTCACATTAAACTTAGTTATTTTTTCAACAATATGTTCTCAAAAAAAGAAAAACAGAACAAGGTGTCCTGTAGCATAATAAATAACCTTACCTTAGCAAGATAATCCCTAATAAAAGGATGTGACTTGTGTGCATCTTTCAGTTGAGACAAATATCGATTTGTCACCTGTGCAGAAACAAAAAGACAGACAATAATGATCATCTGTGATGATTCCTCAAGGGTTTAAAATGAAGATCACATACATTGAAGAATGCAGATTATATTTTTTTTTAATGTTAACTTGTTAATTAGGGATGCACCGAATGTTCAGCAACCAAAATTATTCAGCTGAAAATAGCAAAAATATAGTGGAAAAAAAAAGTGAAAAGACAATTTACAGAACAATGATGTTTTTGATGGCGCAATCAAATAGCAAACAGTGAAGAGCGAGAGGCGTGCACGCTTTACAAATGCAGCAAACATGTCAGCAGTGTGGAATCAAAGTGTCAGAAAAAGACACAAAACTGGCCATTTGCAGACACTGTTTTGCTGAATTGTATAGAGCAGTGGTTCCCAAACTGGGGTACGAGAGGTGACAGAGGGGGGACACAAACAAAATGCTGAGTTCTGCCATTCATTTAATTCTGCTCCCCCTTAAAATAACATTAAAACCAAGCATGTACTTCTAATAGGCAAAATGCCGCCTCTAGTGTAAAAACAACAGGAAAATGGGAGTGCCGTAATATGTCAAATACATGACATCCAATGAAATTACCTCATCTTTTGTAATCAAAACTGAATGCATCCACTAAAGCAGCGTGCATCTCATGCATGCAGAGTCTGCTGCCTTAGCAAACAGTGCTACATTACTGCCGTTCTCGACAATGTACCTTTGTAAAAGTGCCGTTTTAGCACTTACTAGCATGACGAACAAATATAGATACTGACTGTGCATAGATCGATTTAAGACTCAAACTCTATTTGATGCAAAACATACCCTGTGCGACGACTCATTTTTAATGTTGGTAATATATTATACAAGCAAGAATGCAATTTTCCCATATATCCACACGATTGCAAATGTGACACTGATTTTATACATTTCAACAAACAAAAAGGTGATATTAAGAGATGTACATTTTAAACAGTATTGTTGTTTGCTCTATTTTGCAATGAAACAATAGTTCCACCGAAAGCCACAGCAGAACTGTTGTGCATCTCCAAGTAACACACAGCGGTGTTTTGATAGTGAACAAATATGCAACTTTGAATGAATCTGGAGAGTCAATGATTAATGGTCCATTGATAATACAGCCAGTCTTGCGTTGTTACTGAATGAATGTTTTTAAATTACTCACTTTTTAAAGACAGTGACTTGCCGCCACCTACTGGCGGTTTTAATTTAATATTTAAAAGTAGGCCAATCACTTTGTTTTTACTGTCATTTCATATTTCTGTATTGAACTTCTTTTTTTTTATGCCACTGTAATTGCATTCATACCACCTCTGAGCAATATTAAACAATGTGTAAATGCATTTAGATTGTCCATTGTGCCACTGCAGGGCAAATATGGGTTTTGTTGATTTCATTTAATTGAAAATGTTGATTTAGTTTAATTTATTGCTTTATTTATTATATTAATAATGAAATTAATGGAATTTGACAAAAATATCAAAATGTAAAGGCAAAAAAAAAAATGCACCTGAAAATCAATTTAAAGGGGCAAATATTGTCCAGTCTAAGTGGAAGAGAGAGGATACGAAGAAGGATATTAAATGCCTCAGGGTGGACAAAACTCTAAAAAGTTTGAGAACCACTGGTCTAGAGGGTGCGCATATGCAAAAACTTACAGAAGAAATAAACTTATTTAAATATTTTTAAATTGATTTTTTCTTTGAAAAGCACATTTTGACTATTTAATTTATGCAATGATGAAAAAATGGTCAAAATAAATGGCCTTCAGCCAAGTGTTTCATTATATTCGGTTTCGGCTTCGGCCAAGATTTTTTATTTGGGTGCATCCCTAATGTTAATTTATGGAGTTTACCTCAGGAGGTTTGCCCAAATGCTGTGTCAACACAATGAGGTTGATGAGTGTCTCCGGGTGGCTGCTGTCCTATAGAAGATAAAAGGACAGATCATGACATTTTACCACAGTTAAACCTGGACCACTGACTGATCAGTATACAGGCACATCTTCATAAATGTTGCTTTCAATTTTAATAGCGATTCTAATAATCCAGAAATGCTCGTTTTCCCTCCAAGGTAACAAATTTACTGCCTTGTATGGGTCAGCATAAGAGATTAATGGGATTTATAAGAAAATTAATATTCAGTAATATTAGCGATTTAACTACACTGACAGATGATGACACAATTTGAATTGAATTGAGCTGGATAACTTTGATCTTTACATGTTAACACCAACTTCGCAACACTGACACTGTTATTGAACTGAATTTAATCAACACTTTACTGAATTGAGCTGAATAGTGACACTATTATCTTTTGTAGAGCTGAATTTGTTTTCTAATTAATGAAGCACTACATAAATAAATGTGACTTGACCAACAGAAAAATAAAGCAGAATTGTCCTCAATCAGAATAAGAGTGCATTAGCGATAGAACTGCCAGTATGGCTGAATTCACGACACAGACCAATCCAAGTCAATCTGGTAAAACTTTATTTCGATGGTCTACTTTAGATATTCTTACAACTATATGTAACTTTGCAACTACATATCAACTATCTCTAATAAGAGTATTAATAGACTGTCTGCTTAATATCTACTAACACTTTATTTTGATGCTACCCAACAGACATCCTACTGACTATAAATAACTTTGTAACTACATCAACTTATTCTACTAACCCTAACTTTACAGTCTACTAATACTCTGAATTAGTTGAAATGCAGTTTCAAAATTATCAGTCAATACTTGTCAAATATATTTTTCGCTATGCAGACTCTCAGGACCAAAGTTAAACTTTTGTTTGCAGTGGGAAATTAAACTTCCTTGCAATTTCTGTACTGAAATCCAGGCTCTTACTTTGTCCAGAGCATCCTGTAGTACTGACTCAGCCTCATCCCACTTATTCTGAGCCATGTGACTGGCAGCCTGACCGTTCAGCAGCAGCAGTGTGGGCGAGTACTTGTCTGACATTTCCTGGAAGATGTAGAATGCATCCTGCAATTTCTCTCCCCCCTGTTGGTAGAAGATTGAGAAAGACATTTAATTCCCAGTTGATAAGGAAGTACCATAATTCAGCAAAACCAGCAAACACTGAACAGGCAATAGACATGCAGAGAGATTTGAAAGAAAACAAAATCATCTCAAATGTTTCAGCTCACTACAACAATGCACATGTCTAAATGAAATTTTTTTTACAGTAAATGGATGTAGTATTTGGGTAGCATAAATTTATGTATTTGTTAATGATTAAGGCCGCTGAACCTCAGCAGTCAAAACAAAATGAATAAGAATATTTTAATTTTAATTTAATTTAATTTTAATTAAATGAATGTACTATATTTTTAATAATATTTACTTTGATATTTTGAGGCATGACTACCATTTCATGGTACTAGACAATGTTCATCTGATGTTCACCACTAAATCATGCAGCATTTATGTCTACACACACACATAAACATATATATATATACACACACTAATGGAATATATATATATACACTAATGGAATATATATATATATATACACTAATGGAATATATATATACATACTCAACCCCACTAATGGAAGCAAGACCATTAGTGGTCTTTCAATGGTCTCAACCATTTTAATTACAAATCTGGTCAGGAAATTAGCAAGAATTGCGCAAATACTGTAGATCAAATAACATAGCTTTTTTACAGGAAGAAGAGTCAGTGTTGTTTCAGTTCCAGTCAATATTAATGGCTTCAGACAGTTCATGAGTACTTGACAAATGTCTCCCAGTTTAATGTGAGAATAAAATATTCACTATAGGGTTCAAATCTGGACTCTGGCCCGGCCAAAACATGAGCCTGATGGACTTGTTCTCAAGCCACTTCTTGGTTTGTCTTTGCAATTTGGGCAGGAGCATTGTCTTGTTGAAAAATAACATCTGATAATTTCTCTTTAGATAACAACTTTTCATTTGTCGGAAGCAAGCCATTCTGCAATATTCTCCTGTACTCCAAAGCATTAAATGACTTTTCACAGTGAAGTAGCTCACTAATATTATCAAACATTCTGTCCTTGATGAGACAGTAAAGGCTTATTTTTTTTTTTTAAAAGGCTTGCTTACATTTCCTAAATAATAATTTGTGGTTAAGACAATTAAAAGCTTAGTGTTTAGCCATTTTTTTTTACCAGGAGTGAGTGTGTGCATGTATGTGTGTGCGTGTGTGTATGTATAATATATATTTGTATATATAAACTAATTTTTAAAAAACATTTCCAATAATTTGTATGAAAACATGAAGTACATGCTGAGACTAGAGTAGATAAGAGTAAGATATTTAGATTTTTATAAGCCAGACTGAATTAAAGTTTGCTAAAACAATGCTTCAATATCAATTTGGTGATTGTTTAACATTATCCAACAGCCTGCAAAGTTATTTCAGAGGAAAGTTATTACATTTTGATGAAAGACAAAAACATTTTTCTTTAGGATGACACGCATCAATGAATCGGTCACAGGAACACAAGGAATGCCCATTAATAAAGCAAATCATTTTAATTTCACATTGATTTGAATACTCACGATGGCAAGGTTGACCCAGGCTGTAGCAAGCTGAGTCAAAGTGGCGTCTTCATCTTGGTCTTGCATCTTCTTTAGCTCCTTTCTGTGAACACAACAGATCCATGAAAATAACATATTTAAAAGGTATTAACTAAAGGCAGGTATAATTTCTCATTTGTATTTAAAAGTCAGAAGTTAGGCTACATAATATAATGTCAAATAATATCTAGCAGGTTAAAAGGTATTTTTAATATAACATACGAACAGCTTTAACGCAAGCACACATAAACCAAAAAATTATTAATTAATACATAAACAAAAAAATACCTTGCCATATCAACTCTGTCCAACTTGAGAAGTATCTGGACAGTCATGGCCATGCTATGAGAGAAATACAAAATGACAGTGAGCAATTTATACATTAGTAATCCAACTCATAAACTATTTATGAAAACTCCAGACTCACCACTCCAGACTCTCTCCCTGGTGCAGGGTACGTAACGCAGCATCTGTGTTCATCTCATGCAGATAGATGGAAGCTGCCATCAGCAGGAAGGTAGTGTTGGAAACATCAACACTCTTAGCCATCTTTTTGTCCAGTTCTGCCACTATTGCATCTCTAAGAAAAGCATTGTGCCACCAGAGGTACGGTTTAGTTCACTTTGAACGTAATCGTTTAACTGACAGACCAAATGGCTAACCTGCATGTATCTAGGTTTTTAGTTATATAAGGTTTGAAACAACGAATAAAAACATGTGACAGTTTGACTGCACAAACCTCTTGCCTTCATTGGACAGGTATTCAGCAAACATCCTAACAGCCTGCAGCTCCTCAGATGAGCTGGGCTTTATTTCATCCAGAACCACAGCATACTTCCTCTGAGAAGACAATAGAAATCATCACTGTATATATATATATATATGTGTGTGTGTGTGTGTGTGTGCTTTCAGCTGTGTATGCTTTCTGACAGAGAGGGAAAAAAGACATAGTAGCTTGACATATATCGACATACATCTTATTTTGTATGAGTTTATTCTGAACAACACCAAACCAACACAGCACCACAACAGACTGATGCTAAACAGAACTTACCTGAGCAATGTATGCTCTGTACAGAAAAATGTTCTTCTCTGCATCCTTTTCTGGCCCTGATGTCTAAAAGAAATATGACACTTACACGTGGTTGTTTATCATTTGTTAATTACAGTATTGTTACAATATTTAGGTAACTTACTGAATATATAGAAGGTATAATGAATTAGCCGCAGGCTAACAGACCTACTGTAGAATCTATAAGCCTTTCAGTCGGAAATGTTTTCGTGTCATGGAGATATTTTCAGGACACTCACCTTTACCTTTTGGGCTTCGTTAATGCAGTGTTGATAACTGCCAATGTAAAAGGCGTTTTTCACATCGAATAGCTCATCCACTTCACTCTGCTGCGACGCCATGTTTGTGAAACGTCAACTTTGCCGACGTCACTACGGCCACGTAGCCAGAACAGCTTGCTTCGTTTCGCTGATGAATTCAAACTGGTTTGTGTATGGTGTCCTCTTGTGGTATCGTCGGGAATAGGCGAACTGCTGTTATTTCGTCCAAGTGGTCTAAAACTACAGTATATTCCTGCAATACCGGAGGCTGCAGTTTGAGTACCGCATTTCTAGCACCCTATTGTTGTTTTTTTGTTTTTTGTTTTTTTTAACGCAATTCTACTCCAACAGACCTGATTTGAACTTCAAACAAACAGATGCAAATACTAGACCCACGGAAATGATTCACTTTTCATTATTTTTCCAGCTTTTTTATCGTAAGTGTGCTCACTGCAAATGACGCCCTGCTATTGGACGTAATGGGTGGAGCTTGACCTAGTTATGTTTAGAGATAGGGAATAGGGATATGGTTATGGTTAGGGTGTGGCTGGACCTTCAAAAGTCCTCCATCCATGTCCAGAGAGTTTCTGTGTTTGACTTGAAGCAATAGGGTCTGGCTGTAGACATGCACAGATGCACTTTCAGACATGCATTATTATCAGAAATGCATGTGCCATATAGGGCCAGTGCAGGCTTGTTTGCATGGCAGTCGGTCATAGGCGATCCACACTCCAATCCAGAAGGGGGCATGCACGGTAATGTAACGCTGTTTACTAACCGCCCATAGTTGCCAGGGTCACGGTTTTCCCGCACAATTAGGCTATTTTGAAAATGCAGTGGCGGGAAAAATTACAGAGCCGCGGGTTGCATTTTTTTGGGCTACTTTTATAATGTACCGCGGCCGCAAAAACGTTTATCTGTAGACAAAGGAAAATTGATCATTTTACTAATGTGTAGTATCCTTGAAATGGATACCTGGCAATCCAAGGACGGAGGAGAGACGGTATGGGGATAAGTTTGATGTCACCTTAAATTATTACGTTTCACCAACAGCAGAGATTTCAAGGCCTTCACACAGCAGAAATGAACGCGTGTCTGTGCGAATGAACAGCGTAGTTTCGTCTACTACACAAACTCAAACATACGTGAGACGCTTACAGCGTTTTCAACATCTGTCTTCTAAATATATGAGGACATGAACACATGAGCTTTATCTCCAGAACTGCTCTGGGGTACTTCAGAGATTTTCACCGATTCATTTGGGAAAAAAAACATGAAAAACCGTCAAAATGAAAGTTTGCTTTAACTTGGAAGAAATTTTAACAGAAATATATTACCATGATATAGTAAAATGTACTGCTCAAAGTAATGATAATATTACATACATTGTTGGTAAGGAATACAACCAAGATATTTTTCATCCATGTTTTAATATCAAACAGATCTGTCGTGCAGCATCTTATTTGACAAAAAAATAAAAATGCAATGTTTTGTTGTAAATTAATTGTAATATTTTAATTTGAGATTGATTAATTGATCATTAATTGTTACAGTTTTATTAATTAATTTCATTACACTTTTGTTGATGGCAAATTTTTGTATGTATTAAATCATAAAACACAGGGAAAATAGAATAGATTTAATGGGGCCCTAAATTAAAAGGTGGCTTAATGCAGTTTAATTGTGAACAAACAAGTTATGTTTACATTCATTCTCAAGGTCTAACAAACATGTGGAGAGCTTATCCATCCCCATTAATGGTAAATATCGTGATTCGTGATAAATATCTATATCATATGATATGGAAAAATAATATTGTCATAATATTTCTGGTCATATTGCCAGGCGTATTATGAGAATAATGCAGCTGTCAGCTATGATTAGATGGGGCAGGGGGAAATTGGGCTAGTTTTCATTCCTTTTGGGCAGGTTTTGAGTAAGCTTTGGGCTGGAAATTGGGCTGGCAACCCTGTAACCGCCACAACAGGATAAAGCGTAGAAGAAGAAGAGATGATTGATCCCGATCGATATGTTTAAACGTAATCTCTCAACCAGAGTTTCAACTGCAGAAAGATATCAATAAAACAGCTTGATAATAATATCTCACGTAGCATTACATTTACCTCAGGCATTTAGTGTCGACAGATTGTTAGTTCACTAGTGAAATGAACTCTAGAGAGGAGTATTTTGTATTTAGTGCATAGCATCAAAGTACGGCGAGAGCGATTCAAAAGCATATGAAGCGTCTGCTCTCTAATCACTCTTGTGGTATTTTAATGTCATGCACCGATCGGTCATACTTACCGATGGATACTTTAAATGATTTTTGAATGTAATGTAAAAGTGATTTTTAATTTACTTAATTCGCTGAACTTGTTACCAAATATTACAATAAAACATGCAACGGTAACACTTTACAATAAGTTAATGTATTAACTAACATGAACTAACAATGAGCAATACAATTGTTACTGTATTTACTAATCTTCGTTAATGTTAGTTAATGAAAATACAGTTGTTCATTGTTTGTTCATATTAGTTCACTGTTAACAAAATTGGAATAATGTATTAGTAAATGCTGAAATTAACATTAACAAAGATTAATAAATGCTGTATGAGTGCAGTTCATTATTAGTTCATGTTAACTAATGTAGTTAACTAATGTTAACTAATGAACCTTATTGTAAAGTGTTACCCATGCAACATGCCCTGACCTTGAATTTATGAACAGTGATATAAATAATAACAGATCAACTGCTCGTTGACTCATGTCTGAATGTACTCATTGATTTTATTGCGTTTATGTTGAGGGGAAAAAATCCTATAATTTTAAACAATGGTGGTATTTGAAACCAACATACAAAAAAGAAAACAATCATTTGTGTAATTCGACGTTTGTCTCGAAACCATAGTTAGTAGTTAGTGAAATATGTGCTTTCCTGTAGCTCAGTGGTTAGAGCATGGCACTAGCAATGCCAAGGTCATGGGTTCGATCCCAGGGATTGCACATACTCAGATACAAATGTATAGTATAATGCAACGTAAGTCGCTTTGGATAAAAGCGTCTGCCAAATGTAAAATATAGCCCTTTTGACAATAGCCCCAGGCTCTTCTATATCTTTAGTAGAATCATTTTTGTCTAAATAATTCAAATACATTGTTTCTAAAAAATCTTCAGAAGTAGGCCTATATGATTATATTCAGGGGTGCACATAACTTTTTTGGTCTGGTTCTCAAGGGAGCACCTGAAGATGTTGCTTGGTACTCAAACTTTACGCGGCACACTTATCCTAAAAGCTGTTGTCATCACTTTCCTCCTGACTGCTCTCCTCACTATCTTCTTTACTCTCGAATATGGTAGATGATGATGATGTTTTTTAATTGTATTTTATTAACATTAATGACATAGACAACAGCAAGAATATTAGGCTACTGTCACTTTAAGGCGGAATGCACGGACCGAATATACTCACATCCGGTTTCTTTCTCAGCTGTTCACTAATGACATAACTGAGAGAATACTTGCCGAGACACTCTATGATGGTTAAACTTAGCAGTTAATCCGCGAATCACATGCGTGCCGAACCGTTGGACCTTATCCGTACGGATCACGGTTTAACTGCGATCTGTTGCACCTCTAATAATTAAAGAACACTCTTATCATCATGATTGCTATCTTACTAGAGATGGAGAAAAATCCTACTCCAGTAAGTAAACGTGTCCCGTCATCCTGTCCCCAAAAATGTTGGTACTCAAAAGCGCTTACCTCCACGGTTTCTGGTGCGCATTGATTATTTTTACCACGCATGCGCACCACTTATGTGCACCCCTGATTATATTACAAGTTTGAATTCCCCTAGTCCGTATACTCACTCAAAACTGATACTATGCTTTTGTACTTGTTAAAAGGCTCAACTGATGCAATGATACTCATACCATTGTTATATGTTGTCACCATAAAAATAGGTAACACAAGAATGTACGTGATCAAACATAATGAAAAGAAATAAAAAAAGACAATCAAAAAACATACACTCTAAACCATTATTCTACATTAGGACAATGAAGAAAGCAATGTTTCAAATTTTGAGGTCAGGGTGTAATTCAGCAAAGCACAAGGAACAGCTCTCACAAAGCTAGCACCCATTCCATTATAAAAACCTCTGACTCCATATTTCTCATAGATTCCAATGAGTCCTTGAAGAGCATCTGCAGACTTCTGTGAGGTTGAACAGAAAGCTGAGATAGTGAGAGGAAAAACAACAGTGATCAACAGTGATTACAAATATTTTAAGTAAATGCTAAAGAAATTCACAAGACAAATATTATATATTCACACAGTCTGGGATGAACATATCCTACATATGTTCTAAGAATGTTTTGCTAACGTTCCCTTTAAGTTATGAAAACATTATTTCTGAATGTTAACTGAACATTCAAAACATCCAATGTGTTTACATGCTTTAAAAACATTTTTTCTTGGTTATGAACATTAAGGGAACATTCCTTTTTATAATTCTTTAAACATTATGGGAATGTTACTTTTGAATGTTATGAACATATCAATTATTAAAAGTCTTAGAAGACACATTAGATGATAAAGGAAAACATTCAGGTTAACATTCACCTTGAGCTTGCTGTTGTGTTCTAATGACAGCAAGTGGGTAACTGGTGGCCTGTCCTGATGCAAATGCTGCAAAACTGAAGAGGAAGAGCTTGGAGTCACTGACGTGCTCTGGATCCTGTCTTACCCAGCTTATAATTGACTGCCAGAGGAGAAAGACTTCATATTAATGACTGATGCCTATTAACTTGGTGAGAAGAAAATAAAACTTGCAGCTTGCTCAGCCACACTGCCTGAAAGTAAAAGCAGTTTTGTAGTTTGTCTCTTTTTGATTGAATACTCAGATACCTCCTCCAGTGCCCCGAATACCTGATGCACTGCACATTCCACTCCAGCATAAGGTATCATGCAGAGTATGCTGGGTTTGAACCCTCTGTAGAAAGCTGCCACAGACTCATTCTGGTAAATCAACTTGGCACATCCCAGTACTCCATTGTAGGTGCCAGCAGGCTGGAGATTTAGTCTAACTTTCAGCACCTGCCGTCAGAAGAATAAAAAAACGAGTCAATTAACTTACAATACATGTATAAGTCAATAAAGATAATTGGTGTTGCTCTAATAAATTATAATTGTGAATTTTAACTACAACTTAGTTTGTGTTGTTGATGAAAAATGACTAATATAGAAGGTGTATGAATTCTCATAATTGCAACTTTATTTCTTGTAATTCACACTTGCGACTTCATATTATACCATTGCAACCATTTCTCATAGTTACATATTATTTCATAATTGTGACTATATACTGTATATCACAGTGTCACTATACCTCACACTGAGGGAATGACATTAACTTTTTTTGTGGCTAGTGGTTTTCCAAAGTTACTAGCCACTCTGTATTTTCACTGGCCACAATCAATACCATCAGGAAAAACTGCGATATATATAATTTAAATTTTATCTCATAATTTGGCACCAGGTATATTAGGCTGCTGTCACTTTAAGACCTGACGCACAGATCCATTATACTGGTACACATGTGTTTTCTTTCTCAACTGTTTACATTCACTTAAAATATAACTGAATGTGTTCACATGAATACTCACCAAGACCGGCATTTTGACATTATTTTGTGTATTTCATTGTTTAAAAGCAAAAAGCAGCAAAAAAGAACTAAATTTAGTACTGAGGCGGCTTTATGTGCGCACACTTTGGGTGTAAGCACAAAATGCGGGAATGAGTAAATCCCATGCCGAAATTCAAGCCCTGTAACACAAACTATTTTTTTATCCAGAGCAAATGAAATGAGTGAGTGAGGGGAGGCGGGTTTCTGTGTCAACTCGCTGTTGGAGAGATGAGAGAGCGAGAAAGTGCTCTGTGGAATATGAGTATTTGAAGCATTTCAGATATTTCAGAAAAGTCAATATTTTTGACAACATTACATTGCACTTAGATCATTATTTTAGATGCCCTTTTAAAAGACTACAATTTAAAAAAAGTATATTATATACAATATGTATACTATATAAAATTCAATCCACCAAAGTGGCTAGTAGGAGTGTGACTGCGTTACACACCACTGCTAAAATCCATCCGCATTTGTCGGGTTGGCAGGTGTTAATGTCAAGCCTTTCTCACACACTTGTATTAATTGTGAGTTTAAATGGCATATTGTAACTTTATATTTTGCAGTTGTGACTATATTTCTTGCAACTGCAACATTATTTATTATAATTATCACTTTATACCTCACAGGACATTTCTTATTTTAATATTTTTGTCACAATCAGTGTTATTTTAGTATCACTGAGATACTACTAGGTTTATTTATTTTGAATTAAATTTAATTTAATTTTAGTTAAAGTAATATTTTGGTGTGTTTTTTGCCATTTCTATTAGTTTTTCTACCGGTATATGCTTTTTATTTATTTTTAGCTTTGATTTTAGTTATTTTAGTACATCAATTTAAATTAAATGAAAACAAGAAATGTTGCCTGAAATAAAATTAAAAATCTTTTTTTAGTACACATTAATTTTATTTGAAGTATAAAAAAAATAATGCTTTTTGTTTTTATTTTAGTTAGCTATATTAACCCATGGCCACAATTACTGACAATTATTATCATTTTATTTTTTTAATCTGAAGCAGAAATTTAGCCATTTATTTGTGCATTTAGTCATTATGTGAGGCAACAGGCTTGTGTGACAAAATTACATTTGCCATAATTATTTTTGGGTGCATGAAAGTAATACAATTCAAAGATAAAAATTCAGTTTGCATCCTTAGCTCTTCATGTTGTTATATTAACAATAAAAATGCTTTCTGTCTTTGCTGGAAAGTGAAGAAGAAAGAGATATGAAATTACCCAATGTGTACAGCATTCTGAAAAACTCTGTAATTATGACTTTCGACAGGGTTATTGATTGAATGTTGCTGGTTCTTGCGCAAGAAATCCTTTATAAAAGTTGACCTTCTTTATAAAAATGTTGACAGAAGTGACAATACACACATGTTTTCTTTCACATACTGTATTTGAGAGACAACACCTTACAGTAAGGAACTCCAACCTGTTGTGTCACTGTGATACCTCTAAGGGGTAGAACACAGCATGTGCCACAGCCCCTGACACACAGCCCAGTCCAAACCTCTGATGGACTGTCAGACTGTCCCTCTCGCCAAGCGTGGACAACCTCATCTGTCAGGAGAGTGACATAAAGAATGTTTGAACATCTGTGCACATGTGAGTGAATGTTTGTGCAAGTTTGTGTGCTCACCTGGGCATAGATGAAGCACTGAAGCGTTGATTGTGGTGTTCCTTTAAGAACATTCACACCATTTCCTTGCCACAAGGATCTAAAACCTCCAGTCTGCAACTCCCGGAGTCCCAGAGACACAGCTTTGGATCCAAAAACCTATCCAGTATACTGCAGTGTGTTACAGTGGGCTACTGTTGTTTTACAAATAAAATATAATTTATATACTCCTAATTTAACTGAAATATTAATATTCAGTATAATATACTGCATTAACGATTTGACTGCACTGACACTTTTGGATACAAACTAAATCTTGAACTGAACTGAGCTGGATGATTACACTACTGTCTTCTGTAGAGCTGCTTAAAAAATGAAACATAGACACTGTGTAACATTCAGTTTTGGTTTCTGTTTCGTTTTCCTGGACTTTTAGGGGTAGTTTACACAATACCGTTTTCAACTAAAAACATGACAAACGCAAACTTTTGAAAACGGGTTTCAAAGTGCAAGTTTTTGAAAATGTTATACCGTTATCATCTCTGTGTAAACTACAAAAACGCGAATTTGTGAAAATGGTGACGTCAATTTTACATGTTCAGTCTATAGGCACGTAGTGTTCCTTTACAAAGTGACATCGCCAACTACTGGCCTGGCATGAATAATACATGATAAATAGGCATGATAAATAGTTTTTAGTTGTTTTAGCTGATCCGTGTGAATGAGGATCACTTTGACAAAGTTGTCGTCTGTATGCAAAACTCTTCAAAAACGCGAAGGAGAAACTTTTCTGTTTTTAGTACATTGTTGTTGTTATTTAAACGTACCCATAGTTTGTAGATCAGTAGCTGCGTCTCATTTCAAAAGCTACGTTCTCCGGAGGTCACATTTAAAGGATGCATACATCATCGAGGCGGTCTAATTTAAGAAAAGTAACAATTAGAAAGAAAGAAATTACAGTATTTTACACCTCACGAGCAATAACAGTCAATTTTATTATAATTACTTTTCTTAAATAAGACATCCTTGATGATGTATGCAGCTATCAAATGTGACCTCCGAAGGACACAGCCTCCAAAATGACATGTAGCTAGTGTTTCCTGTGCTTGCTTTTTTTTTTCCATAGAAGGTTCTCATTTGTTGTCATGGTAACTCATTGTTTCATTGATTTGAGCCACCTGCTACTTGTTTAGCTCTTTAGTTATTCTATGTACAGTGCTCAGCGTAAATGAGTACACTCCCTTTGAAAAGTAACATTTTAAACAATATCTCAATGAACACAAAAACTATTTCCAAAATGTTGACAAGACTAAGTTTTATATAACATCTGTTTAACTTATAACATGAAAATAAGGTTAATAATATAACTTAGAGAATTTTTTTTTAGTTTTACTCAAATTAGGGTGATGCTAAAATGAGTACACCCCACTGAAAGTCTCTGGAGCAAAGCTAAATTTTAGACTACAAATGTCTAATTTAACAAGAATTCAACAACAGGTGAGTCTAATCATTCATTACACAGGTGTCCAGCAGACAGTTGACTATAAAAGGGTGTTGAAACCCCTTCCCATTTCCTGCTGTCAGCAATGGCACCACATGGAAGAGAAATGTCACACCTGAGAAAGAAAATAATTTATTTAGCCCAGAAAGGTGAAGGCTACAAGAAGATCAGCAAAGCTTTACTAATCAGTCAGAATATTGTAGCAAAAGTGGTACAAAAATTAAAAAAAGATGGAACTGAAACAATCTCACAGAGACGTCCAGGTCTTCCACGGAAGTTAACACCTCGACAGGAGCGTCTTCTGATGAGAAGGGTTGAAGAAAATTGGCATGCAAGTTCACTGCAGTTATCTAAAGAAGTAGAAAGCCAAACTGGGGTGACTATTTCCCATGACACAATACGGCGTACACTGCAGAGGAATGGCATGCATGGGTGCCGTCCACGAAAGAAGCCTCTCCTAAAGCCCAGGCACAAAAAAGCCCGCCTAGAGTTTGCCAGGGCCCATGCTGACAAAGTTGAAGACTACTGGGACTCTATACTCTGGAGTGATAAGACCAAGATAAATGTTTTTGGAACTGATGGCTTCAAAACTGTATGGCGTCGCAAAGGTGAGGAATACAAAGAAAAATGCATGGTGCCTACAGTGAAACATGGTGGTGGCAGTGTCCTTATGTGGGGCTGCATGAGTGCTGCTGGTGTCGGTGCCCTTGGTCGTAGTGCACTTTCCCAACATGACAATGATCCTAAACGCACATCTAAGGCTACTGTTGGATTTCTGAAGAAGAACAGGGTGAAAGTGACTCATTGGCTCCTGATCTGAACCCAATCGAACACCTATGGGGAATTCTGAAGAGACAAGTTGAGCATCACTCTCCATCCAGCATCCAGTCTCTAAAAGAGGTCATTCTTGAAGAATGGAAAAGATAGATGTTGCAAAATGTCGTTAACTTGTTCGTTCCATGCCTGGAAGACTTGGTGCTGTCATTAAAAATCATGGAGGCCATACAAAGTACTAGATGTAGTAGTTTTTGTTGTGGGGTGTACTCATTTTTGCATCACCCTAATTTGAGTATAACTGAAATGTGTAATCTAAGTTACGTTATTAGCCTTCCTTTCATGTTATAAGTTAAACAGATGTTATATTAAACTTAGTCTTGTCAACATTTTGTAAATTGTTTTTGTGTTAATTGAGATATTGTTTAAAATGTTACTTTTCATAGGGGGTGTACTCATTTACGCTGAGCACTGTATATATTCCTCAGTTTGAATAGTTAATTTTAAGTTGGTTGTGTTTCTCCTTTGCTCTAGTACTTTCCTTTGTTCTAGTATTCTTTAGTAAATCGAGGGAACAAATAAATTGTGCACACAATTTATAAATCGAGGGAACGACTTAGTAAAGTGTGTGCACGATTTAGCCTTTTGTTTTTTTTTTTGTTTTTTTTTCTGCATATCATGTGCGAGGCTCCGTAAATATTTGAAGTTTGCATCATTAATTACTATGAAGCTGCTTGTATGAAACTGATCTGTATTGTACAAAGCACTATATAAATAAAGGTGATTGACATGACAAATTCTTTATAAACTAAAGTATTGCACTGACTGTACTTTTCTTAAAACATTTGGTTTGAAAGATCAAGTGAAAATCAAAATTAGTGTTTCTATAATAATGTATGCCTAAAAGTTGACGGTTCACTTTTAGATTTTTCTAAGGCAACATTATTTTTTTTTTCATGCACTGGTCAATGAGATTTAGCTTTTCATAATGTGTTGAAAACTTTACAGTTTTATTCCTATCTGAAGGCTTTTACAGAGGTATGTTCATATTTAAATCATGACAACTCTGAGAATAGAGTAAAACAGGAAATATATTGATAAAAATAGAATATACACCGATGAGCTAAAACCATAGACTGTAAAAAAAGATGGAAGACGCGACACCGCTTCCTCACATTGTAATCAACTATAAAATAATAGGCTATTCTGTTTCTAGAGCAATAATATTTTTTAATCAGCAAATTCAGTAGATAAACTCAATATAATATGCCACTAGAAACAACTCTAAAATGTCAGAAACCGTCCTGACATAAAGTTAAACTAACGTTACAGGAGATCGATTGCTGTAGACAGTGCTCTATAATTAATTAGAGTAGGCTATCATTAGTTTTGTCCTGCTAATTATTATTTTATAACCATAAAAATAATTAGTAACTGCCAGATAACTATCACCTGCTTTTTCCCGGCATGGTTAACGTTAGGCGTGTTATCTTAGCTAATAACATTTATTAATTAGCTTATAAAGGCCACATTTAACTTTACCGAGAAAAGCTCAGTGATCTGTCAGATCATGTAGGTCAGTTAGTACAGTTTACTGCTGAACAGCTCATTTTGTCGGTGTGAAATAACACAGATATCGAAAATTAATAGTTAGTTATATCTTCAATCTCCCCTCGAAGCTCCGACAGTCCTCAGAGAAGCTGTTAGTCACAACTGTCAATCATAATGACACGCCCCATTTCTATAGCATCAAATTGCTAGCTAAAATCAAACTTATCACAAAAACGAACAATTGAATATACACAGTAAAATCCCCAGAGTTAAATCAACTCTGATCAGAGAACATATGGTCCCTCTCTACATAGAGTTAAAATAACACTGAAGCAGAGTTAAAGATAATATGCTGTTTGTGGAGTTGTTTATTCAGATCTTGAGAGATTTAATGTCTTTTATCTTCAGTTGATTTCATCTAAGGCTGTGGCTGGAAGTCATTTGTAGTTATTGTGTTTCTCTTCAGTGATTCAGCTTGTTAACAGCAGGTGTTCATCACTAATGCTCAATCATAACTAAATCACTTAATTATCTCATTAACTTTACCTCTGCTTCAGTGTTATTTTAACTCTATGTAGAGAGAGACCATATGTAATCTGAGCAGAGTTGATTTAACTCTGGGGATTTAGCTGTGTATATCAGCGTGATAACAACTACCTTAAATGACCAAAACCATCTTTCTGAAAATTTTATTTGAAGCGTAATTTATTTTTTTTATTTTGACTCATTCCGTTTGTGTGCATTGAGATGGCGAAGTTTATGACCTGTACTGCATCCAGCCACCAGGGGGCAATCAAAAAGCCCGCAGCTTCACTTTTCAGGACGTATGAGGCACACCCCGCTAAAACATCCTCTGCGTACTGCCAAAACACCGCCAACCCACCATGGCATGGACTCTACAAGACCCCTGAAGGTGTCCTGTGGTATCTGGCACAAGACGTTAGCAGCAGTTCCTTCCTGTAGGTTGTGAGGTGGAGCCACCATGGATATAACTTGTTTGTACATCCCACTGATGCTCAATTGGACTGAGATCTGGGCAATTTGGGGGCCAGGGGAAGACCTTGAACTCTTCATCATGTTCCTCAAACCATTCCTTAACAATGTGTGCAGTGTGTCAGGGTGCATTATCCTGCTGAAAGAGGCCACTTTCACTAGGGAACACCATTGTCATGAAGGTGTGTACCTGGTCTGCAATGTTTAGATAGGTGGCACATGTCAAATTTACATCCGCATGAATGACTAGAGCCAGGGTTTCCCAGCAGAACATTGCCCAGAGCATCACACTCCCTCCACCGGCTTGTCGTCGTCACACAGTGCATCCTGGTGTCATCTTTTCCTCGGGTAAATGGCACACATGTACAAAGCCATCCAAGTGATGTTAAAGAACACGGGACTCATTGGACCTGGCGACCTTCTTCCACTGCACCGGTGGATAGGGGTCATCATAGACACTCAGATTGGTCTGCAGATTTCTCTCATAACCATCATTAAACTTTTGTGTGACTTGTGCCACAGTAGACCTTCTGTTGGCTCAGACCAGACAGGATCGCCTTTGTTGCCCTCATGCATCAATGAGCCTTGGGCGCCCAACACCCTGTCACTGGTTTGTGGTTTGTCCCTCCTCGGACCACTGTTGGTAAATTTTTCAGATCTTTTTTTCCTTTTTTATAAGAAGTGATAGTTTGCTTATCATCTAATCTAACCAGGCATTAATATGTGGCCTTGTAAGAAGATGATCAACGATAATGTTTTGGCTCATCAGTGTACACAGGATTTGTCTTAGCAGACTAGGTGCCAGATTGTGCCAGCACAAATCCTCTTTTGCCGTTAAAAAACTACTGTCCAGATTTACTAAAGACACGCAGTGAAAAATTAGCGCTTAAAAGGTTTGGACAAAATTGTTTTTGCAGTTGACCTTATTGCATAATATGCATTTGTAGGAGTTTCCGCAAAATGTATGTGAGTAGAGTATTTTAGTGAATCATGCATGGTGATTTAGTAAGGTTTGCACAAGTCAATTTACCGGTATTTGCGTCAAGATTTACCACCCCCCCCAAAAAAAACATGTCTAAATATATATTGTCCACACTTGCTATTAAATTCACTCAAATGTCTTTGATTTTAAAATTATTGTATACAACTAAAGATACACCTTTGAGAAATTATTGCTCAAGACTTGCTCATATTTTAG
>RJVU01055202.1:496856-522296 GCA_003731715.1 Anabarilius grahami
AGTCTTGTCTTTAACATGTCAATTGGTGCTGTCACAGTTCTGGAAATTGCATCTGCCAAGCCTGCGGCCAATATAAAGTTCCCCCAGATTGACAAGTCAGTCTCATCTTGGGTTAACTCAATAGGCAAAGAGCGACTCTCTCCTACATCAAACACCTAAAATGACAACATCATTTTATAAACCTGATGGTGAACAGTGCAGATTAAACACATATGTGCAAAACCTTGAAGGAATTTTTTTGTCAAAATGACATTTTTGACATTGACATTTGACATTTTTCCTAAAGTGTGACTTTCTCTGCAGAACACAAAGGTTTTTACAATAATATCTTAGCTCTCAAGGTCCACTCAATGTAAGTGAATGGTGACCAAAATTTTAAAGCTCCAAAAAGAACATAAAGGCCCAGTTTCACAGACAGGGCTTAGACTTAGGCCTCAGTTCAATTAGGACATTTAAGTAGCTTTTATAAACGTTCACTAGAGAAAAAAATAAAACACTACTGGTGTTCATCTTGAGACAAAACAATGATACTGACATACTTTAAAAATTTTCCTTTTGCGTGAATTATTAATGATATTTTAGAAATAAGTATTTAAAAGCTGAATTTTTTACCAGGTTATGTTTCCAGGAAGATACTAACTCTCCAATGTTTTCTGCTGGGTTAATGATGACGTGCTGGAGGAATTCCTCCCAGTCTACTGTCATAGAGTTGTCTTCATCCATCCTTATGACAATCAGAATTTAATGTTAATCCCTGATTAATAATACAATCAATACAAATTCCAAACCATTTCATGCATTTAATATAAACTGTACCAATACACAAGGTCTACTTAAGATGTACATAAATCCATATATGTCAAGGTATCTGACCCCATATTACAAAATGTGATCTTGATGTGACATTTATTTTCTATGGTCTTGTTACCAATGCCATCATTACCATTTTCAAATATCATTATTTAATATTGCAAATGTGGAGGCAGCAGCTGCAGGTCTCTTACATTTGAATGATTCTCTTTGCATTGGGTTTTGATATGACCAAACCTAATTCCTTAAACAGGGTCATTATATCATCCAGGTCAATTGCCCCTAATCAGAGGAAAGAACATAAAAAGTAATTAAATTCACAATCATTTCAAAGCAGCTTTACAGAAAATGCATGTTTCTATGTAACACTTAAGAGTAATCTGTAACCTGAGGTAACTGTGTATATCCAAATTGCAGAAATATACAGACAATATGCAGATCATGCATATCATGTAGCATCATAGCATCTAACATCATGTATCATTTAAACAAAAACAGAATATAGGCCTATGTGTATATTTTATAATAATAATATTAATATATGAATTATATATTTTTGACACTGTTTTGGTACTTTGTTTGTGAGTTGAGAGAACATTTTACACCATGCACAAATACCAGTAACATTAAGCTGTTTTAATTAAAAAATTAAGATACTAAGCTATAACTTACCACATTTATTTCTGTCAAGGGCATGGAAATCTATTTTCCATTTCTTCTCTCTGTCCATAATGTAAATAAGAAATTCCTGATAGCTTAGACGTCCATCCTCGTTTTGGTCATAATGGGACAAGATTGCCTGAACGAAAGAATAATATAGTATAACAATATAGGCTATTATTTGCTCACCCAGAAAATAAGTGTAGCCTAATCCAGACAGGCTGCATAAAAGAATGATGACTTGAACATCTCCGCTATTGATATCTAGATATCCAATAGAAAATCTTACTTGAACCTTTTCACAAACTGGTTCCACACCTATCCTTCGCATTTCATTCTGCAGCTCCTCACGAGATATAAAACCGTCTTTATTCTTATCGAGTTTATCAAACAAGCCGCGGAAGTGATCCATGATCCGACGTATAAGACAAAATGTTATTTAAATGTAATTCATATGAATAGTTTTATAGAATAACTAAAAGTTTTAAGTAAGCTTATTAGTTGAATTTGTGGTCAAATATTATATTTTGAGCTTACTCTGATAACGCTGAGTCATATCTCTAGCAGGAGGATGGAGTACAATGCGGTGGTCCAGCAAAATGCCATCCTCTCACCGGGAAATCTCGTGCTGTACCGATGCTTACCAGCAGATGGAACTGCGGTGTGTGTTGTAGTGCGGATCATCAATATTGTTCACAGACCAAACATGGTCATTTCTAAAAGCAAACATGTGGGTGCCTGATCACATTTTACAATGTAGCCTATTCATATTAGACTCGCTATCTAATATTTTTTCAAAGATTAGACTACTTCAAATATGCAAAGCCGGTGTGGGTGAAGGGGAAAGGTTGGGATGGAGAGGAAATACGATCTTTTGCTGGCACTGGCAGGCTGCCACTACTATACTTAGAGTGCTGCCTTTTAATGTCAGATTTTCCATCTATTTTCAGAAAATGACGTCTAATAGCCTGCATCTATGACAACTTTGCTTAGTTTCTGATGAAGATAGCTTGCTTTACAGTTTTAGAGTATCTTTCTGAGCTAAAGCTTTACACTGGGGTTTCACTATAGGCCTCATACTTAAAGGGATAGTTCACCCAAAAAAGAAAATTATCCCATGATTTACTCATCCTCAAGCCATCCTAGTTGTATATGACTATTTTCTTTCAGACAAACACAATCAGAGATATATTTAAAAATATCCTTAGTCCTCCTAGTTTATAATGGTTGTGAATAGGGGGAGTGCGTTTTGAAGTAAACAATAATGCATCCATCAATAAAAAAGTAATCCATACGACTCCAGTGGGTTAATAAAGGCCTTCTAAAGTGAAGCGATGCATTTTTGTAAGAAAAATATCCATATTTAAAACTTTATAAATTCAAATAACTAGCTTCTGGCGGACGACCACATGCAGAATGCGCAAGTTGACTTGCGCCAAATGAGTAATCCTCTGACGCGATGTATTACGCAGGATGTAGGGGTATTGTAAGCTTAGACGCCTCTCGTGGTTCAAACAAATAGGGTTGTGCAACAAATTTAAGCTCCTCTTCTCTTATATCGAAATCCTCCGAAATGTCTCTTAAAAAAAGATTTGGTTTTAGACTTATAATCCATGACCGGTTATTTGTTTTGCTCTCTTCGCCTTCACGTTCGTCATTACGTTGTGCGTCCGGTCAAAGGATACTCTTCCGTAGCAAATCAACTTGCGCATTCTGTGTACGGTCATCCGCCGGAAGCTAGTTATTTGAATTTATAAAGTTTTAAATATGGATATTTTTCTTACAAAAATGCATCGCTTCACTTCAGAAGGCCTTTATTAATCCACTGGATTCATCTGGATTACTTTTTTTTATTGATGGATGCATTATTTTTTACTTCAAAACACTGGTTGTGAATTTTTTACAAAATTCACAACCACCTTGGAGGACTAGGGATATTTTTAAATATATCTCTGATTGTGTTTGTCTGAAAAAAGATAGTCATATATACACTTAGGATGGCTTGAGGGTGAGTAATCATGGGACAATTTTCTTTTTTGGGTGAACTATCCCTTTATTAATAACCTGTTGTCTGCAGTATTATTAATCATAAAAGTCTCCCATTTTAGTCTAAAGGTCATCTAAATGACAGACGGATTAGAACTGGGGTTAAATGATGGGAGAAACAAAAGAAACAAACAAAGCTTTCAGATCATACACACATCAGTCAATATATAAACAATACAAAAAATGGAGAACACAGCATCCATTTGAAAGAAAACATTTGGCAGCTTGTTGTCATATCGTCAGAATTACAGTTTTTTTTTGTTTGATTGCTTACGCACTAAAATTAAAAATAACACAGTTAGTGAAACCTGACACTCAAGGAGCAAAACCTCAGCCCTGATCTGCACAACCACATCACACTTTTTGCAAAATACTAAACACACTTCTCTACATCAGACACAGAAATCTAATATGATGACACTTCTTTGCCATTTCAAGGCACTGCTTTCCAAAATACCACACCTATAAACCAATTAATCAAACACGGCCATCTGGTGTGCAGGCACTTAGGTGCTTAAAGGTGGACTCAGTATTATTTCAAATACATTGTTTGGAGTAGGGCCGATACCAACAACAAGTGTGTAACCAATCAGCATTAGGGGGCGTATGACGGTCGAGGAGACCAAATGAGCAAAAGGGAGATTTGAAAATAAATAAAAAAAACTGCAGAATGAGAGATGGGACACAATACAAAAGAGCTCAAAAGAATATCACTGCAATTTATGTTTATGACTGGGCAAACGCTTTAGGACCTGCATTTAAAATTAGAAAAGCTTATAGAGCTAAGTGGGAAGGCCTGCTTTGATTCCTTATCATGTAAGTAACACTGGGTTTTGATTGTTTGGAGCAGCTGTTTCATTTCGTGATTAACAACAAACTCTTGTTTGTATTTACTCTTGTGTACTGTATGTTAATTTTTTGTGCTTCCTTGTCGTTCGTTCATCATCTGCGCTTTATTTCTCATGAAGCATTTTGTTGTGCGTCAGCTGTGATAAACAGACATCCACTCGCATTGCATGTGTAGCAGTGGCCAGATAGTGAGAGTTTTGCAGTTAAACTACTGCACACTGATGACAGCTAGAGAATGTGGTGTTTAGCGTCATTGGTAGTGCATTCGGGGGGTTCGAGACCGACTTGGAGCAGGGTGGTTAGTGTTGGAGTATGAGTTTTGGAGGCGGAGCAATGAAGAGAGGGGTGGGTTTATTTGGGTTGATTTCGAATATCAACAGTGTTCAACAACGAATCTGAGAAATCGCATACAGCACCTTTAACTGTAAACTCAACAATCAGATGGAAGCAGGCAACAGGTTACCATGTCTTCAACAAAACCGGAAGGCAACGTTGCAGTAAGAGGAAGAATAAGAGGGAGAAACATCAATGGCCACAGAGCTATTTTGAATGTCCCGGGCCAACGTGGAGTTAACAATCACAATGTGTGCTGTAATCACGCAGAATGGGGTCCTCCACCGGCATGCCAAGGTCCTTACAACAAGGCCCACATATTCACATTTTTAGACTGACTACACAACATCATCACAGCAGAAGACCAAATGGATGCAAAGCAGTTGAGATATATTGTCATCTGGGACAATGTATCTTTCCACCGATCTGTTCTGGTCCAAAACTGGTTTCATGAGCATCAACAATTTTCACTCCAATACCTCCCACCATACACTCCCTTCTTAACCTCATTGAGGAGTTTTTTTTTTCGGCATGGCAGTGGATGGTTTACGATCTCCAGCTCTATGTCAGGATATCCCTCATTCAACCCATGGAGGAGGGCTGTGACCTAATTGATGCAGGGTCCGTGCAAGTATGGATTTGCCATTCAAGAAGATTCTTCCCTCACTTAAGTTGTGCAAATTGTCCTGTAGGTTCATAGAGGTTTGGTGGTGTTTGAGTGAGAAAAGAAAAGATGTAATTTGAAAGATGTATTCAGTGAATGCATTTCATGCCAAAGCAATAATAAATGATCCACAGTTTAGCCCACATACTTTTGTGCTCACTGTGTGAAGATTTTTGAAAAAAAGTGACCTAAGTATTGAGAAATGTGTCCTAGTGATTGTTTAAAAAAAACTAAAAACTAAATAAGGAATTAAAGTGGAACCTTTTTGGATAGATAGATAGATAGATAGATAGATAGATAGATAGATAGATAGATAGATAGATAGATAGATAGATAGATAGATAGATAGATAGATAGATATAATTGTTTTTTTTTAAATGTCACCTAATAATTTTAGTGTTCATACAAATTTTGATCAACTTGATCAAAAGATTAGGTCATAAAATGTCTTTCCATTTTACCACTTGTATTATTATTAATATTTTTTAAGGTACAAATCAGAAAATCAGATTTTAGTACTTTAGTATACTTAGTAGGTTGGTATAACAGTGTATAATGTAGGCTACTGAAATGTACATTAGCTGTAAAATATGCAGCACCTAAACTGCCATCCTCTAATCCCCAGATTAGTGATCCCCAGACAGACAAAACTAGACAGACAGACAGACAGACAGACAGACAGACAGACATAGATAGATAGATAGATAGATAGATAGATAGATAGATAGATAGATAGATAGATAGATAGATAGATAGATAGATAGATAGATAGATAGCGCTATTCACATTGCTTCTGGTTCGAGAGAATTTAGATTTCTGAAAATGGGAAATGACGTGCCTCAGCTACGTTCTAGAAAGCGCCCTCTGATTATTCCAGAGCTGCAATAGTACAGGGGAGGGAGCAATGGCTATTTAAAGAGGGTAAAATAACACAAGATCTTTAGTGCTGAGTAACCGCCTCCAAACAGACACACCAGGATCAACTGATCATCTGTATCACGGTTTAAAGAGGCAGGATTTGACACTGTAGCCACGACAGTGCCTTTATTCACGTCCTTCTTTTTAAAGGGACTGACGAATCCTCGGGCAGCGGCTCCAACCCGGTCTGCATAGGAGAAAATGGGCAAAGATTATTACAAGATATTGGGAATCGCGAAAGGCGCATCAGACGACGACATCAAAAAGGCGTACAGAAAACAGGCTCTGAAATGGCATCCTGACAAAAACAAGGCGGCTAATGCGGAGGAGAAATTCAAGGAGGTCGCGGAGGCTTATGAAGTTCTCAGTGATCCAAAGAAACGGGAAATATACGACCAGTACGGCGAAGAAGGTAGGCTTCTTTCATCTCTGTAGGCTAATATATCCATATTAGCAGTGAACATTATGTGAGCCCGAATACTTAATTCCTCTGCGCATCTTTTAAATGTCGGATGTACAGACAAATATGTTGAAATGAAAAAGAAATCTCCTGAGTCCGGACATTTACCGTACGTACAGTATGGCTGTAGGCTATACAAAGTTGACCATATGTTTTATTGTCAGTGCTCAACCAGAAAGCTCTAAATTAACCGTCGAAATTAGATGTCACCGCTGTTGTCTAATTATAAATGGTCTGTATTTGTGTTTATAAAGAGATAAAACGTGTTTTCTCTCAAATCTGTGCATTTAGGCCTTAAAGGAGGTGGAGGAGCATCCGACGGGCCAGGAGGCAACTTCACCTACACCTTCCATGGAGATCCTCATGCAACGTTTGCCACGTTTTTCGGGGGAGCCAATCCTTTCGAGATTTTTTTTGGCAGGAAAGTCAATGGACGAGATGATGATGACATGGAGGTGGACGGAAGTGACCCCTTTGGTTCTTTTACGAGTTTTAACATAAATGGATTTCCACGAGAACGGCACGTTGGCCAGGGCGGCCCGCCGCGCAGAAAACAGGACCCCGCGATCCATCACGAGCTCCGGGTGTCCCTAGAGGAGGTCTTTCATGGGTGCACCAAGCGCATGAAAATCTCACGCAAGCGCTTGAATCCGGACGGACGGACCTTGAGAACCGAGGACAAAATCCTCGCTATTGAGATCAAGCGTGGCTGGAAAGAGGGAACCAAAATCACGTTTCCACGCGAGGGTGATGAAACGCCCAACACTATTCCTGCCGATATTGTGTTTGTCATTAAAGACAAGCCTCACGGCCACTTTCGACGAGAGGGGTCTGATATCGTGTACCCGGTCCGGGTCAGTTTGCGGCAGGTGAGAAGAGCCTATCCATCCATCCATCCATCCATCCTTCCATCCTTCCATAAAACTGTAAAAGTGCTGTCTTGCTGAATATAGTAGCCTATGTAAATTTTCACACTCAATTACATGGTAATTCATATTTTTACTCCCAAAAACATTTTACAATATTTTACAGTAACAATACATGCAATATAATTTCAAACACTTTTACAGTAGGCTTATATCATCCATCCATCCATCCAACTTGCTGAGTGTGTAATTTGTCATTTTTTACTTTAAAAAAACACAACTTATACAATATTTTACAGTATTCGTTAAATGCAATATAATTTTCCACTATGTAAGTTAAATTACAGTACATATATATTACAGTTTAGCATGTTAAGTTTAGCAAATAATATTGCTTTTCAATTAAAATGACAAACCCTTCATACTGACACTTTTATAGTCTATACCTTCAATATATCTGTGCAGGTTTCTATAAGGCAATGTTTTGTAAATTTCCCTAGCTAAAATGTTACATGCTTTGTGTGAAATTTCATCTCTTACATAATGCAGTTTGGACAGTAAGGAATATGAGCTCGATCAGCTGTTGTGAGATGCCAGAAAAGGAGCTCGCCCACTTAAACTGTTACAGGGCCAGATTATTTCTATGGCAGAATCATTGATAGGCAGTTCTGTGTTTGTAAATGTCACTACTGTACATAGAGTACCCAAACCCATCAAACCAAATATACTTTTAGGCTGTTGAAGGGAAGTGTGTGTTGAAAGGGAAAGAGTTAGATACATTTTTGCACACTAGCAGTATAATGAATGAATTGAAATGATGGTAGTGGTTTGCACAGGTTACTGTCATAATGTTAAAGTATCATACTTTCGCATGTAACATCTGAAATTCTCAACTTCCTGTCCTGATGCTGGTCATTTAAGAAAGAAAGTGTAAAGAATACAGAATGAATAACATAAAACATAAAAAAGCAGGTCCAATTACCTTCAAACAGCAGCTCAAACCAGACATGCATAAAGCTGTTTGCCTAACTAGTCAATTAATTTTTCTAGATGGATGACGGTGAAAAATTAAACTATTTATATTGTAATTATGCAGGTATGAACAACAAAACTGCTTTTCGGTATCCTTGTCTTATTAGTAAACTGTAAATATATAAGACATAGCAACATATATTTTTCCAAGACATCCAAATTAACACTTTTAAAACTTAATTTTTTAGGTTATACAGGATTTAACTAATTGTAAATAAAGGTTGAAGTTAGCAAATTTGATTATACTTAAAATTTAAGGCAACTGAACTTGAAGTTGATTTAGGGGTAAATTTAGAACTAATAGCACACTTAAAGGTGCAATATGTAAGATTTTTGCAGTAAAATATCCAAAAACCACTAGGTCAGTGTTATATATTTTGTTCATTTGAGTATACTTACAATATCCCAAATGTTTCCAACTATTTGTAAATCGTGAGAAAATTGCAATTTTAACCAAGGCTCCGGGACGTGAGAGGAGTCGCCTGTCAATTGTGTCATACCCGCGTTACCCTCAGACTGCCTCGGTTTCCAGTTTTATTTTGTAGAAACCATGGAAACACCAAAGACGCTTTAATATATTACACGTTTTTATAGACAAGGGAACAACTGTTTGGTTACGTTTATAGACAGAAAACTAATTGTTGTTTTATAGCTCAACACGTTTAGTCTTATTGTTTAAATCTAATTTTCTTTTTTCTTTTTTTTGCGAGTACCATGCTTTACCATGCCTCAGAGAAAAACACTATTTTGTGAAGTAGCTAACATAGCATAATCAGATGCAGCTTTATTTTTAGTAACAGTTATACAGAAATTTCTCCATCATACAATACATTTTAAAATTAATTGCATGTCATTTATCAACACAAGCCATCCAGCATTTAATATGATATTCTAAAATCGATCTATCTTACTGCAGTGTCACAAACAAGTGTCTCACAGCAGCCGCCAAGCGAACGCACAGAGTAACGTTATAACATCATTTTCAACACTCAAATGTATCTAATATGATAAACAGAGCTGCGATACCTCATACTCATGACCGGAAAAGCGGAAGCGGCGCTGGTAACAGTGGCATAATAAAAGTTCCGCTGCTCATGAGGTGTGTGTTGCACAATCACTCCAGCGGCCTCGTTCAGCTCCCAGAACACTCAGTTCTGCTCTGCTTCATACTACAGTAATGTTAAAAATCTCATCCATGAACATGATTTCTTCCTGAGTCCTATCCCGATTATTTCCACCAGCTGTGAGGTGAAGACCACATGTCCCAAGATTCCGCGCTCAAACTTGCCGTCATCAAGCTACGCCTTTGTTTTGAATAGGCCTCTAGCGTCCTCTAGTGGACAGAAATCTTACATATTGCACCTTTAAAGGTGCAGTGTGTAAATTTTAACGACATCTAGCATTGAAGTTGCGAACTGCAACCAACGGCAGCTCACCCCTCCCTTTCGCGTGCTTTGAGAAGCTACGGGGGCCGTCTGGCCAACACAAATCAAAGATGTCGTCGTCTGAGACAGCAGAGAGTACGTTAGCCAGTCAAGAAATTAGGTTTCTTCTTACTTCTAACAAAGAATGGTCTCTGCTTCTAATAAACCAGACGACTACTACTACTACTATTACTACTTCTTCATGCGTATTCAATGTAGTGACGATGCAAGCTGCTTCTAAAAACACAAACAATTTAGAAGAACAAAATAGTGATAAAATGCGTTCTGTAGAGTGTTTGTCCGATTAGGGCTGCTGTAGAAACATGCCGGGGCATAATGGCGACTTGACATGGAGGGGGGACCTGCAGTGTATGTAGATATAAATGGCTCATTCTAAGGTAATAAAAACAAAACGGTTCATTATATAAGGTCTTTATACACCACTGAAGACATAGTTATGAATACTATATTGCATTTCTGTCAATCGATCCTCCCACATTTTACACATTGCACCTTTAAAGTTAGAGTTTCAATATTTCTTATCCTACTAACAATTTACTGTATTTCTTTGATCATAGTCATTGTGTGGCTGCTCCGTCACCGTGTCAACGATAGACGGTAAAACGTGCAATATAAAGATAACTGATGTTATCAAACCCGGCATGAGGAAGATCATTGCTGGACAAGGACTGCCCTTCCCAAAGAACCCAGAACAAAGAGGGGACCTCATTGTGGAGTTTGATGTGAACTTTCCTGAAAGTCTGCCATCTAATGCCAAGGATGTCCTGAAAAGACACTTACCCGTCTCATAAAGTGAACTTGGACAGACTTTAGTGACATTTCTACATGAACAATTCAGTCCCCTCGCATATGTGGACTAAAATGACAAATCAAATTTTGAGAATGTGCAATTTCTATTTTTTATCTAAATGTTTGTTAAATATATATATATATATGTTATATATCTAACACACACACACACACACACACACATATATATATATATATATGTGTGTGTGTGTGTGTGTGTTGCATGCCTGTGTATGTCAGTGACAGTGCAAGCTTAAAGTGCAATTTGTGTCTGAAAGGTTTTCGTTTTTTTGCTTCATTTAAAATATGCATTTGAAATGTTTTATTGAAATGTTATACAACATCAGTATTTTACAGACTAAATTAGAAAGTTGTATTTGTTTGCTTTTTTCAAGTAGAAAATCCAAGTAGAAAATGAATCTGTACTGACAGATCATGTACTGTTCTTCTCTCTAAATGCACAAAATGATATAATTTTAGTAAATGATGGTTTGAAGTGAACTGTGTGATGGTATCATGGATACTTGCCTTCATTCATGATATAGCATTTAGCTAGATTCATAATGCCTTTTCAGATCTGATATGTCAGATCCCTGTAAATGTGAGCAACAGACTCACATAATGTACCTGTCTTTGACAGAGACCAAAAAATGGTGACTTGTGCTGTGGGTTCATAGCATGTTTATTCATTGAAAGTTTGGAGAGCGTTTGTTGGTATTATTTTACCTTACATTTTTACTCTGTTGACTACTTTTAGTGTCTTGTGTTTGGAAGTTTATTCTGGCTAAATCCTTTTAATTATACAATTAATAAAAACTGTTGGACATAGGCTACAGAACCCTCAACTACTGTACACGTGATTCATTGAAACATCCGCCAGAGGACGCCACATGTTCAAAATCAGACTATATGAGGGAAATTAGGTCCAAAATACTAAGCAACCTTTGCTACTGAGAATTAGCCATCATATCAGAATGATGACTGTGAATTATGAAAGCAGAAAGCTTAGCTAAATCTCAATGAAAACCCTGACAAAGCTAGACGATTGTCTGTATCCTTACTAAATGATTAAGGATGAATGAACGTATTTGCAGTAGGCTACTGGACGAAAGTATGAATATTATAAACTCGCAATGTGTATTTATTGGTTATGCTATAGGTTCTACACACTCGTAACGGTTATGTAATCTGTTCATTTAGAGAGGAAAGTGTCTTGAGTAGTGATGGCATTATAATCACTTAGTCGTAGGCTATGTTTATCTTCATCTGCTTCCACCGGTTGGAGTTAAAAAAAAAAAAATCATTAATTGACACCTGAGCCAGGTAAATGAGTTTCTGGATGACGTCACAGCGTCCTGTAGCGCGCGTGCGTTTGGCCGTAGAGTTGTCCATTTTCTGCTCCTCAGCGGCTAGAGCGTTTACAGTAGATCCGCATACCGTCTATTATTACTATCTGTTATATACTACCGTTTTAGCCTCTGGGTCGCTTTCGAAGAGAGGAAAGAAGCGCACCGAACTTCAAGGACCCATTCAACAGGTTGTTTTCCGTCTTTCAATGCTCTAGCTGTCCGGTTCCCGTGTACTTCAGTCCCCCTACGGATTTACAGGAGGAGCGAACATGCCTTTGGGACTTAGAAAAAAGAAAAACAAGTCGAGGGAAAGCTCGAACTTAGTGGAAAACGAGGAGGTTAGCGGACATGCAGGTGTCGGGAAGTCCGCGGTGAACGGTGGCGGGCTCCCTCCTCCACCTGCCAGCCTGCGACCGAAACTGGTGTTTCACACGCAGCTCGCGCACGGGAGTCCCACGGGGAGAATCGAGGGCTTCACAAACGTCAAAGAGCTGTACGGCAAAATAGCGGAAGCGTTTAATTTAAGTCAAGATGAGGTAAATATCTACTGTTAAATACAGGCTATTTCAATATCTCAGTGTGAACTTGAGTCAGTACGCAGGCAGTGAGTCAGAAATAAATGAGGCTATACAAACGAAGTTGCAAATCAAAAACCTCCTCGCGAAATATAGCCTAGCCTACTGTCTGGTGTTTGCTTAAGGTGAGTCTTTCTGGGAGCTTAAAATCTCAGGGAGTCGTTGACTTTTTTGTTTTGCTTTCAGAAATGAGTTTTGGTTGTATCCTAAAAGCACTCTTTGTAAAGACACATTTTACATTTTCCAGGGAATTGCCAAAATAAAAATGTTATATGGGTCAATGACAAATAAGGATATGATAAAAATGAGATTCTTAGCTATACAAAAATCTAGTTTAAAACAGGTGCCAAGTGCTTAGAAATGCCATTTTAGTTAGTCTGTTTGACATGAACACTAAATTTACATATAGGTTTAAAGCAGTGGTTCTCAACCAGGGGTCCGGGGCCTCAAGATGACTTAAAATAATTTTAAATAAGACAAAACAAGCATTAAAATAAGATAAATTCATCAAGAATTTGCTTTAAAAAAAAATTACATTATACAAATTTATACGAAATCACCACCTGGTAAAATAGTTGTTTTCTTATGATAAAGTTGGAACTTTTTCTAATAGTTCCTTGGAAAATTTATATTTTTTTCTTTCTTAAGGATGTAACCAGGTTCTTGAATTTGGTATTTAGAACTTAAAAGGTTCTTGAATTTAGAATTTGGTTGTTGGAGATCAAAAGTAATTCTTGATGAAGCATTATAGATGCTTCGCAGTTTAGTATATGTGTGTCTGGGTGCATAGATACTTTCTAAATCGCTAATAAACTAAAAAGTTATTTGTTGAAAACATTAAGGTTCTCCTATGGCATCAAGTGTTAAAAAATCGTTTTGGTTGTAACTGAAACGTTTAATTATGTGAGTGTGAGTGAATGTGTGTCTGGCCTCTCATATATCAGTTGATCCTCATTGGTCCTCACAAGTTTCTTGCTAGTTCCTGTACTGAAAACACTTAAGGGGGTTCATGCCAAAAACCAGTCAGACAAGTAACCAGACTATTTAGACAGATCTATCAGGTGTGTGGTGTTTAAAGGATTTGAAGGTCAGCCAACAGATTGGTTTGATGGTATTCTAAAAATAAATCACTTGATGGCCTTGTAAATTTTATCCATTGCTGATCCAACACAGTTTCTTTATGATTAGTAATTTTGTGTGTTCAAATGGTGGCTCCTGATGATGGTATAGGAACATTGCAGGTCCTCGGAGGAAGTCCCTCACATCCTGTTACAATGGGTACAACCCTAACACATGATGATAAATCGCTCCAGCCTCCCCGGGGATGGAGGGTGTGCGGACGGAGTAGTGCATACTGTGCACCATTAGTCTTTTCCATGTGTTGCCTATTGATTGCTAGATGACTCTGTCATTACCAGGTTATTGGGATGAATTTTGTAGCCTGTAAATTGGCTACCTTTTGCAACTTGAGCAGTAATTTGAAAGCTGTCATATGTAATGGATTGTTTGGTGTATTGCCAATATCATAGCACACAAGGCATTCAAAATTTCACCATGTTGACTTTGAGAAAATGAAGTACCGGTATACCCGGTTAAAAGGGTAGTGTCGATTAGGTTAAACTGCTCTCTGTTAACATGTTAACATGTGTACAACATTCATTACCTTCCTTTGCAAAATTAATGTGACAAAGAGACTCCTCTTGTCAAGTAAATTGAAGCCAGACTTCTCAGCCATAATTGTTAAGATGGTTTAACACAGGTAAAACAAAGATATTGTAAAGATGTATCTGTAATTTTACAGAACTTCACTGGTCAAAGTCTGTTTATTATCACGAAATAGGAACTCTGTTGCGCATGCTGGACTACGTGACTTCACTGAAGTTTCTTTTCATGGAGCCAAAATGTCATTTGTTTATCATTTGCATGCAGGTGCTGATGTCTGGACATTGTGTTGTCTGCTCAACAGCTTTCTATGTTTTTCAGTGTCAGTTATTTAGAATTATTGGTATTTATTGGAATTATTGGTGTGGACTAACCTGAATATTTGAAAACCAGTTTTTGTTCTTATAACAGCAAGCCAGTATAGTGTAATCTGAAGCAGTCTCCTCATTGAAGGCCTCATTAAATAATACTAAAAACGAACTGGGAAGTTCTGTTCTATGGGAGTGACAGTATGTTTGTAGTAATGCTAATGGAGTTATAATGGGAACCCAGATAAAAGCTGTGACCTATGAATTTTCCATTAAGACTGAAGAAAGCTGAAAATGTTGTCATTTGTGTTATTTTTAAAATTCAAATGAGTAGTCAGGGAGACTGTCTTTTTAAAAAGCTGGATAGACCGCAGCATTGTTGATTAGCATCAGCCTTATCTGATGTGATAGGAACACACAATATATCTCAGTGTGACATTGGCATACGGCCCCTGGTGAGATTATTTACAAATATTCCTGTAATGCTTCATAGACAGTATTATCTATTAGATACAAGACCAGTCCCCTGTGTAACCATTTGCAATCTGACCAAACAATAAATTCCAGTTAGGTCAGCGTTTATCAGTTTGATTTATGAACTGACAAGGTATGCAATTCCATATTGTTGTTCAATAAGAAGAATTTTGTAAAGCTCAGTAAGAACATGTGCAGGTCATATTTTACCCCAAAATCAAAGAGAAGTAAAACATTTTATATTTTGCGTATAAAGAATTAAGCCTATTTTAATGTCTATTAAAGACAAAGAGCTGGTGTTTTGTTGCACTAAAAGTTGCAGATATAGACTACACTGTTTAAAATGTCTTTTTATCTTGGGAAAATGGGTCAAAAACATTTCATGACTCATACTGCAATACAGTTTTTTATTTTTGTCCAATTAGATGTTACAATTAGAATGTCCCACCTCTAACACCACCAGCCACTTACTAGAATTATAATTTATGGAATTATTGTTCAACTAAAGCATATTGGCCATATTTTTATTTTCAGTGCAGACTTCCTGTTTCAATATATCAACAACGGAATAATGTCAATCTTACTTTTACTCCACTACATTTCATAAAAAATTTTATATATATATTTATGTACATATTTATGTATTGCAGTGGTTCTACAGTCATTAACTCAATGATTCAGTGATCCAATCCTTGTATTTTCAGTATTTGAAACTGATATTTTACAATGTTGAAGTTTAATTTTCGTAATCAAGTACTTTTATACTTGAAAAGGATTAATATTTTAGATTAATATTAGGGTATCTGTACTTTACTTTACTTACTACTTACTTTTACTAAGTTACTACTTGACTTCCACCACAATGCTCAAAAGTAAAAGATGTGTTGCACAAAAAGAAAAAAGAAAAAAAAAAGACTCGTGTAATATCTTTGGGGATGTATTGACACCCTACAAAGCATATCATATTATATTGCAATACTTGTCACCCACACTGAGAACTGGGGCTGATCCTACAGTCCTCAGGGTTATTATAATGAATATGATTTATCAGTGCTGTAACATGTCCTTCAAGTATGTACTTGCTGTTGTCAGCTAAATGGAATGTGTTCAAACACAACATAATTTGAGTCGCGCCTTTATTGAAACTCGTTTTGATGGTTATGTTCTATAGTTCTCCCAAAAATTTTATTAATGTCTTTCCAAACCTGTATGATTTCTGTGAAACACAAAAGAAGGGTAAGTAATTGATGACAGAATTTAAATTTTTGAATGAACTATCCCTTTAACAGTCATGTTTGGTTTGTTGATAAATATAAAGTAAGTTGACCCAATTTCACTCTAATTCACAGGGTAAGCACAGTAAAGTTTTGAATCCTTCCTTTACCCCACCAAAGTTAATGGTTACCTGTGGAAAAATGTTGATGTGTCTTATTTTGTTGTTGTGAATGGATTTACACAGTAATATCTAAGCTAGCTGGTTAGTCAGTCGCTGTAATGAATGATTTGATGATTCTCTTCACTTCATCAACAAACAAGTTGGTGTGGTGTTAAACCTGGCTGCTTCAGCATTTTTAAACTGTTAATCTTTCAAAGCCTCAACCTGCCGTATACATCATGTTTGTTCTTTTTTCTTTTGGTTTGTTATTAATGCCGGCTTAATCTTTAGGCTCTGCTCATTCATTCATTCATTAGAGCAGATTGCCCTGCCAAGACCCCAAAATAGCACCCGGTTACCAAAGAAACGGGCCACTCTCTATCCAACAAAAATGCAGATTTGTCCCACAATCCACTGTTTTTCCACAGAAGTGTTGTAGTAGATCACTATAATCATCTGTATTGGCTAACAAAGTTGCTTTGATAAGCTCAGTTGATTTCCTGCCTGTTTCAAGAATGTGCTTCTGAAAGGTCGGCCTGTTGCAATCCTGTGGGTGTGTCTCGTATCGAAGGTGAAACATTTGCCAGTTGAAGGAGGTTTTTCTCACATGATGTGGGCGGGTACGTCAGAGCGTAGATCCGCTGTGTCTCTAAAAACGTGCAATGTGTAAGAGGAAGCATGATGCCAGTCGCAGCCTTGGTAACGCAGTGTAGGTGTCCGTGAATCCGCCCACAGATATGGCAAAGATCCGCCCCCCTCCTGTCCCTGCGAAAGCTCTCCCTTAATCCCGGCCCTTTTGATAGGCTCTGGTAACCAGGGCAACAGTCTTGTATGTCAGCTGATGTGTGTCCAAAGTGCTTGCAGAGCACAAAAGGGGGAGAAAACAAGTCGGCTTTGTTGGAGTATCTGCTGCACCACCAAAGGTCGTTATAAAGAGCTGATTCTCTTGTTAAATTGCGTCCAAAGGTTGTCCTTACCTAGAACATACGTGTGTTCTTAAGAGAATGAGATCATGTTTACAATCAAGTTATCATGAAGCAAGTGAAATACTTTAGTCTTTCTTGACTTGTTATACAATACTGCTGTGCAGCAACTAAACATTTAGGCTAGTTGTCATCAAGTGTTCATTGGCCCAGCCCATTAAATCTGGTGTCTCAGGTTGCCAGGTCTCATGTTTCCTCGCTGATGCCAGACACTGACAGACATGATGCCAGATTTTTAGATGATTGACACCAGGGTGACCCCATCTGTTTGTGTTAACATTGGTTATGGGGGTTTGAACATCCTGCCATCTGCATTTGGTTCTTCTTGCTTTAATGTATTATTGCATAATTATATGCCATAAATATTTTTATTTTTATTTTTTATATGACGACATTGTATAGAAGCTAGCTTTATAAGACACAGCAGCATTTGTGACTAAATAATTTTGAGGTAACTTTTATTGTTGCATTGTGTTTTTTTTTTAATAGGGGGAACAATTATAATCCTTTATAGGCTTGTAGGCATTGATTTTGAGGGAAATTCTGTGAAATGTATTTGAATGTTGTGAAACATGTTAAGTGATTAAACTGGTAGTTGAAAAAAAAAAATAATTAACCAGAATATTTAATCAAATAGAGTTTCAAAGAGTTTCGATATTTTTCCTTTTTAAATCTGGACTCTTCTGTAGTTACGTCGTGTACTAAGACTAACGGAAAATGAAAAGTTGCAATTTTCTAGGCTGATATGGCTAGGAACTATACTCTCATTTTGCCGTAATAATCAAGGAACTTTGCTGCCGTATCATGAGTGCAGCAGGCTCAATGATATTACGCAGTGCCTGAAAATAGTACCCAGCTAGGTAACTTCCAGCGTGACTGGCACTAAGTTTGTGTAGTTGCAGAGGTGCAGGTAGTTAGCTTATTTTCAGGTGCTGCGTAATATCATTGCGCTTGCTGCACCCATGGTACGGCAGCTTTTCATTTTCCGTCGGTCTTAGTTCACAATGTAACTACAGAAGAGTCAAAATTTAAATAGGAAAAATATCGAAACTCTTTGGTCATTTTTGAGCGAGATGCTAACGGTCTAATTAGATTCAATGATTTATGCTAAGCTGCAGCTAAAAGTGCTACCATCAGACCCGGAGATTCTGTTTTATCTTCTAAAAATATTAGAATATATTTGGTGACATATAACACTTTCTAATTTAACAAATGAAGATTTTATATTTCTGACTGTGGGATCAGCTACTAAATTAAATTTAGAAAAGTTGCATAAATCCTTAAAGGTGCCCTAGAATAAAAAATTGAATTTACCTTGGCATAGTTGAATAACTATTCAACTATGAATAGTTGTGGATAGAAATGTTTCCTCCTCCTTGTGTAAATTTGATTTGTTTAAAAAACCTCCGAAGAACAGGCGAATCTCAACATAACACCGACTGTTACGTAACAGTCGGGATCATTAATATGCACGCCCCCAATATTTGCATTTGCCAGCCCATGTTCAAGGCATTAGACAAGGGCAGCCACTATTAACGTCTGGATCTGTGCACAGCTGAATCAACAGACTAGGTAAGCAAGCAAGGACAATAGCGAAAAATGGCAGATCGAGCGATAATAACTGACATGATCCATGATATCATGATATTTTTAGAGATATTTGTAAATTGTCTTTCTAAATGTTTCGTTAGCATGCTGCTAATATACTGTTAAATGTGGTTAAAGTTACCATCGTTTCTTACTGTATTCACGGAGACAAGACAGTCGTTATTTTCATTTTTTAAACACTTGCAGTCTATATAATGCATAAACACAACTTCATTCTTTATAAATCTCTCCAACAGTGTGTAATATTAGCTTTAGCCACGGAGCACCATCAAACTCATTCAGAATCAAATGTAAATATCCAAATAAATACCATACTTACGCGATTAGACATGTTGCATGACGAACACTTTGTAAAGATCCATTTTGAGGGTTATATTAGCTGTGTGAACTTTGTTTATGCTGTTTAAGGCAAGCGCGAGCTCCGGGGGCGGGGGAGCACGAGAATTAAAGGGGCCGCAGCCTATATCGGTGCATAGTTAATGATGCCCCAAAATAGGCAGTTAAAAAAATGAATGAAAAAAAATCTATGGGGCATTTTGAGCTGAAACTTCACAGACACATTCAGGGGGCACCTTAGACTTATATTACATCTTTTGAAAAGACGTTCTACGGCACCTTTAATGTTCTCACTGGATGTTTTATTTTAAAAATTGTCATGTCACTATAGTTGAAACTCTCCTCTAAATGTATTACAACAGATCCTATTTTGCACACTCAACACCCACAAAATTGATATGGAAAAGCTGCTGGGAGGGCAGATAGGACTGGAGGACTTCATCTTCGCTCACATAAAAGGGATCAAAAAGGAGGTGGAGGTGTACAAATCTGAGGAGGCACTTGGGCTCACCATCACAGACAATGGAGCTGGATACGCCTTCATAAAGGTAGACTCACAATGATGCTTCTTTCTAGAACAGGCTGTTATTATGGGATGCCGCCCCTTTAGCAGCAGTGTAGTGCACATACTGTGGCTTGTCGTAGTACTAGCCCTTCCTGTTCAGATGATTTGCATGTTTTTGAAAGTAAACAAATCTAGTGCCTGAAGAGAATTATATGACTTTGTGTAAATTGTAAGATATCCCTCTGCACAAATAAAAACATTATTTACCCTTTTGTCTGATGTTGGCTTTGTTTGGCCATGCTTTGATTGAGAGAAGTTAATAAATGCATTTATAAGCTGTAATTTAAAAGGACGGCACCCTGTCTTTGTAAGATCACATGCTGTAGTTGTAGCTCTGAAAGTTGAATTTGTATCTTTAAACCAAAGTCTCAGTTGTTTCAGTCCCATTTTTTGAATTGTTTATATATATATTATTTGAAGCCTAGGTAATGTGTTAAAGTAAAAGTACACCCTAAAATATATTTGTTCAGTTGCTACTTTAACATAAGTTATTCTTAAAGCTGAAACGTGTGTTTTTCATTTGGCAGCGTATCAAAGAGGGCAGTGTGGTGGATGGGGTGAAGGTGATCTGTGTGGGAGATCATATTGAATGCATTAACGGAAAGAACATTGTGGGGATGCGGCACTATGAGGTGGCACGAATGCTGAAGGAGCTGCCCAAAGATCAGTCCTTCACCCTCAAACTGGTGGAGCCCATGAAAGCCTTTGGTTTGTTATTCATGCTTGTTGAAGTACTATTTTTGAATATTTTTAATTTTGAATGTTGTACGTGACTGATGTATGGAACAAAATCTAGACAATAGTGCAACAGTTGGTTTCTGAAGTAAATATCCCATTAATTTTTTCCAGAGAGAATTTTATTTTCAAAAAAGTATAAATCTTTCGAAACAAAGCTTTAAGGTTGATAAGTGATGGTATTTGCTTCTCAACAAGCCACAAGTCAATGACTTCAATCTGATTTTGAAATAAAAATGTTTAATTGCTGAATTCCCAATGAAGAACTTCACTACCCATAACCCTCAAGAGAGATCCACCAATCAGAGAAGCCATGGCAATGGAAACTGCAGCAAAAGAGCTCAGCAGGGTCACTCCCATAAGGCATTGCGATTGACAAGTCTTAAACGAGTCTTCTGTTTCTCCTCAAAATTCAATATGTGATCTATTCAATGTTGACAAATGTAGATTTAATGTAAAAATATATATATATGTTCTTTCACTTGGCAGAAATGCTTGAACCAAGGTCAAGAGGAGGCGGAGGCAAAACCTCAGGAGATGGCAAAATAGGCACAGGCAGAGAAACCCTCAGATTGCGCTCAAAGGGACCTGCAACAGTCGAGGAGATGGTAACTGTTTTCTCAATGTTTTCGTAGCTTGTAATAGTATTAGCAACATGGTCACTGATAATTGAATAGTACTACGGTCATAACATTCACTTAAAGTCTAATGCCTTTTTATTCCTCTACAGCCCACTGAGTTTGAAGAGAAGGCAGTGAAGAGAGTGGATGACCTCCTTGAGAGTTACATGGGCATTCGAGACACTGAATTAGGTGAGACTTCTGTACTGTTTATCACCTATTTTTATAAGATCGTATAAAGGTTCAATTTTGACATCCAAAAAAAAGTGTAATTTAACAAAATACCCTACCGTTCAAAAGTTCGGGGTCTAAGATGTTTTATGTTTTTGAAAGAAGTCTCTTATGCTCACTAAGGCTTCATTTATTTGATCAAAAATACAGTAAAAACAGTAATAATGTGAAATATGTTTTTTTTAAATATAAAATGTAATTTATTCTTGTGATGACTCCTGTCTTCAGTGTCACATGATTCTTTAGAAGTCATTCTAATATGCTGATTTGCTGCTCAAGAAACATTTCTTATCATTATCAATGTTGAAAACAGCTGTGCTGATTAATATTTTTAAGCAAAACTATGATGTGTTTTTTCAGGATTCTTTGATGAAACAAAGTTTAAAAGAGCAGAATTTATTTGAAATTGTAGTAACTTTTGTAACATTATCAATGTCTTTTGTTACTTTTGATTAATGCTTGCTGAATATTCATTTCTTTATTTAACCATGTTAAAAAACAAACAAACTTGAGATTAAAATCTATTTTACAAGAGTGACCTGGCCAAGTGGGCTATGACAAATAACATAAATTTACAAGACAACACAATCAAGGATCACAACAACAAATTACCAGAGGATAAAACACAGAATCTGATTAAAGTACCTTAAACTCATTCAGTGATGGAAGCATGGTAAACTTTAAATTATTTAGTAGATTATTCCAAGCAAAGCCTCATATTTAAAGTCTTTTTTTCCCCAGCTCTGTTCAGACCCTATGAACTTTGAGAAATAACAGATAATTTGAATGAAGTTTATAGCATACACTCACCGGCCACTTTATTAGGTGCACCTGTTCAACTTCTTATTTACGCAAATATCTAATCAGCCAGTCACATGGCAGCAACTCAATGCTTTTAGGCATGTAGACATGAGCATGTGTTCGAAATCGCCCCCCTATACCCTCATTCACTCTTCCCTACGTTACTCCACTAATATAGTCCACTTGAAGTGAATGAAAATGAGACACTGAGTGCGCCGGAAGGGCTGAGGCCTTTGTATAGTTTGTGTAACTCCAGTAGTAAAATTATCTTGAACTCTGTTATGGAAACTAGCATGTATAAACCTAAATTAAACAATTTAATAATCAATTAAAAAGGAAGGACCTGTATGATATTACTCTGTACCCACATTGAACCAGCAGTTTGGAAAATGGATGGATGGATGATTCAGCTAGAGGTGCCGCCATCTGGCGAGACGCGGGAATTCATTCAGCATGACCCTCACAGTGCATTATGGGTATTCTCTAGCCGTTGAACATACATCAGTTGTACACTTGTTATTGTGGTGCATTATGGGATTGAACAAGTGCACTTAATAACATCCACTATGGTTTCAGACACCACTACAAATGGCTGTCCTTTCAAATAGTGCCATATTTAAGGGTATAGGGGGCGATTTCAGACACCGCATGGTCAAGACAATCTGCTTAAGTTCAAACTGAGCATTAGAATGGAGAAGAAAGATGATTTAAGTGACTTTGGTTGGGTTTTGGTTAGCATGGTAGTTTGTGCCAGACAGGCTGGTATGAGTATTTCAGGAACTGCTGATCTACTGGGATTTTTATGCACAAACATCTCTAGGGTTTACAGAGAAAAAGAGAAAATATCCAGGGAGAAGCAGTTCTGTGGGTGACTATGCCAGTGGTCAGAGGACAATGGCCAGATTGATTCATGCTGATAGAAAGGCAGCAGTAACTCAAATAACCACTGGTTACACCCGAGGTCTGCAGAAGACCGTTTCTGAATGCAAAACATGTCGAACCTTCAAGCAGATGGGCTACAGCAGCAGAAGACCACACTGGGCGACACTCCTGTCTGCTAAGAACAGGCAACTGAGGCTACAATTCGCACAGGCTTACTAAAATTGGATATTAGAAGAATGAAAAAACATTGCCTGGTCTGATGAGTCTTGATTTATGCTGCGACATTCAGATGATAGGGTCAGAATTTGCCGTAAAAAACATAAAAAGCATGGATCCAACCTGGCTAGCATCAATGGTTCAGGCTGCTGGTGGTGTAATGGTGTGTGGGATATTTTTCTTGCCACACTTTGGGCCACAATACCAAGTGAGCATTGTTTAAATGCCACAGCCTACCTGAGTATTGTTGCTGACCATGTCCATCCCTTTATGATCACAGTGTACCCATCTTCTAAGGCTACTTCCAGCAGGAAAACAAAGCATGTCACAAAGCTCAAATAATCTCAAGCTGTTTTCTTGAATATGACATTGAGTTCACTATACTCAGATGGCCAGTCACCAGATCTCAATACAATAGAGCACTTTTGGCATGTGGTGGAACAGGAGATTACTAGCAAGGTGTAACAAATAAAGTGGCTGGTGAGTGTATTGAATAAGCTGAGAGACAAACAAGATGGAGGTAACCACAGATAGATTTGATCGTTTGATAGCTACAGCCAGTAATAAAATGTAAAGCACTGTGAAAAACAATGTCATGTACTGGAGCATTCATATAAAGCAGATCTCCATAGTCCAATAGTTGTAAAAAGGTTGCAGACACCAAATATTTCCTTCAACTGAAAGAAAATAAAGTTCTGTTTCTAAAATAAAACCCTAATTTAAGCTTAAATTTAGAAAATTTGTTATCTTTTAAGCTTCATATTGATAAACTGACTATCAAATAGAATACCCAAGTACTTATAACTAGCAGCACATTCATTGTTTTAGGATTAATTTAGTTTTATTTGTATTTTAAACCAGTTTAAGTTGACATAGATAAGACTGTACAATATTAAACACTGATTGCAAGTATTGAAGAGCTTGTGCTGATGATGCACAACAATAAACAGCAGTATCTTCTGCATAAAGATGATACCTATTATTAGGAATGTTATCACAAATGTTGTTTATATACAAGCAAAATAAAATGGGTCCTAGAACTGACTCCTGAGGTACTCCTTTAGGGACATATGAAGTACAATCCTTTAAAAGCACACACTGAGTTCGTACTGAAAGGTAGTTGGCAAACTATTTTATAGCATTATCCGAGAGACCAACAATTAGTCTCTTTAAAAGGATGTCATGATCAACTGTGTCAAAAGCCTTCGATAAATCAAGAGAGCTGAACAAATTTGTTAACAATCCAAGGCATTAATAATGTCTCTGAACACTTTAATAGCAGCAGTAACGGTGCTATGCAGCTTTCTAAAACCAAACTGAAAAAGAAAAAGATTATTTATTTTCTGGAAATTTTTTAATTGTTCATTCACTAAAAGTATTAGTTTCTTTCAAAAAAGAAATCTTACTGACCACAAACATTTGAACAGTTGTGTAGGCCTACACATCATTTTTTATGTAAAAATTGATTATTGTTCAATTGAAAATGTGTGCGCGCATATGTATGTATACTTATGAATAGTGTTGGGGGTAACACATTACAAGTAACCTGAGTTACATAATCAGATTACTTTTTCAATTAACTAGTAAAGTAATGCGTTACTTTTTCAAATAAGTAACACAGGAATAAAAACTGTGAAATACAATCTCAGAATTTTATGGAAACCTGTAATTAGCTATATTTAATTACACAAATATACTTACCCCCAGTTTCACAGACAATGCTTAAGCCTAGTCCTAGACTAAAATGCATGTTTGAGCTGTTTAACTGAAAGAAACTTGCCTTGACATATCTTTAAATATGTCAGTGCCATTGTTTTGTCTCAAGATGCACACCAGTAATGTTTTTTT
>RJVU01055202.1:523808-567305 GCA_003731715.1 Anabarilius grahami
GGACGTTAAGACAACTAATCAGGAGGGAAACAAAGAAGTTTTGATGATAAAATAATAAGAAGAAAAGCGAAAATGCCACCAAAGAAAGCTACAAGTTATCCTCAGATGGAGGATGACATGGATGACATTCGTAAGTCATTAAACTTTCTGACGGAGGAGATGGCCAAAGTAACTGCACAGCTAGCGGTGCTAACTGAGCTTGTTACAGAAGTAAAAGTGCTAAAACAGCTGATAAAAGAAAAGGACAAAACAATTAATGAACTTGAGAAGCGGATTGATAACTTGGAACAATATACGCGCATGGAAGATATCATCATAACAGGCTTGAGTGTTAAACCTCGTTCCTACACAAAAGCTGCTGCGGAAGGTAGGAATGTTACCGAGGACGCCGGGACTGAAGAATTGTTTTCGCTGGAAAGGCAAGTTTTGCAATTCCTGGCGGAGACAAATATACATGTGGATGCTAATAATATCTCAGCGTGTCATACTCTTCCGCGAAAGGACAAGGATAAGCCCGCTATCATTATGCGATTTGTAAATCGTAAATCTAAAACCGAAATACTAAGACAAGGAAAGAAGTTAAGGGGAACAGCGGTCTACTTGAATGAGCATCTCGCCATGAAAAATGCAGAGATAGCAAGGGAAGCACGCATCCTAAGGAAAAATAACAAGATTAAAGCCACGTGGACGAGGAATTGTAAGGTGTTTATTCAGCTCAACGGCTCGTCTCCGGAACAAGCTAAAGTAATCATGGTAAGGGAGCGTAAAGAACTTGAACAATTTAAATGAAGTCATTGTATTTACAACTGAGAGTGCTACGCTCTCCTGATGTTGTGTATACAGACTCAATATGGACTAGCTATGGAGGGAGCGATTGTAATTTGAGTAATGAAGGGACAAATGTATCGACATGTGCTGGAAGACATGTGGGAACTATGGACATATCTGGTTGTGATTTTTTAAAGGATGGATTATGCCCCCCGTTCACAATGGACAATAGACTGAGGACTGTGCTCCGCGTTATGTTTGATAGTGGACATGATAAATTTGGAAGGTCTGTTGGAGAACTTTGGAGGAGGTATTCATTTATGTTGGACTTTATGAGCATGTTGACTGTGGCGTCCTGTGTGGTGGGGTGGACTGGTGTAGTCAAGAGAATTAAGAATATTATTTTGGTAAATTCATCCTTGTGTGTGTGTGAGAGCTTGTGCTTGGGGAAAAGACAAATTTCTAGATAAATGACTCCCAGTGAGGATGAATTTATGGATGAACTTAGAGACATTGATGGAGAAGAAGTATGGTGTCCTGAATATTATAATATAACTGAACAATACACAAAGTATGAACATATACATTTAAATACATATGATTCTATAGACTACAGGGTTAATGAGTTCGGAAGTGACATAGATCCGGATATAAATTTTTATAATAGCACAAAACCCAATTGTGAATACTATACTGATGAGCAATTCAAGTGTGTAAAAATGAAGAGTGCTTTTTCAATAATACACTTTAATAGCAGGAGCTTGTATAAAAACTATAGTAGTATTAAAGAATATCTGAGCCAGTTTAACAAATTTAGTGTTATTGCAGTTTCTGAGACATGGTTAGATGCTGAGAAGGGCTGTGATGTAGAAATGGAAGGATATGAGTTGTTTACACTAAATAGGGCTAGTAAAAAGGGCGGGGGAGTTGCATTGTATGTAGACAGTAAATTGAGATCTACTTTGATAAATGATAAGTCTACCACCATCGATGGAATTTTGGAGTGTCTATCAGTTGAAATTGTAGTTGAAGATTGTAAAAATGTAATTGTCAGTTGTCTGTATAGAGCCCCTGGATCGTGTCTGGACATATTTAATCAAAAAGTAGATACACTGTTTAATCATATAAATAAGGTGCATGTTGTGTGTGGTGACTTTAATATTAATCTTTTAAACCCCAATCATAGCCAGAAAACTGCTGACTTTATTACAACTATGTATAGCAATAATTTTTTTCCACTTATCCTTAAACCAACTAGAATTACAGTTGACACAGCTACATTAATAGATAATATATTCATAAACCTATTGGAAAGCCAAATTACAGCTGGAATTCTTATTAATGATATTAGTGATCATCTTCCTGTTTTTAGTATTTTTCATGAACTCCTACAAAAGGATGATAAACTTATAATAGATGCTTATGCATTAAAAAGACATAGAACACCGGAAGCCATCGCTGGCCTCAAAGAGGACCTGTGTGAGCAGTCATGGGACGAGGTCTATGCAACAGGAGACCCTGATCAGGCTTATGATGCCTTCTTGTCTATATTAATTAAATTCTATGACAAGCACTGTCCACTTAAAAAGTCCCCTACCAAACATAAAAACAGGCCAGATAAGCCATGGATTACTAAGGGCATAGCGAATGCATGTAAAAAAAAAAATCATCTTTATAGATTATATATGAAACATAGAACCAAAGAAACAGAATATAGATATAAAACGTATAAAAATAAATTGATAAATATAATTAGATTAAACAGGAAGAAATATTATCATAATAAATTGGAACAGTACCATAGTAATATCCAAGAGATTTGGAAAGTAGTGAATACTATAATTAAGAATGGGCCTAAAAAAGCAGAATTTCCCAACTATTATGTTAAAGATAATTTAATTATAAACAAGACTCAGGAAATTACAAATGCTTTTAATGATTTTTTTGTAAGTGTAGGACCTACTTTGTCCAACCAAATTATTGAACCAAAAGATACAAATGGAATTAATGAACAACTTATAAAATCAAATCTGAATTCTTTATTTATAAATAGTGTAGATGAAAATGAAATAATTGGAATTGTAGGAAAATTCAAAAATAAAAGATCAACTGACTGTTCCAGTTTAGACATGTGGCTAGTAAAAGACATTATAAATTGCATAGTTAAACCACTCACATACATCTGTAATCAGTCCTTTCTAACTGGTATCTTTCCTCATAAAATGAAAATTGCAAAAGTAATACCCATCTTTAAAAGTGGAGACAAACATCAGTTCACAAACTATAGACCCATTTCATTACTCTCACAGTTTTCAAAAATTTTAGAAAAATTGTTTGTGGTCAGGCTTGACAAATTTATAGAAAAAAATAAATTGTTAAATCATCAACAATATGGATTTAGGTCTAATAGGTCTACTTCGATGGCGGTTATGGAACTGGTGGAGAAAATATCGACAGCAATAGAAAACAAGCAATATACAGTGGGGGTATTTATAGATCTCAGTAAGGCCTTTGACACCATTGATCATGCATTGCTATTGAAAAAAATGGAAAGATATGGTGTCAGAGGAACTGCATTTGCATGGTTGAAAAGTTATTTAAGTGAAAGGCTACAATATGTACAAATGAATAATGTAAACTCTGGAAAAAAAATCATAACACATGGAGTCCCACAAGGCTCGGTATTAGGACCCAAATTATTCATAATGTACATAAATGATGTCTGTGAGGTCTTACAAAATCTAGATTGTATTCTGTTTGCTGACGATACCAGCCTCTACTGCTCAGGAACAGATCTGGAGCAACTTTTGAATACTGTTGAAAATGAGCTAAGGATATTAAAAAAATGGTTTGATATAAATAAACTATCAATGAACTTAAGTAAAACTAAATATATTATATTTGGTAATAGGAAAATTAAAAAAGAAGTTAAAATTAAAATAAATGATATAGAAATTGAAAAGGTAACTGGCAATACATTCTTGGGGATTTATATTGATGAACATTTGAATTGGAAAATGCATATACATTTCATAAAGATGAAAATTGCTAAAACTATTGCTATAATGTGTAAAATAAAAAAATTTGTAAATCAACGCTCATTATTTTTACTGTATAATTCTTTCATTCTGCCATACCTTAGTTATTGTGTAGAAATTTGGGGGAATAATTATAAATCAAATATTAATCCAATCTATTTACTCCAAAAGAAGGCAATTAGAATTGTAAATCAGGAAAAATATTCTGCACCAACAAATCGTTTATTTATAAAATTAAATACCTTGAAAATTCATGACCTTATTGATTTAAATACAGCAGTTGTGATTTACAAGGCATATAACCATCAGCTCCCTCACAGTCTACAGGAGATGTTCAAGCTCAGAGAGAGTCAGTATAACCTTAGAGGAATAGGTATTTTTCAAAAAAACAATGTGAGAACAAATAAAAAAAGTAAATGCATTACTGTTAGAGGGGTAAATTTGTGGAATAGTTTAGATGAGAAATTAAAAGGGTGTTATATAGTAAAATTATTTAAAAAAATGTACAAATCTAGTGTCATTGAAAAATATAAGGGATTAGAATTATAAAATAAGTTAATAAATAAATAAATAAATAAATGATTAATTAATTAATAGGATTATTATTATTACAAAGGTGTGAACTAATTGGAAGATGATTAACCTTATTTAATTCTGCTTTAACTTCTGTTTTTGGTAATGTAAAGTATAGTATGTATGACTTTGTTTTCTCCTTGATATATTGTTCTATGGTAAGAGGGCTAGGCAAAATAAGTTCAGACTTCAGCCTAGACCCTTTCGGTCTTTTTCCTTGTTTTTGAAATGTTGAAGGATTATATAATTTAATTTAAAATGCTTTGTTTTTGTTTTGTTTTGTTTTTTTCTTTGGATGGATGACCGAATAAAAATTAACTAACTGTTTATGAATATATGAGTATAAATGTTAACATCATAAATGTGTGTATGTGTGTGTTTAGATTGATAGTCAATTCAACAGACCATTCAAAATGCAAATTAATAATAGAGATCCTTATTTCAAGTAACCATATAATATATTAAGTGCATATTTATGTTGCTGTCCTAAATAATTATATTAAATGATTTTGGTACTGTGTTGGGTAACCACATGATGTCCAATGTAAAATATTGTTGTCAAAACAAGATGGCTGATCTTTGCATTGTTATTTGGAACAAAAAAAAATAAATCATTGCATTAACAAATACTATCAATATGTGTCAGGCTCTAAAGTATCGCAAAACGGGATGACTTGATCTTTCTTCTCACTTCTGCACAGCGGCCACGATGGTGGAGGTGGGCAGAGACAAGAAGAACCCTGACGAGTTTGCCATGGCTCTGGATGAGGCTCTTGGTGACTTTGCCTTCCCGGATGAGTTTGTGTTTGACGTGTGGGGAGCCATCGGTGACGCCAAACAGGGACGGTTTTAAACGCTGCTACACACACACAGCACACCACACTGAAAAACTGCTCTACTCTGAACAGGATCCCCTTGATTTCAGCTGTTTATAGCTAGCATGGGGAACATTTGAATTTATGTGACAATTTTTTTATTTTTTTTTTTTAAATAAATAAAAATAGTAAATTACACTACTGTATTTTTCTTCACATAATACATTATCAAGCCTTTAAAAAAAAAAGCTTCAACAGCATTTAGTCACCAAGTTTTGACCTATCATGAGGAGAATCTAGAGAAATTATTTCTGTTAGTAGCATAGGTGAAGTAGGGAGTATACGATATTTAACACAAGCCAAGGGAAAGGGTGATGTTTGAAACACTTTTGCATGGAGAGAATTTTGTATAGAATTATGGATATATGTCAGTTGTCTTTTTAGAACTATTTTAGACTTTTTAATTTATTTAATAAAAGTGATAAATCTTTTTAAAAATTGCAGCGTCAATATTGTCATATTTTAGTGTATTCAGAATATACACATGAACATAAAAACGGTCATATATTGTCATATCAACCATAAAAATAGTGCCATCCAGATGGTTAATTTCAGAAATGTCACAAATGAATTATCACATTGATTTTTTTTATTTTATTATTATTGTTTTGACTTTATTGCAAAATACAATCCATAAGGGATCATTTTGATAGATGTTTATTTTTGTGTGCCTTCACTGTTGTTGTCAATTTAATTTTGTATGAACTATTTCGATTTTGCTCAAATCACAGGTATTTGTCTTTGCCTGTTTTTTTTTTTTTCACATTTATTAAAGGTGAAAAAAGATGTACTAAATTACTTTGTGAAGTTGATAATTCATTGCTGATCAAATAATAAACTGTTGCCTATCTTGATCTTTATCATTTTTTGCTTAACATCTTCATGTAAGATTGCTGTTTATCATTTATAACATGTCATTTAATTCTAATTTAAAGCACGGCATTGTGCTTAAACTGTTGGTGGCATTTGCAGCAAGTGCAAAAGCACTAACAGTAGAGAAGTGGAACAGAGGGAATATCTGGATAATGACTGCCCTCTGCTGTACCACAATTCATGTGGTTATTTGTTTTTATAACAACCCTTTCAGACAAAACAGCTCCATAATATGGAACGGATATATCAACATAAAAATAGTTATCATTTTATTAGCATACTCTTAGAAGAAAAAAAAAGTTGAATGGGGTTCTATAATCCTATGGTTCTTAATTTGAATTATAAAGAACCCTTTATGTAAAAAAAAAAAAAAGTTCTTTATAAGGAGAAATGTCTTAAATTATTCCATAATACTTTCATGTTTAAAAGATTATTTAAATTTTCCTAGTGACAAAGTATGTTTATGAGCATGTTTCATTCAAAAAAATTATAAAAAAAAAAAAAAGGTTCTATATAGAACATTTTCTTCTAAGTGTATTGAGACAATTTCAAGGAAATTAAAAAACAAAATCATAATTGTTGGTCTTCTTGCACATTTATGCAACTTTAATGCATTTACCCCACATTTCAAGTTTCATTTATTTGAAAATGAAATCTTTTGTAACATTATAAATGTCTGTACTGTCAATTTAGATCAATTGAATGCATCCTTGCTGAATAAAAGTATTAAATTCTTTTAAAATTAAAAAGAAAAAATTGTGTCAACAAAAAATAATTTCTATTGTGCTTAAAATACAGCTGGAACAATGTAGCATATAATTTTCAAATTAGTTTTGTAAAAATCCAATAAGACCCAGGAGAAGGGCCATCCCTTAAAGGTGCAATGTGTAAAGTTTAGGAAGATCTAGTGACAGAAATGCAATATAATATACATAACTATGTTTTCAGTGGTGTATAAATAATGAACCGTTTTTATTACCTTAGAATGAGCCATTTCTATCTACATACACTGCGGGTCCCCTTACATGTTCAAGGGTTAGTTCACCCAAAATTGAAATTTCTGTCATTAAGTACTCACCCTCATGTCATGAACTCAGTGCAGGCTTCCTTGTTTAAGTCCGAATGCCGGCTCATTATGGGCCGGATCCTGTGTCAGCATCACACGCATGCGTCGTGCTGCTCACGTGTTCAGCTTTGGTCAATACAGAGTTGGCGTTCAGACGTAAACAAGGAAGCCTACAATAAGTTTGCTATGTATGACAACGGTTCAAACTGTTGAATAAAGTCGTTATTTTTGTTTTGTTTTTGCCCACAAAAAGTATTCTTGTCACTTCATAACATTAAGATTGAACCACTGTAGTCACATTGACTATTTTAACCATGTTTTTAACTACCTTTCTGGAAGTCAAAAGGTGCAATGACGTTGCTACCCATGTGTGGATCAGATACCCTCGCATTTCATCAAAAATATCTTAATTTGTGTTTCGAAGATGAATGAAGGTCTTACCGGTGTGGAACGACACGAGGGTGAGTAATTAATGTCAAATTTCATTTTTGGGTGAACTAACCCTTTATGTCACCATTATATGCCTGTATGTTTCAATAGTATCCCTAAATGGACAAACAGAGTGCATTTAGTCACTATGTTGTTCTAAATCGTTTGTGTGTATTCAACATAGTGACGATGCAGGCTGCCTCTAAAAACGCAAAGTAGTAGTCGTCTGGTTTATTAGAACCAGAGAACGTTCTTTGTTAGAAGTAAGAAGAAACCTCATTGCTTGACTGGCTACTTTGTCTTGTGTCAGACAGACACAAGTAGCCTCTCTATTTGCTTCGAAAGGGAGGGGTGAGTGCTGTTGGTTGCAGTTTGCAACCTTACCGCTAGATGCCACCAAAATTTACACATTGCACCTTTAAATTAACAGGGCCTGAGACAGTATTTCCATAAAGTACCTTTGTAACTAAAATATAAATGTATTTAGTATCAGTCACTCAACTCTATAAGCTAACACTGAAATAACTATATTACAATATTTTATATCAACTTTATTTGTAGCCTCATTTTACATATTGGTAAAAAATACAGTATGGCAAAGAAAGACAATTCCCTATCAATCCCCAAAAAAAAAATTTAAAAAAAAAATGCCAGTTTACATTACAGGCCTTAAATCACAAATATTGTCAATAGTAAAAATCTCTCCTTTAAAACCAAAGGCATCTCAATATATTGAGGACTAAAACTTGGCAAGTTTAAGAGACGCTGTTCACATTTCTAATAGCCTTAACATAATAGATCTGTCACACTCATGAAAACAAATCATATGTTAGTTTTTAGGGGGTACAGTTTGGGGATTATAAGGCCCTTCATATATGTGACTGGGTAACTGAATCAGTTTTACCGCAGCTTGCAAGATATGGCTTGGAAGCACAACAATGGCCTTAGTGGTGTGTTAAATGTTTCTTAGTCAGACAAAATGTGGAGTGCCTTGAAAATGCAGTCAAGAGGGTTGATTGTTTTCAACATGAATAATCAATATGGACATGCAAGCTTTGAATTTCTGAAACGCAAGACGAAAAAAAAAAAAAAAAAAAAAACTTTTAGCACCCTGTATGTGACATGGACAGTAAGTATGCTTTGGTTCTCCAAGTAATAACCCAATCTACCGCAAACTGCGATACCTTGAAATATAATCAGTAGATGCATTATAAATTCCTTCATTTTTGAAGCTTGTCTTGTGCTATAGTAGATCAAATGAAATCACAGGAGGAGCTGAGGTTGGGGATGGATGGATGGATGGATCTAGTGTGCCTAGCAGAGTGATGTAGTGTTCTGTCTGAGATCTTTCCATGCCACTTCTGCCCTTCTTAGAGTTCATCACCAACGTGAGCGGTCCTGAAGGCATCTCCAGTCAGCTTCTCCTGAGCTTCCTTCATGCTAGCCACAACTGCACATGGAAGAGATGCGTGGTCAACAAACATTTTACTTGTTTTTGTCACAATGTACTTGAGTCTAATTTGCTTTTCAAATCCATCTTTAAAATGAACTGCACACACTGTCAATCCTGTTCTGTGTTGCTATTAGAATGCCACAGTTTACTAGATGAAGTGAACAAAAACTAATACATTTGGGCACAGCTAAAGACAATACAGTGTATTATTATCCAGGCTCATTGGGGAAACGTGCCAGTGGCGACATTTCTGCAAAATTATATATTGTTGTTTCTTGTGTATTTCGCAACACTTTAAAAACGTCCATTGAGTCTCGCATTTACATTACAGGGTTCAAGTGACCCAATTTTTTCCTCCCACATGGCACAGATTGGATATGACCCAAGAACGTGTAAGCAGGAAAAAAAGCACAGGGATTCCGATATTCTCGGACCAGTTTCAGGCCTCATTCATGTGGAAATAAATATGCCATCTATCGGATACATGCATTTGCGTATGCCATGTAAGCGGATATTACCCATATCAGATATTCCCCTGTCAATGCGAGTCGTACGTCATTGAAAAATCAACAGTGGCGAATTACATCAACCGCGATCACATGACTCTTTTCAATGGAGGACAAAGGCTCAACCCAATGTTTTGCCTTTAAAGATGGTGCAGAAAGGAAAAGCTTGAATTATTTCATCTGCGTTCATTGCAAATTGCTCCATTTTTACTTTCTTTTTGGCTTAAGCTTTTCCAGGTCAGTTGTTTCGGCAAGTGTATAGTGTAAATGCACATATAGGATTTGGGATATGGGTCACTTTTGAAAGATGATGTATGCTGGTCATAAAAAAAAATACAAAAATCATCGGATATAGTCAAATCGGAACTGGGCATCAAGACCTGCAGTGTAAATGCAGCCTAAATGCACATTTAGTTTTATCCAAAATAGATTAACCTGCAAATGTGAGATAAAAACACATTTTCTGAAGCAATCATGCAATTTTCGCTTGCTTTACAAGACTGTACCAGGTGAGCTACCAAGCAAGTTTACTACGTCAGAAAAGCCATACATATGGAGCTGGATATTTGATGCAAACGTGAAAATTTAGAAGTTTACAAATCATGTACTAATGGTAAATGTGTTGAGAGGTCATAACATAGTATTGTTCAAGGAATAGTTCTTTATTAAATCGATATTTTGGCCCTGTAACTTTAAGGTGGTTGGTGTTTACGGTTTACTTAAATCTTACCTTGATCTGCATTGCTGTAGAAGTACTTGTAGTTGGGGTTTCCATTCTTGTTTGTGATCTCAGAGTGGACTTTACCAGTGGGATCTACCAAAGAACAAAAAATATTTTTTCCACTCTGTTGTGACAGTTGCCTTGGCCATTTATTGACACCTAGTGCTGTGGATGTAGCTTCATGCAAGAGTAAATGCTATTGTAGAAACACTATTCAACCATGATTCATTTACTCTGCAACTGTCCAATAACAGGACGATTACTGAGATAAAGTTAACCAGCCAAATATGACTATGCGATGACAACATTTTACCACCCGTTAAGTCACAGACTCCTCCCTCAATGTAAAATAATTTTTAAAAAATTGCTTTTATTTAGGCCACTAATATAGCCTTCATCAAGATTAATTTAAAAAAAAAAAATCTTTATTTCTGTAGGAGTAAACCTTTTAATGAGAAAGGAAAAGGAGTCCACCTTTAAGAAATGGTTGATGTTCTGAACTAGTGCATTTGCTTAGCTGATTTGTTTATGTACATAACCTACCGAGAAAAAGTATTCTAGGGATGTAACCACCATCTGGGCTGAAGGCCTCATCTTTAGGCTCTTCTTCATCCTATAGCCACATGGGACATGTAATGAGAAGATGCAATATAATAACCATTACTTGACAATGTGTGTACTAGGGATGTGCCTGCCCCAAAGCCTAAATCTGAATTCGTAAAGGCACGGAAAATGAATAACGCATTCTACGGAGCCTCTAAAGGGACATGCTTTGGCTTGCTGCGGTAGTCGGTTACAATATAGTACATCAGATTTCACTTATCATGTGAAGATAGTACGGAAAGATGACTGACAGGACCATAGCGGAGGATTTGGTGTGCAACAGATCCGGAGCATCATTTACAAATATCTCATCTTGTAAAATGTGTGGTCAGTACAGCTAAAAAGCGAGCGTGTATTCAAAAGCGACTGATAGTGGCTCCCTGATGCCCGCAAATTTTATACAATATAATAACCCAACTATATAATTGCGAGAGAACGTGAAAGCATTGGAATACATCTCATGTTTTTTTTTCTATCACCATGTCCCTTTAGGGGCTCCATAGAAGGCATCATTTCCTTTCCGAACACGATATTCGGCTTCGGGCACATCCCTACTGTGTACTACCACACGTTTTCTGTGTGTATGCATATAATAATATATATATAAATATATATAAAAAAAAACGTAAAATAATACTCACCTCCAAGTTAATCATGACAAAGTTGTGAGCCAACTCAGAGATGTCCTTCGATTCAGCAAACTTGGGCTTCAGTGCTAAAGTTATTTTCACAACATAATTAAAGTGTACACTTCAAAGTAACAGAAAAAAATTTCAGGTCAGTAAGATTTGTTTTTAAGAAATTAAGGCCCAGTTTCACAGACAGGGCTTAGACTAAGCCAGGATTAGGCCTTAATTCAATTTACGGCATTTAAGTAGCTTTTATAAAAGTACCCTAGAAAAAAAACATTACTGGTGTGCATCTTGAGACAAAACAATGACTCTGATATATTTTAAGATAAGTCAATGCAAGTTGCTTTCAGTTAAAACAACTCAAACATTTGAGCATTTTAGTCTGGGACTGTGACCAAAAAAAAACAAAAAACTATTTCAAATAAAAGCTGTTCTTTTAAACTTCCTATTCATAAGAGAATACTGAAAATAAATGTTTTATGGTTTCCACAAAAATATTAAAGGTGCTAAAGAGGATGTTTCGTTTTATACATTTTTGCAATATTACTTGAAACTGTCTTTACTAACTGATAAAAGACTATTTATTAGGTGCACTGAAAGTAATAATATTAATATACATCATCTGTGCACGAGGTAGGGCCTTAAAAACATCAGCCAATCCTTTACGCGATCATCGCGTACAAGATTGGCCCTCTGGCTTGTCAATCACTGCCATGACGTTCCTTGTGAGAGACGTGCGCGGCTGCGCGCTCCAGTAACTTTCCACACTCCACAGGCGCCGCATGCAATGTTTTTGTCAGGAGACAGGAGTAACAACTGCAGATTATGAGTTACCTGCAGTGAGTCCGACATAATGAATCCACTAAAGGGGGGTCGCACACCGGACGCGAAGCTCAGCACCGCTTTAAAATTCACGTCTTTAAAATTCGAACGCATTGTTTTCTATTGTTTTCTGAGCAGAGCCGGATTAACGCAAAGGCAAACTAGGCACGTGCCTAGGGCCCGATTGGCGGGATGGGGCCCAGACAGAGGGACAAAAATAAAAATAATAATAAAAATAAAATAAAATGTACAAATGTCCTATCTACAATTTATTTCAATATTTATTAATTAACTAAAAATAGTGACGATGTTTATCTTAACCATAGACTGTTACATTACGTCACATTAACGCCAGCCCATGTCCGAGGAGACGTCAGCGGCGGTCAAAGCTAGCAGGCAGGTGTGTTTTGAGTAGGCTAACATTCAAGATGCTTTCGGGGGCGGCAAAACGTAAAAAGAAAAAAAATGAAGAGGAACAAAAGTAGAGACAGCGGGGGGCTTTACAGAAGTTTCTGTCGGGCAGCCGTCCGACAGCTGTGAACCTGCTCGAGTCAGCAGAGCCAAAGGCCGAGCCAGGCCCGGAGACACGGCCCGAAGACGCGGTGGAAGATGCGGCGGGAAATGCGGCGCCCGCGCCGTCAACATCAGCGCCGTCACAGAACGACAAACTGATGGAAGAACAGCAGCCAGCCAGAAGTGAGCCCAATATCGTTTTGCAGCAGGAGCCTCTAGACCCAGAAAGGGTATTAACAAGCTTGGCACAATGTGGTATTTTAAGATTAAACCGTTCTGACAAACAGTTTATGACATCCTTCCAGAACTTCTGTATATCAGAACATTCCCATAGACAGTGAATTAGAGTTCCTTTATAATTTTGGCATTTTGTACATATATCAGGAATATTGCTAGACATATGATTGAGTTTTTCAGGTGTTATATAAACCCTTGTCAACCATTTATACTGTAATAATTTAAGCCGCGTGTTTATGATTTGTTTTTGCGCCTTTAAACATGCTTCAGTCCATTCAAATTCCTCTATTTCTTCTTGAATGTCTTTCCTCCATGCGTTTAATTTGTATACAGCAGACTCTTTAGAGTTAGACATTATTAAATTATAATATTTTGACAATTGGCCCTTTTCACCTCTTTTTTCAATTATTTCCTCAATTAATGACAGTTTGGGAATGTACATAATATCTGTAGACCTGGAAGACATAAAACTTTTAAGCTGTGAATATTAAAAAAAAATGTTTTGAGGGAATCTGGTGTTTATCACACAATTCTTGAAATGTAAGAAGTATTCCATCCATATACAAGTCTTTAATAGTCTGAATACCTTTAGTTTTCCATAGTTTAAATCCTCCATCCTTATATTTATTATTATTTATTGTTAGACAGTTTCTAAATGGTCTCGATGAATGTGAAGGGGTCATGTTTGCCTTCTTGTTCTTAATTACAACATAAATGTTGTAAGCTATTGCATTTTGCAGAAAATCTTAATTAAATGTGTTGATTAAATGATAATATAGATAAACTTATTTGCTCTGTTTACATAGTTTACTGACACCTATTGGTTATTTACTGGAACTACTGCCTTAACAATGAGACTCCCAATGGATGAGGATAATTTAATAGCATTTAATAGAGCCGTGTAATGACGTATAAATAATGAATATCAAAAAATAGACTGTTTAATATACAACACAACCAATTTGTAACCAAAGACTAGGCTATGTAAAATGTGAATTAACTTTTATTAGTAACTTTGGTAAGTTTCAGATTTCAATTCATAAATAACATCGATGGAGGGGGGCCCAAAAAATGCAGCCTGCCTAGTGTAGTCCATTTATTTAATCCGGCTCTGTTTCTGAGTCGTAGCTGGGCGCCGCGGACAGGCGCCGAATGTCGCCGCCGGTGTGCGTACATTCATAGAAAACAATGCGTTCGAATTTTAAAGACGTGTCGCGGCGCTGAGCTTCGCGTCCGGTGTGCGACCCCCTTAACACGACACAGCGAATGCCGGTGGTAAACAAACACTCGTGTTCCAGTAATCGTGCACGAGTTTTGGGAGGCGTTCCCTCGAAATGAGCTGTGAAGGAGGGGGGTTGTTCTTACGCATGCGCTCATTTCAAAAACTCACTAACAGTCTTTGGTTTCTCAGTCGACGAAAAGATCCTCTGTATCACCTTTAAGCAGAACAACTATTTTCAACATTGACTGTAATAAGAAATGTTTTTTGAGCAGCAAATCAGCATTTTAGAATGATTTCTTAAGGATCATGTAACAGAGTTTTCAGCTTTGCATCACAGGAAAAAATACATTGAAAAATATATTCAAAAAGAAAAAGAAAAAAGAAAAACTGTAATATTATTTCACAATATTACTGTTTTTATATTGTATTTTCCAAAACATACAAATGTACTGACCCCAAACTTTCGAATGGTAGTGTACTTCCAGATATTCTGTTGCATATCATTAGCTGTACACTGACAAAAGATTCAACCAGCCACATACCTTTACAGGCACCACACCAAGTCTTGTGAATAAGGACCATCAGAGGGAGTCCACTGTACAGAACAAGGTCAGAAATATGTTTGAAAATCACATTCAAAAACGAATGCTGTTAGTTAACTCTCAGTCCCTCACTGACTTAATTCCATCCCATTAGAAATCCTTGTAATTTTCTTGTCATTGTGTAAAATAATTCAATTATAAATAGTAGTCAAAAAAAATAAATTATCAAAATTTAGAACAAAAGTTTGTTGAGTATCAGACTTAAAGGGTTAGTTCACCCAAAAAAGGAAATTTCTGTCATTAATTACTCACTGGCTCAAACGTGCTACATAACACACGAAAACGAACCTCATTGGTTCTTGCACGCGTCAAGCAAACATACTTGAGCTTCCGTTTACCATAACTGATGTGCGAGTTGATGAATGTTTATATGTGAATAAGCCTAAATTCAATCTGTTCATTTGGACTAAACTGCTCAATTCATATGGATTAGTTTTATGATCTCTTTATGAACTTTTTGAAGTGTCAAAGTGATGAATAGCTGTCTATGGAGGGACAGAAAGCTCTCAGATTTCATCAGAAAGATCTTTATTTGTGTTCCGAAGATGAACGAAAGTCTTACAGTTTGGAATGACATGAAGGTGAGTAAATGATGACAGAATTTTCATTTTTGGGTGAACTAACCCTTTAATACATAACGATTTTATGACTCGTATACTATGATATTAGGAGAAGATGGAGCACACACTTTTATACTAGTACTCTTTTTTTTTCAGAGGACTAAACTGAGCCAAAAAAAAAAAAAAGCAATTTGGTACAGTTGCTGATATTTATATGGCAAAAACATTAAATCCTGATAGTTAGTAATGCAAATCAGTGAGATCTTTATACGGTTTAGCAGACTGCTTACATAAAGTGCTTATAAATTTCAGGTGTCACTCTAAATCTCCCACTCTATATCTGAAGATTGCATTTAAATGCTTAGTTTTTTTTTTTTATCAAAGCTATGTAATTTCTATTGTGGCGGGTAAAATATATAATGCAATGCCTGATGTATCATATTTCACTTTATAAAAATCAGTAAAGATTTCACAGCAAAAAGACACGATTACAAATTTATTAAAAGGCCTTTTACTATCAATCATACGACAGAAGGCATGTAGTAGATTGTGTACAACAGGTTTTTCAGCAAAGTTTTGATCAAGCTGATAATTTAGAGGCCTTAGAAATGCCTGCAAATATAATACAGTAGGATTGATAGTGTAAAAATTGACCAATTATGTTTCTGAAAATCTGGTATAGGCCTACCTTTTATTAAATCACTTAAACTACAATATTAGAGAGTTGAAAGAGTATTGCAGTCATATGTACCTTGCTTCAGCCTCCTTCCTCCCATCTTCAAGGCTCCGCCAGTGAATGTGGTCCCCAAATCCTATAATAAAAACAAGTGCAATAAAGAGATTTAACTTGATACATCCGGTTGGGAACAAGTGTACCTGTTGGAACAAGCCAAGCCTACAACAACAGAACAAAGAGATCTGCCAGAAAACGCCTGTGATCAGAGATCCCATTAAAGTCTTTCGTCCAATTCCCAAATGCAATGACAGAACTGACTTTGTCGTTAAAAATACATAACTCTGGACTCATCTGATCGTTTTTGATCACTTATATTGCGTCTGCAAAATCCCACCAACTCAGGTTTAAGAGGAGTTCATATCTGAATAAAACATACTCCTTTTACCTATACGGGAATAGATATACGGTTCTGTACTAACAATAGACAGTCATCCTTATTAAGATAGTACTGAGTTTCATCTCGGTCAATCGGGAGTTACATTATATCCGCTTTCCGGGTCAGAAGCCGGTGGTCTATACATAGCACGGCTAGCTTTGATAGGGATTAATCTAAAACGATTATCTAAATTTATTGACATTTTTACCTCGTCCATTGCCATCAGCTAAGACCTCCCCGAAATGTGATGCAATAAAAACCAGTATAAAAGAAACCAGCGTAATGTTGAGTAAAGACGACGGCATTTTCATTCCGATGGTCGTTAGCCTTGAGCTGCCTGGATGTTACGGATAAAAACCGCTGGGTCCTAAATCCTGCCGAATAAAGGATTTCTTCTTCTTCTTCTTTCCTGTTTTACGGCGGTTGGCATCCAGCTTATTGGTGCATTACCGCCCCCCTCTGCTCCGGAGTGTGGATCAGATAATAGGTTTACAATCTTATTTCTTTACCTTCTATTTCCCACTCAATACCCCTGATTCTCTTAAAAAATTCATCAGTACTCTGATCTGTGCCTTATCTTTCGTGCACAGTAACATTTTTACCGTGAACTCCTGTTCCCCCATCACCCTCAGTTTATACCTCATCATCTCTCTCTGAACTTCATATCTACTACAAGCCATCATTATATGCTCAACTGTTTCCTCTTCTTGACATCCTTCACACAATCCTGTCTGGTGGTTTCCTATCATCTTAAGGGTTTTATTTAGTGTACATTGTCCCAACCTTAACCTTGTCATCACTATTTCTTCTCTCCAGTTCCCACATCCTACCCTATCTCCTATTAACATAGCTTATCTGCCATCTCATTTCCCCTGATCCCTACGTGCGCTGGAATCCAGATAAATTTGACCTGACTACCTTTGTTGATTAAAGGATATTCTTCTTCTCCTTCTTTTTATTGGCAAATCACACTTAACAGTGCATTACTGCCATCTATTGATAACTTTGATCAGAATTAAAGGCCTTTTTAAGCCTATTATTAGCCTATTATTTCCTAGCTATCTGAATTTAATATATTTTCAGTGTTAACTCTTTCCCCTCTATCCTCCTTCCTCTCGTAATATTTCTCTCTCTCTTCATCATAATGCTTACAATTAATAATCACATGTTCCACAGTTTCACCCTGTCCACACCATTCACACAATCGTGTTGGGTGTTTAGATATTAGGTGGCGTGTTGCTACCTGTGTGTCCCAATCTTAATCTTGATATTTTCTTAATATTTTCTTCTCTCCTATTTCTTCCGCTACTTCTACCCCTCCCTACTGGAAAAACCAGCTCAAGCTGGTAGCTGGTCCAAGCTGGTTTAAGCTGGGTCCGTGCTGGTCATTAGCTGGTCCACTAGCTTGGACCAGATAAGGACCAGCTTAGACCAGCTAATGACCAACTTGGCTGAGCTGGTGGACTAGCTTGACCAGGTCTCATACCAGCTAAGGCCAAGCTCCCTCCTTTTTCTTTTATTGAATATAAATGTCTCCCATTAGTTTCATTACTCAAGTACATTTGCCACGTTAGTATAATTTTTTTCATTATCAATGACTTGATTTCTGTCATACCTATATGGTATTTCAGTTCCTACCATTTCTTTCTCAACTGCTTGTTTGGCTAATCTGTCAGCATCTTCCTTTCGGAACCCACATAAACTGCACTATTGTTCCACTTTGTTGTAAAACAAATACATTTTGAAGAATTTCTAATATTAAATCTGGCCTTGTTCCTGATTGCTTATTATCAGTACTACTCAATAATACTCAACATATGACATTTTATATTTTTATATCCTTAATCGATTGTACTGCTATCAGAATAGCCATCATTTCTCATGTATACACTGATAACTGATCCATAGCCTTTATTGAAATCTTTAACTTTGGGATATTAACTGCCACCACTACCTGGCCTCCATTTGAATTATTGGAAGCATCTCTGTATATATGAATACCATTCCTTTGCTCTGATTGCCTCCATTTCATTTAAATCACATGTTTTAGTGCAAGTTAAAGTGCAACAAAACAATTTTTGAGTTTTTGTTATTAACAGAGATGGGAATGTCTGTGTGTGTTCACCCAGAACACCCTATCAACTACATACTCTAGCAACACCCCAGCAACTGCATAGCAAGAGCCTAGCGACCACCCAGAATCTCCTACCAACCACCTAGCAACACTTTAGCAATCACCCAGAACATCTATATTCTGGCCTAACTGACCAAAGTTTTTATGTTTTTTAAACAAGACTTTAAGTTGGCTTTATGACAAGCCAACATAAATTTGTCTTTCAAACTTTTCAGTCTAGTTATTGTTTTTCTTGATTGCTAACGTACAATTTGTGAAACAATTCAACATTTTCTCACAACTATAAAAACAATCTCAAAATACACCAACTTGTACAAACCTCAAACTTCCAGGTCAAAAGAAAATGTTCTAGTCAAAAACGTATTCTTGTCTGACAAAATCAAACTTTGGCATCAGATAACACACAAAACTTAACAAATACACAGACCACTGCACTGCCCAGTGAACACTAGTGAGATCAATTCATTTAACACTGTAACAAAAACCTCTTATTGGGATTCAGGAATTATTTTGCAGCTCAATGTCTACTACACTATACAAAAATAAATTTACAGATGCAGATACAGATACAGTAAAATACAGCAATGAACTTTTGGAGGGAATTTTTTATTTTATTTTTTTCATTTTACTATTATAAATTGATTTTGCAGTAGATGAAAAGCATGAGAAAAATAAGAATGAACTTGGTATGCCACACAGTATACTGTCAATTGCAGTAAAAGTAAATCCAGCATCCTCTGTGTGATATGGTGATTAAGTTCCCAAAGTTAATATATGGTTAATAGTATTTTTCTAATATTGTAAAATAGTATTTAATCGTTATTTGTGTTTATGAGAAGGAAAGTACAGCTGAATTGTTTTCTGCCATGCACATTAGCCCCACCCTATCACAAAATGCAGCCCAGTTCAGAGACAAGTCACTTCAACATGGCTGAAAGATTTCAAAATTTCTGGTCTAATAGGAGATCTAGGGCACAAGGATCGGCTCTCATTCTCCAGTCTGGCACTGCAGATAGAAGGTGGACTCAAAAAGGGCTATGCAGAACAGGAAATAGTAGATTCTGTCATCAGGGCTATCACACCAGGGCTTCAGCTGCGGAGCTATCTTGAGGGGAAGGCAGGACTGATGCTTCCAATGCTAAGGCAGATACTTTGTTCTCACTATCAGGAGAAAAATGCGACTGAATTTTAATAAGCAGCTCAGTACAGAAGCTCAGCGCACTAGAGAAACGCCACAAAGCTTCCTAATTCAAGCCCTTGATCTGAGACAGAAAATTCTGTTTGCTTCCCAGGAGGATGACTCAGGGTTGAAATATGATCCCGCCCTAGTTCAGAATATGTTCTTGCACACCGTCTTGACTGGATTGCAAAATGATCGAATCCAAAGTGACCTTCAACCATACCTTTCAGATCCCGCTGTCCCAGACGAAGTGTTTTCCCGAATTGCCAGCCCCCTCTATGACCTGCTAAAAGGTAACACTGAAGATGCTGGGCCACAGAGAAAGGGGAAACACAAAGTAAGAAACAACAAAAGAAATCATGTTGTGCCATCAGGTAAGTCAATTGAGTGGATAGAAAAACATCAGGAGATACTAGAAAAGTTGATTAACTGCTTGATTCAGCCTCCGATCCTGGGATTTTCGGACTTCTCTCAACCATTCATCCTTCATACGGATGCATCCAACCAAGGGTCCAACCTGAGAGTAATTGCCTATGGTTCTCATACTTTGACGGCAGCTGAGAAAAATTACCATCTGCACAGCGGGAAGCTGTAATTCTTAGCTCTGAAATGGGCCATCACTGAAAAATTCAGAGACTACCTGTACTATGCACCCACCTTTACAGTTTTCAGTGACAATAACCCATTGACCTATGTCCTGACCTCTGCGAAGTTGAACGCCACTGGGTGTAGATGGGTGTCAGAGCTCGCATCTGTTACCGTCCAGTTAAAGAAAACATAGACGCTGACTCGCTCTCCTGGATGCCGGCGGACCTGGAAACGACAATGAGAGAATGTACTGAGCAGTTTTCACCTGACTGTGTGAGAGCTGTGATCCAAGCAGTGGAGTTCCAAGGGAATCCAGATGTGACTCTTGCAGTAGCCTGTCAGAGTGTACTGGCAAGTATGGAGGAAAATGAAGGACTCCTCAAACCCCTGTCAAAAGAGGAAGTCAGACAAGCACAAAAGGATGACAAGGACATTAGAGTAATAATTGAACACTTACAAGCAGGATCTAGGCCTCCTCAGCAGTGGCGTTCAGTCAACTCGCCAGCCAAAGTTCTTCTGAGAGAGTGGGAGAAGCTGAAGCTAGATGAACATGGCATCCTGTTCCGCCAAACGTCTTAAAGAAAACAGCTGGTCTTACCAACGCAATTCAAAAGAACTGTTCTGAGAGAGATGCATGATGAGATGGGTCATCAGGGACTCGATCGCACCACAAGCCTCATTAGGGATCGGTTTTTCTGGCCTTACATGCAGAAAGACATTGAAAACTATGTCCTGAGAACCTGCTGCTGTATTAAACAGAAAAAACCCTGCCGTGAGACAAGAGCGCCCCTTAAAAATATCAAAACGACCCACACATTTTAATTGGTGTCCATTGACTTTCTACATCTGGACAAATGCAAAGGGGGCTATGAGTACATTTTGGTAATCGTCGACCGCTTCAGTCGAGGCATATGCCACCATCTCGAAATCAGCAAAAACAGTAGCTGACCGGTTATTCAATGATTTCACCCTGAAGTTTGGGTTTCCATCCAGAATTCACCACGATCAAGGGGGAGAACTTGAAAACCAGCTACTCACCCAACTCAAAAAGTAAAGCGGCGTTGCCGGCTCATGGACCACCCCCAGGGGAATGGGCAGGTGGAACGATTTAAGCAGACATTATTGAAGATGCTGAAAACCCTGACTGAAAGACAAAAAGCTAATTGGAAAGATGCACTGAACAAATTAATCTTTGTCTATAACAGCACTATGATGTGACGTGACTGGCTTCTCACCTTTCCAACTGCTGTTCGGACGCTCACCAAAGTTGCCCATCGATGCTCTCTTCGGACTCAACTCTGACAGTAACTCCCAAAGTTACAATTAGTACATGGAACGATGGACAAAAGGAATGCAGGAAGCTTGTGAGATAGCGAGAGAACAGGCAAACAAGTGTGCAGAAATAAATAAAAGGAATTATGACCAACGAGTGAGATGTACTGACCTGTTCCCAGGAAGCAGGGTCCTCGTAAAAAAACCTGACCCCGAGAGGTGGGACCGGGAAACTGAAATTACTGGGAGGATGAAGTTCACGTTGTTACACGCCAGGTGGCAGATGATGCACCAGTCTACGAAGTAAAACCTGAACAGAGTAAAGGCAGATCACGAGTTTTACATTGCAATCTTCTTCTTCCATGTGACCATCTACCTCTTGAAATCACACCAGCTCAAAGTACTAAAACAAAACAAGGACATCAACTAAGAAACAGCAGAACGCAGCCAGCCCAGGGAAGAGAATGTGATTCAGAGTATGATAATGAAAGTGAAGAGGATGAGTACTACTTTCAAGTGGAGCCCTTTCAGATAAGACCACAAGAAAGCAGTGATTGCCTAGAAAAAAGAAATGTATTATCACAGTACCTTCTGAGCCTCGGTCTAACTCTCCTGTGGGGGAACCAAGGCCACAGTCACTTCCAGCCGAGTCAGAGATAGGTCGTCCAGAGTCTGCACCTGAAATAAGAGAACAACTTAATGAAAAGGAACCAACTGTTGACCTAATGCAACAAGACTTACCTGTTAGGGAAGCAGCTGCAGCGCCTGGGTCTAGAGACAAGACCTCCGAGGAAGAAAACAAGTACCAGTTCACCAGGAGGAAACGACGGCCACCTAAAAAGTTTACCTGCGACAATCTTGGGTCCCCATCATGCTACAATGTGCAGATAGTGGGCAACAACCACTGCCCACACTTTGCATCTAGTGGGATGACAGCTCTGACACCCTGGTTATCAACACCCCTTTGTTACCCCCAGCCCCCATATGTGTGCTATTAATTTTGAATTGCACTACCACATGAATTCTACCCTCATACCCCGTCACTGTAGGGCCTGTGTTGAAGGCATGAAATGTCACTATACGGAACATTACCCAGAGACTGTTTATTGCCCATAGTGAGAAACTATTGCAAAACGAAAACAGTGGACTGTTATCAGATCTTGAAAAATAATGGACTGTATGTGCGGTTTTGAAACTGTGGGCACTTTGAATCACTTTGAGACTTTCTTTTTTGAATCTTTTTTCTTCCTTGAAGGACTCTTTGCCATTTTTTCTCGCTAGAGCAAATTAATGTACTGTTTTTCCTTCCTAACAGAGACTTGTTGGTGGTTTGCAAATGACTCTCTTTTTTTTGCCTCATGTCTATTGACAAATAAGGACTCTTTTAAGGTGAAATGAGCAATAGCACAACTGTGAATGTATGCTTTAAAAAAAAAGAGAATGTACAAGGAAAATGTTGATAATAGTGCTGCAATATCTGATGTTGTAGACAACTGCTGGGTAAAGTGAAAAGAGTTTAAATACTGTAAATTGAGCATTACTGTGACTGACTAAGCAATTTGATGTCGGGACGACATCTTTATTTTGAGGGGGAGAGTGTGATATGGTGATTAAATTCCCAAAGTTAATATATGGTTAATAGTATTTTTCTAATATTGTAAAATAGTATTTAATCGTTATTTGTGTTTATGAGAAAAAACGAGTGTTATGTGTGTTGCGGCAAAAACTAATCAGCTGACATCACTAGTAAGAGACAAACCTTAGGAAGATTCACTTTATAAAGATTTTATTTCTTGCAAGAAAGAGTCCACAGTCGACACAACCATACAATGTCTGCCCCGAGTGTGAACTAAGGGCACAAAAGAACCCACAATCATTTATACCCTCAATGTTTGATCAACTCTTCTCAGTACTTTTCCATACAGAATAAAGCTAACAAACACACACACAAATGGCTCCTTTCCTGTCTTAGAACTATTTTAAATTACAAAGCAAGAAACACAATGGTTACCCTTCTGTCTTAGATTTAAATTATCCGACACCCTTGGTTCGGGAAAGCTCTCAGTTTGGGTGTTCCATCGTTGCCCCCCGGGGTCTCAACAGACACTGAGTCTGTAGAGCTGAAAGAGGTGTTTTGCATAGTCAAAGCAGATATTGATTTCAGTGTGAACTATTAAATTTTTCCCCAACATGTGCATTTAGTCAATTAATTATTTTCATTTGGGATACCTGCGTCATAACGTCATCCCGATAGTTGTGATGATGTGCTTCATTCGTGGTAAATGCAGAAGCCATCACATCAGACTCTCTCTTAATTTTCTTTTACTTCTATCCAGGAGTATTACATCTGCACATTTGGCTAAATTTCATTACAGTATACAGTACTATAGCAGTGTATTGGTCTTCTGGCACTAGACTAAACCCCTGTAAATTATTCATTCAGCTCTCTCTCAGATTCTGACTGATGTGTCATCAGTTTTGCTACCAAATGTTGTCATTGTTAAACATTTTGAGAAATGTCTTTGTTTTGAGAACTGAACGAATGGTTTGGGAAATCGGGCTAACAAATGCAAAGCGAGAAAAGCAAAAATACATTTAGATTCTTAACTCTGCTATTATATTCTGTGATCGGGATATTTTTATTGATTTCATGTTATTGTTTCGTTGGATGACAAAAAGACATTTGTCATGATGAAAAGTGGAGCGGGCGGTCGGTGAATCAGCTTGCCAAAAAATTACGAAAATTAATCTCAGACATATTGAGAATAACATTTCTCACGGGACTTCTGAGTTAACCGGGAAGCAGTCATTTTCCGATTCACAAACAAATAGAGGAAAAAATCGTAAGTGAACTTGGCTGCGCTGTGTTTTTGACTCTTAAAGAACCGGTACATAAGAGTCATTTGTTAATGAAGCGGATTACACTGGGCGCGCATGCACAGTTTATTGAAAGACGTGTTTTCTTGCCATTATTTTGCGTTACGCTGACTTTTTTAGGTCATCACATTAAAGCGCCGCTGCTGAACAGCAGTATTTGAAACACTACTTACTTTTTATTTTATTCTACTACATTTATATTTTATTCTGTTATAATTTTGGGGTGGCAGATGGGGTGGCAAAGCTTTTTCTTAGGGTAGATCCCTCCGTAGATCCGCCCATGTATCATCCTGACCTTGGCCCGGGGTAGATTCTTTTATTCTCCTTAATGCTTATTTTAATTAAGACATTCCAAATAAAATTGACATCCATTGCCCCTAGCCTTTTTCTTTTACTTTAGCCTATGCTTATTAGATCTTGATAGTTATGTGTTCTCCTAACTTTCCTATGCTTTTCCTTTTCTTTTTAATAGCTTTGTCACTTATTGTCCTTATTCCACAATGGCACTATTTTAATTTTCCTTCTTCCTTTGCTCTTGGGAATATTATTTCTTGCTGCACATTTGATGAGCCAAATAATTTTCCCACTAATAGATTCTATATATTATCACCTTTTATTACGTCATTTATACGTAAACCTTCCTCACCTTAACCAATTTTGTCCAATTAGCCTTCTCATACTTACATTTTCCTACCTTCCCTTACTGATGCAAGGGTGGAACAACTTGTCACTCACGTGAGATCACAGCAATGGACCCTTTTCACATTTCTGGGGTTTTCAGAAGCGGACGTCGTAATAGTTGAATAATTTTTGTATTTCCATTTGCACTAATAGAAAAAGAATAAAAACTGATAAAGTTTCCACGACTTTCCAAAAGAAAAAAAAATAGAGATTAATTACATTGTCAGAAGAGAGAAATAAATATGTAAAATTTGCCAAGGTAATATAACAAAATTTATACTATGGAGCTGTTGAATGCTTGAATCTGATTGGTTGACCAACGTTCTAAGGTGTGCAAATTATTTTCAGGGAAACGCACAGCTAAATACTTCTAGGCAGGTCTTGACCACATTGCAGTTCAATATCACTTCGCCAAATGATTTCAGTTTATTCAGTAGGTCCTTACAACCTACAACCACAAAAGAAACAAAACCCACAACAACAGTGACCAAGCAAATAAATATAGTAAACAATAGGATGAAAACAACAAGTTTTATTGTGTCCTGAAAGAGCATACTCTCTCTCTTTCAAACATACTCGTACTGTATAGTATGGACACACGCTCGCACAGAAACGTTTTGTCAGCGCTGCTCTGACGAATTAATCAGTAATTACAGTACTCAGTAAGTAGTTGAGCAAATTAAAAGCTATATGACATTTCTCACCAGCGAGGTAATATGCGGTTCTCCGCTTCGCGTCGTCGCCGCATTACCACCTCGTGGAGAATTCTATGGCCCGTCGTCAATTATTTCTTACATAGGCTATAGCATTATAATTGTGTATTTAATGTTTAAAAAAGTAGAAAAAAGCATCCGCACTACAGAGGCCTCAAAAAGACGTGCAAAAAAGTAGATGTAGATGTAGTACTCCTGGAAAGAAGCAAGGAATTTAAAGGTGCAATATGTAAAAATTTGACCTGCTAGAGGTCGCTAGAGGCCTATTCAAAACAAAGGCGTAGCTTGATGACGGCAAGTTTGAGCACGGAATCTTGGGACATGTAGTCTTCTTCGCCTCACAGCCGGTGGAAACAATCGGGATAGGACTCAGGAAGAAATCATGTTCATGGATGCGATTATTAACGTTACTGTAGTATGAAGCAGAGCAGGAGCGAGTGTTTTGGGAGCTGAACGAGGCCGCTGGAGCGATTGTGCAACATGCCACAGTCGCTGGCGCCGCTTCTGCTTTTCCGATCATGAGTATGAGGTTACGCAGCTCTGTTTATCATATTAGATACATTTGAGAGTGTTGAAAATGATGTTATAACGTTACTCTGTGAGTTCGCTCGGTGGCTGCTGTGAGACACTTGTTTGAGACACACTGCAGTAAGCTAGATCGATTTTAGAATATCATATTAAATATTGGATGGCTTGTGTTGATAAATGACATGCAATTGATTTTAAAACATATTGTATGATGGAGAAAATTCTGTATTACTAAAAATAAAGCTGCATCTGATTATGCTATATAGCTACTTCACAAAATAGTGTTTTTCTCTGAGGCATGGTAAAGCATGGTACTCGCAAAAAGTCAAGAAAATTAGATTTAAACAATAAGACTAAACGTGTTGAGCTATATAACAATAATTAATTTTCTGTCTGTAAACGTAACCAAACAGTTGTTCCCTTGTCTATTAAAACATGTACTATATTAAAGCGTCTTTGGTGTTTCCATGGTTTCTACAAATAAAACCGGAAACCAAGGGTAACGCGGGTATGACGCAATTGACATGCGACTCCTCACACATCCCGGAGCCTTGGTTAAAATTGCAATTTTCTCACGATTTACAAATAGTTGGAAGCATTTGAGATATTGTAAGTACTCAAGTGAACAAAAATATATAACACTGACCTAGTGGTTTTTGGATATTTTACTGAAAAATTTTACATATTGCACCTTTAAGAGAAGAACGCTGATGTGATGGCTTCTCGTCTCTGCATTGTAATTTCAATCATGTTTGAGTGTTTCTTTGCTGAATCTTTAAAAGAAATGTATTTTATCATTCATTTATTCCAGGTATTCCTTAAATATCTTGTTTTTGATTGTCAAAAATCATTGTTCGTTTTTTCTTTTTTACTTTATAAACAAACACAGTTTTTGTATGTCTACATCAATTTTACACACATGGGTCAAAAATGACCCGTATTCATTTCCTGTGTTATTTCAATCATGACTGAGTGTTTCTTTGCTGAATCTTTAAAAGAAATGTATTTTNAAATAAAACCGGAAACCAAGGGTAACGCGGGTATGACGCAATTGACATGCGACTCCTCACACATCCCGGAGCCTTGGTTAAAATTGCAATTTTCTCACGATTTACAAATAGTTGGAAGCATTTGAGATATTGTAAGTACTCAAGTGAACAAAATATATAACACTGACCTAGTGGTTTTTGGATATTTTACTGAAAAATTTTACATATTGCACCTTTAAGAGAAGAACGCTGATGTGATGGCTTCTCGTCTCTGCATTTACCACGAATGAAGCACATCATCACAGGCGTGCACCAAACTAGTGTGCAATGACGTCATGACGCAGGTATGCCAAATGAAAATAATTAATTCACTAAATGCACATAACACTCGTTTTTTCTCATAAACACAAATAAGAAATTAAATAATATTTTGCAGTATTCGAAAAATAACATTAAACAATTTTATACTAATTTTGAGAACTTATTAAATATATCACACTCTCCCCCTCAAAATAAAGATGTCGTCCCGACATCAAATTGCTTAGTCAGTCACAGTAACGCTCAGTTTACAGTATTTAAACTCTTTTCACTTTACCCAATAGTTGTCTACAACATCAGATATTGCAGCACTATTATCAACATTTTCCTTGTACATTCTCCTTTTTTTCACAAGCATATTCACAATTGTGCTATTGCTCATTTCACCTTACAAGAGTCCTTATTCATCAATAGACAAGAGGCACTTGTTTGTAAATAGTCCCATGAGGTAGTTCTAAAAAAAAGAGAGAGAGAGTAATTTGCAAACCACCAACAAGTCTCTGTTAGGTTGGAAAAACAGTCTATTTATTTTCTCTAGCAAGAAAAATGGCAAAGAGTCCTTCAAGGAAGAAAAAGATTCAAAAAGTGTCAGAAAAGAAAGTCTTGTGATTCAAAGTGTCCACAGTTTCAAAACCGCACAACTGTCCATTATTTTTCAAGATCTGATAACAGTCCATTGTTTGCAATAGTTTCTCACTATGGGCAATAAACAGCCTCAATAAACAGGGTAATATTCTGTATAGTGACATTTTGTTACACGAATGTAACACATTTCATGCCTTCAACACAGGCCATACAGTGACTAGTTATGGGGTAAAATTCATGTGGTAGTGTAATTCAAAGATAATCGCACACATATGAGGGCTGGGGGTAACAAAGGGGTGTTGATGACCAGGGTGTCACAGCTGTCATCCCACTAGATGCAAAGTGTGGGTAGTGATTGTTGCCCACTATCTGCACATTGTAGCATGATGGGGACCCAAGATTGTCATAGGAAAACTTTTTAGGTGGCCGTCGTTTTCTCCTGGTGAACTGGTACCCGTTTTCCTCCTCGGAGGTCCTGTCTCTGGACCCAGGTGCTGCAGCTGCTTCCCTAACAGGGAAGTCTTGTTGCATTAGGTCAACAGTTGGTTCATTTTCATTAAGTTACTTTCTTATTTCAGGTGCAGACTCTGGAAGATCTATCTCTGACTCTGCTGGAAGTGACTGTGGCCTTGGTTCCACCACTGGAGAGTTAGATCGAGGCTCAGAAGGTACTGACTGTTGTGATAACACATTTCTTTTTTCTTGGCAATCACTGCTTTCTTGAGGTCTTATCTGAAAGGGCTCCACTTGAAAGTAGTACTCATCCTCTTCACTTTCATTATCGTACTCTGACACACATTGTCTTCCCCGGGCGGGCTGAGTTCTACTGTTTCTTAGTTGATGTCCTTTTTTTGGTTTAGTACTTTGAGCTGGTGTGTTTTCAAGAGGTAGATGGTCACATGGAAGAAGAAGATTAAAGAAGATTTACTTTTACTCTGTTCAGGTTTTACTTCATAGACTGGTGCATCATCTGCCACCTGGCACGTAACAACGTGAACTTCATCCTCCCAGTAATTTCGCAGTTACCTGGTCCCACCTCTTGGGATCAGGTTTTTTACGAGGACCCTGCTTCCTGGGAACAGGTCAGTACATCTCACTCGTTGGTCATAATTCCTTTTATTTCTTTCTGCACACTTGTTTGCCGGTTCTCTTGCTATCTCACAAGCTTCCTGCATTCCTTTTGTCCATCGTTCCATGTACTCACTGTAACTTTGGGAGTTATTGTCGGAGTTGAGTCCGAAGAGAGCATCGATGGGCAACTTCGGTGTGCGTCCGATCAGCAATTGGAAAGGTGAGAAGCCAGTCACGTCACATCTAGTGAAGTTATAGGCAAAGATTAATTTGTTCAGTGCATCTTTCCAATTAGCTTTTTGTCTTTCAGTCAGGGTTTTCAGCATCTTCAATAATGTCCGGTTAAATCGTTCCACCTGCCCATTCCCCTGGGGGAGGTGGTAGGGGGTGGTCCTTGAGCCGGCAACGCCGCTGTACTTTTTGAGTTGGGTGAGTCTCCCCCTTGATCGTGGTGAATTCTGGACAGAAACCCAAACTTCAGGGCAAAATCATTGAATAGGTCAGCTACAGTTTTTGCTGATTTCGAGGTGGTGGCATATGCCTCGACTGAAGTGGTTGACGATTACCAAAATGTACTTATAGCCCCCTTTGCATTTGTCCAGATGGAGAAAGTCAATGGACACCAATTCAAATGGGTGGGTCGTTTTGATATTTTTAAGGGATGCTCTTGACTCACAACAGGATTTTTTCTGTTTGATACAGCAGCAGGTTCTCAGGACATAATTTTCAATGTCTTTCTGCATATAAGGCCAGAAAAACGATCCCTAATGAGGCTTGTGGTGCGATCGAGTCCCTGATGACCCATCTCATCATGCATCTCTCTCAGAACAGTTCTTTTGAATTGCGTTGGTAACACCAGCTGTTTTCTTTGAGACGTTTGGCGGAACAGGATGCCATGTTCATCTAGATCTTCTGTCAGAGAACATCTCCAAGACGCTTCACACCGTATGACTAGTAAGTCAAACCTCAAATCACAGTCTGTGTTCTGCCCACTTAATTGATAGAAATGTGAGTGTTGTACAGTCTATATAAACTGTGTCTATTCCCCGAATAGTGAGGTTTAACAATAAAAATAAAGGATCTAGTAAAAATCTGATCGTGATCAAACTAGAATTTCGCAAAATTACTGAACAAAAACAAAAATAAATGCCGTCCGATTGGCCATGGCGGTGGTGTAGCAACAATCTATACAGATATTCTTAACGTTACTCAGAAAACAAACTACAGATTTAATTCATTTGAAATACTTATGCTAAATGTTACACTCTCAGATATAAGTAAAAAGTCGCTATCTCTTGCTTTGGCTACCGTTTATAGACCTCCAGGGCCTTATGCTGATTTCCTAAAAGAGTTTGCAGACTTTCTCTCAGACCTATTGGTCAACGTTGATAAAGCGCTGATTGTTGGAGATATTAACATTCATGTAGACAATACAAATAATGCACTATTAGGGGCTGCGTTTACAGATTTACTAAACTCCTTTGGGGTCGAACAAAACGTCACTGGACCCACTCATCGTTTTAATCATACACTAGATTTAATTATATCACATGGAATCAATCCTACCAATATATAAATTCTACCGCAAAGTGATGATGTCACTGATCACTACCTTGTAACTTGCGTACTGCATACTGATGATATTTGTCAAATTGCGCCGCGATATCGACTAGGCAGAACAATTCTCCTGACAACTATAGATAAATTCACAAATAAACTGCCTGATCTGTCTCAGCTGCTCATCGTACCTAAACACAGAAATAATCTTGAGAAAATGACTAGCATGTGCACCATTTTCACTAGTACATTAGATACTGTTGCACCGATGAGATTTAAAAAGGTTAGAGAGAAAAATACTGTACTAAACCCACTAAACTACTGAAAGAATTGTTACCTGTAGCAGAAGAGCCTCTTCTCAATATTATCAACTCGTCTTTATCTCTAGGTCATGTCCCAAGACCGTTCAAGCTAGCAGTTATTAAGCCTCTCATTAAGAAACAACAATTAGATCCAAATGTATTGGCAAATTACAGACCCATTTCAAATCTTCCATTTATGTCAAAAATACTAGAAAAATTGGTGTCGGTCCAATTGTGCTCCTTCTTGCAAAAAAATCTTTCAGACTACAATCTGCATTTAGAAGGATGTACTGTTACTCCATCCTTGACAGTTAAAGACCTGGGTGTTATATTAGACAGCAACTTGTCCTTCGAAAATCATATTTCATATGTTACAAAAACAGCCTTCTTCCACCTCAGAAACATTGCTAAGATACGGAATATGTTATCTATTTCTGATGCAGAAAAGTTAGTTCATGCTTTCATGACTTCTCGACTATATTACTGTAATGCATTATTAGCTGGTTGTACTGCACCCGTCCCGAGGTGACTAGAGAGAACATCAGCTTCAGTTTGGATCCAGCCTCTTAAGAAGACCTCAGATGACCAACACCTATGAAGAAACGGCGCCAACTCCTGCGAGGACTTCAGAAGACACAATCATCTGGATCAACATGCTCATTCCCAAATTTCTATATATCCTAATTATTGTTAATATGTAATTCATTTTTCCAGGAGCTCATTGCTTCTACCTTCAGTTAAACTGCTAACAGTGATTGTAAATTAATTGCCTAAATTATTACATTATTTGCTAACTGCATTCTTTAAATTGTAATGTTGACATGCATTCTCTGTAAAGCTGCTTTGAAACGATATGTATCGTGAAAAGCGCTATACAAATAAATGTGAATTGAATTTAATTGAATCTAGCTTCAGCTTCTCCCACTCTCTCAGAAGAACTTTGGCTGGCAAGTTGACTGAACGCCACTGCTGAGGAGGCCTAGATCCTGCTTGTAAGTGTTCACTTATTACTCTAATGTCCTTGTCATCCTTTTGTGCTTGTCTGATTTCTTCTTTTGACAGGGTTTGAGGAGTCCCTCATTTTCCTCCACACTTGCCAGTATACTCTGACACGCTACTGCAAGAGTCACATCTGGATTCCCTTGGAACTCCACTGCTTAAATCACAGCTTCCACACTGTCAGGTGAAAACTGCTCAGTACATTCTCTAATTGTCATTTCCAGGTCCGCCGGCATCCTGGAGAGCAAGTCAGCATCTATGTTTTCTTTACCTGGACGGTAACGGATGGTTAAGTGAAAGTCTGCAAGCTCTGACACCCACCTACACCCGGTGGCCTTCAACTTCGCAGAGGTCAGGGCATAGGTCAATGGATTATTGTCACTGAAAACTGTAAAGGTTGGTGCACAGTACAGGTAGTCTCTGAATTTTTCAGTGATGGCCCATTTCAGAGCTAAGAATTCCAGCTTCCCGCTGTGCAGATGGTAATTTTTCTCAGCTGCCGTCAAAGTCAGAGAACCATAGGCAATTATTCTCAGCTTGCCACTCTGCTGCTGGTATAAAACAGCTCCCAACCCTTGGTTGTACGCATCTGTGTGAAGGGTAAATGGTTGAGAGGAGTCCGGGAATCCCAGGATCGGAGGCTGAATCAAGCAGTTAATCAACTTTTCTAGTATCTCCTGATGTTTTTCTATCCACTCAATTGATTTACTTGATGGCACCACATGATTTTGTTTGTTGTTTCTTACATTGTGTTTCCCCTTCAGGCCGAAAGGAATCTTATATCACATAAAGTGCAAAACATTTTCGAGATCAACTCTTCATCAGTGCCATCATATAGGCCTCTGTTGAAGTAATAAACAAACAGTTGGAGAGCTTTTGCCTTATTCACTGTGTGCAGAAAACTTTCTGTTGGATTTACGCACACAGTAGCTAAGTTTTGTGACATTGGACTGTGCATGTACATTTGGCACTACACCTTTTCTTTCACCATTATTACATTTTAAAAAAATGAAAATATGAAAAACTTAATTGATTTGGATGTTGATAACTGTGGAAAAGTGTCATCACCATTACAAGTAATGCGATTTACATAGTCAGATTACTTGTTTTCAAGTAACTAGTAAAGTAACACATTACTTTTAAAAGTAGGCTACTTTTGTAAATAAATGTATGTTTAATAATGTTACTTTTTCAAATAAGTAATGCCAGTTACTTTGTTTTTCCATTTATTGACACCGTGAGTAAGTGCAGTAAAGGTGTCTGGTAAACATGATGGTTATTGTAGTTCTAGACTAATATGAGCATTTACTCATCTGACTTGCACAAAAACAGATTCAGTATTCCTCAAAATGAGTAAAAACAATAAACTGCAAACTCAGAATATTATACAAACCTGCTAAAATTAAATATGTTAAATAATACAAATATACTTTATGTATTTAATCTCACTTTATTACCCAATGTCTTTGCTGCTGACTTTGTATGATCCAATTCAACCATACTAATAAGCAAAAATGACTTCATATTTCAAATCTCATATTTGTGTTTTTGCTAAGAATGAACTTCTGTACAGGCGTGAATTTGCATTTCCTTCAGCCTGAGGCTTACATATTTTTTAGTTTTTTTTCCCAGCCGAGATGAGAAAAAGTAATGCAAAATGAATCCAAGTGAATCCAGATAAAAACGTTTTGACACACAATGGGTGCAGGAAGAACAGGTGAGTAATAAATAATTGAAATAGTTTGTGGGTGATGATGTGATGATAATGAAAGTCCTTTTTCTTACAGATGGCTGATGGAAAGCTGACAGAGCTGGCAGATGAAGCACACACCTCAGTTGACTGGCTTTGGACCAATGAGCAGGTATAGTGATAGGCGATTTTGAAACACCAGTCTCCTGGTCATCATTGAATCTGGTGTGAAGATCAAGTTCAGTGTTCCTGTCTTGATATATCCTCTGTCTGGCTCCTCGCCTCTCTGCCTTCATCAAACCTGGTGTGAAGATCAAGTCAAGTATTACTGTCTTGATATATACTCGTTCTGGTGTACTTCATCTGAAATACTCACCTGTTACTGCTCTGGTTGTCTCAATAAACATCATAACCTGTACCTGTGCCTCCGACCTCCTGTATGCCGTAACAGTTATTGGCCTATTTAGCTGAACCATCCATGGAACAAACAAAACAAGCCCTGAAATTTATACAAATACTTGATATTTAATCTTATTAGATGAGTGCATTTGATAGATTTTACTTTCAATAAAACATTTGTAATGGATTTGTAAAAGGTGTTTTTATGCATGTTTGGCCTTTTTGTTGCATTTACACTGTTCTGACCAGCAGGGGTCACCAGCGTGACGTTTCGAACACTTCGATCTTCGAAACGGCTTCATTTCTCCCATCTCTAATGCTGCCTTCTAGCCTGACTTCGTCATACTCATATTCTAGGCAGAATGTGAGTCTGATACTGCTCCATTGCACTTGAATTATGGGGCGTGTCTTAACCGAACCAGTAAAAAAAAAAAACTCTGCACTCAATTGGATAGACCTACAACCAATCAGAGCAACGCAGTAAGTGACGTATGTTGAGCGACGCATAGTTGTCAACAGAGTTCAACTGCACGCACACACGCGGGAACTGGAAGAAGTAGGAAAGTAATGAGTGTAAACGATCTTTGTTCGTCTTTTAAAATTAATGCGCTGTCGATTTCTTTTATTACAGACGTGATAGCGGAATCTAAACATCTTACTTCTCCAGCTGCAGTCATCGTTGGTGAAAACCAATTCAACCCAAGCGCTCTTTGATGACGTGGGTGGTTACGTAACCGCAGATAGCCTGTCCATCATCGATTAAAGCCCGCCCTGGCAATTTGATTGGCTCGGCCTTCTGGGAGCCGAGCATAATTACTCCACAATGGATCGAGTCCAGACCGAACTTCCCGTCCAAAAAATGTTGTGGGCGGGGTTCGGGCTGGCACCCAGGCTAGCTGCCTTCATGTAGTGATGTCCAAATGAAGTAATGAACGAGTATTGAACCACTTCATCAATTGGTTTGAAAATGGGTTCATTCATTTAAAGCTTCGTTTCAGTGACATCTAGTGGCGAAATTGTAGATAGCAAAATAATGTCTGTATGAGTGTAACTAGGGTTTGTGTGAATGATGTAAATAAACTTTGATTGATTGGTTGTTCTACAACAAACCCACATCTTGTGCATCATTTTGGGTGTCTATATAGTCATATTACGTGCCAAAAAAGCTGTTGAAGCGTGCACTCAGCAAAGTCTTGTGTCACGAAGCCTCTCGCGATGCGGAGCAGCATCGACTGGTCTGAACCAGTCACGTGATTCACTCAGAGAACCGAAGCAGTTGCTGCTTCGGACGTCATCGGTCACGTGTGATTTTTCGCACCAAAGCAAGCTTCGAAGCAGTAGTTCAAGAAAAATGCTGCTTCAAGTTCGAAGCTTGTGTCGGAGCATCGGTGTCAGACTGCCATCACTTCACGTGCTCCTGGAAATATCGTAAATAGCCTACGCGTTTCCATGGTAAAAAATTGCACATGAACACCCTCTCGTCGAAACTTGAATGCGATAAGCTCGACTTATGACTCACGACTTAAGAAGTGGAAAATATATTATTTCCTATAGCACGTGAAGGCAACATTAGTAGACTATTGCAGGTGAATACAGACTTGGAATCAGACTTGGAAACATGAGGTAATAAACCCAAGGATATACTTCTTGGAATCGTCATATGGAACCTGAAATCGCGTAGAGATCACTGAGTTGGGTCCGTGTCCTTATTTAAGGCCAGACAAACACTGAACTGAGGTGTGTGCTGTGCTCAGTATTGGCAGACGCTGTTCATGTGAGCAGCACGACACATGCGTGTGATGGTGATGCAGGAGCCAGCCAATAATGACTCGGCGTTCTGACATAGAACCTGGAAGCGCTGAATATAAACAGCGAGAATGACACAGAAGAGAGGATATTGTTAAATAAATTTGTTATTTTTGTTTTGTTTTTGCGCACAAAAATGTCACTTCATAATATTAAGGTTGAACCACTGCAGTCACGTCGACTATTTTAATGATGTCTTTAATACCTTTCTGGACCTTGAAAGTGGTGGTTAAATTGCTGTTTATTGAGGAGTCAGAGAACTCTCAGATTTCATCAAAAATATCTTAATTTGTGTTCCGAATATGAATGAAGGTGTGGAACGACATGAGGGTGAGTAATTAATGACAGCATTTTCATTTTTGGATGAACTAACCCTTTAAGAATTTTCTTAAGTTCTTTCTTAAGAAGATTTTTGTGAATCCGGCCCCAAAGCCTGTTATTTTCTTCTTAACCCTTTGATGCACAACATGGGTCAAAAATGACCCGGCTGAGTTTTTATTTTCTATATCTTTGCTTGAAATTAATTTCATCATTCAGTATTCAAGGTATTGCTCAATTGACTTGTTTTTGATCATCACAAATCCTCATTTTCATTTTTTCTTTCTTACTTTTTTAATAAAAATCATTTTTGTATCACTACCCTTCTAATGCACAACATGGGTCAAAAATGACACGTATTCATTTCCTATGTAATTTCAATCACGGTTGAGTGTGTCTTTGCTGAATCTTTAAAAGAAATGTATTTTATCATTCATTTATTCCAGGTATTTCTTAAATATCTTGTTTTTGATTGTCAAAAATCATTGTTCGTTTTTTCTTTTTTACTTTATAAACAAACACAGTTTTTGTATGTCTACATCAATTTTACACACATGGGTCAAAAATGACCCGTATTCATTTCCTGTGTTATTTCAATCATGGTTGAGTGTTTCTTTGCTGAATCTTTAAAAGAAATGTATTTTGTCATTTATTTATTCCAGGTAGTCATTAAATATCTTGTTTTTGATTTTCTACAAATAATTTTTTTTTTTTTTCTTTCTTACTTTATAAACAAACGCAGTTTCTACATCAATTTTACACACATGGGTCAAAAATGACCCATATAGAAATCTTTAATATTTGCTAATTTTTGCAAGTAGGAATATATTTACTGCAGACAACTGTTCATCCGCCACACATTTCACATCTTAACAAGGCTACTTTTGTATATTTGATGGATGTAAGTCTTATTATATTTAATATATTAGGATATATATATTTTTGTCATAAATCAATGCAATTGGTCACCCTTTAAGTCTGTCAGTGTTCCTGAAAAGTAACAGTTTTGGACATATACAACATGGGTCTAAAGTGACCTGAATGAGTTATTTTCTATATTGCATATATTACAATAAATTAATTTAATCATTCATTATTCCAGGTATTACTCAGTAAACAAATCCTTATTTTAATTTTTCCTTTCTTTTTGAATGAAATTTTTTTTGTGTCATTACCTTTCTAAAGGCCAAAGTATTCACTTTTTAAGTGTACGTGAGGGTCAGCATACAGATTTTTGTAACTTTTTATAATTTCCGCCGGATTTCTGTAACTGTATGTGCAACCTGCAACCCACTAACACTCCAGATAAAGAAAATCAAAAGCACAAGAATATTTTCAAATACACATCAAACCGTTGATCGATACACTTATTATATATTTTCACTGTTGGACAGAAACCTTGTTCAAAACTATTACTTTTCAGGAACACTGATAGATGTAAAAGGTGTCCAGTAGCATTGGTTTTTGACAAAAAAATAAAAATTATTAAATATAATATATAGCCTATTATATGAAATATAATATGACTTTCATCCATCAAATATACAAAAGCAGCCATATTGATACGTAAAATGTGTGGCAGTCTGCAGTAAATATGTTCCTACTTGCGAAAATTCGCAAAGGTTTCTACAAAGTTTTGACCCATGTGTGTAAAATTGATGTAGAAATACAAAAGCTGTGTTTGTTTATAAAAAAAGAAAGAAAAAATAAACACAATGATTTGTGAAAATCAAAATTAAGATATTTAAGAAATACCTGGAATAAATAAATGACAGAATACATTTCTTTCAAAGATTCAGCGAAGAAACACTCAGTCATGATTGAAATAACATAGGAAATGAATACGGGTCATTTTTGACCCATGTGTGTAAAATTGATGTAGACATACAAAAACTGTGTTTGTTTATAAAGTAAAAAAGAAAAAATGAACATAATGATTTTTGACAATCAAAAACAAGATATTTAAGGAATACCTGGAATAAACGAAAGATAAAATACATTTCTTTTAAAGATTCAGCAAAGAAACACTCAGCCATGATTGAAATTACATAGGAAATGAATACGGGTCATTTTTGACTCATGTTGTGCATTAGAAGGGGTTTTCATAGCTTGTGCATTAAAGGGTTAAGAAAAAAATTAAGATGTTCTTAAGAAAATATTTAAGAATTTCTTAAAAATTGCACTTAGGAACATTCTTACGAATTTCTTAGAATTTATCTTAAGAATTTTTTCTTTCTTAAGAAGATTTTCGTGAATCACCTTGGCCTCAGCTTGGCCACCCCGCNGGTGTGACTAAAACTTTTCATCGAATTTCCAACTATTTCTTTTGGCCGGGTCTGAAGTCATCTGTGTCCAAATTTGTGCGTTCCTGTCCCACATGTCATATGAAATATAATATGACTTTCATCCATCAAATATACAAAAGCAGCCATATTGATACGTAAAATGTGTGGCAGTCTGCAGTAAATATGTTCCTACTTGCGAAAATTCGCAAAGGTTTCTACAAAGTTTTGACCCATGTGTGTAAAATTGATGTAGAAATACAAAAGCTGTGTTTGTTTATAAAAAAAGAAAGAAAAAATAAACACAATGATTTGTGAAAATCAAAATTAAGATATTTAAGAAATACCTGGAATAAATGACAAAATACATTTCTTTCAAAGATTCAGCAAAGAAACACTCAGTCATGATTGAAATAACACAGGAAATGAATACGGGTCATTTTTGACCCATGTGTGTAAAATTGATGTAGACATACAAAAACTGTGTTTGTTTATAAAGTAAAAAAGAAAAAATGAACATAATGATTTTTGACAATCAAAAACAAGATATTTAAGGAATACCTGGAATAAACGAATGATAAAATACATTTCTTTTAAAGATTCAGCAAAGAAACACTCAGCCATGATTGAAATTACATAGGAAATGAATACGGGTCATTTTTGACTCATGTTGTGCATTAGAAGGGGTTTTCATAGCTTGTGCATTAAAGGGTTAAGAAAAAAATTAAGATGTTCTTAAGAAAATATTTAAGAATTTCTTAAAAATTGCACTTAGGAACATTCTTACGAATTTCTTAGAATTTATCTTAAGAATTTTTTCTTTCTTAAGAAGATTTTCGTGAATCACCTTGGCCTCAGCTTGGCCACCCCGCTCACAACTGCTGTTTCTGTCTACTTTTTTTGTTGACAAGAATTGCGTTTATTTAAACACAGAACCATCTCTTTAAGACCACAAAAACGTCAGTGTTTCTCAACTGGTGGGTTGCAAGACCGCGCTCTTTTCAATCACACGCAAATATGGACTCACTATAAATAAAGCGCAAAAGAAACTACGAGCATGCAATCGTCATAGTTCTGTTGTCTATCAAGTCATGAAATAACCAAAAAGGCGATTAAAGCTGCGTTAAAACTGCGCATGCATGTATGTAGGCCTATTTGCTATATATACATGAGTCACATGTCTCTGGACTAAAATATTCTATACGAGATCACAATATAAGGCACAAGCTGATATGTAATTTTTTTATGCAATTTAAGTGAATCCCCGGTCCCATGACAAATAAAATCAAAAATTTTAAATGAAAAGATTTAAATTTTTCTCCATTCTTTTTAATACAATTATGTCATTTGCAGTGCTTAATGGGATTGTAGTTCTTTCCCTCACTAAAGCCGTTAAGTACTCAGTCTTCTCTTTTTGTCTGATTTTCAAGTACATTTTTGAAAAGTTTGTAATGTTATGATTCATCTCATATCTGGTTGGTTTGCTTCATGGTGTCACAACTGAAGAAGGCAGACACGAGGATGGAATCAACAAGACTTTTAATGAAGATACTTCAGAGGATAACAACTCAGGAACGTAAGGCAACGTAAAGAATCCACACAGGTAACTTAACTTGATAATCAGTCTTTGTGTCTATCTTGCAGGTCTCCAGGACAGATGAGGATTTCATTAATTGTCCCTAATATTTCCATACTTTGTTTAAAAACAAAATGTGTGTAATATCCAAGGATGTCCAGTATATTTTGGAACTGATGCGAGGAAATGATAACACTTCTTTAAAGTGTCGATGCCAATATTTGATCCAGGGTTCTAGGTTTTGCTATAGCCCCACTAAACCTTGTTGATAGATGTAACTAGTAACCACACAAACTTAAAAATTTTTTTTTTTTTACATATTCTGTTTTTGAATTAATAATAAATAATTATTTATTATTTACATATTTTGTAGAATGCTGTTATTTGTCAACTATTGTTTTTCTCTCTCTTTCTTTGGCTAAAGATGAAATGAAAATATTCTAAAATTTTGTCATATTATTGAAAATATTTCTTGAAATTACAATGCAGTAATTCAGTGGTTGGACTTCCTCTCATGTGATGACATCAGCTCGGTTAAAACTATTTTTGTGGTCATTAAGCATTGTGAAACCAAAAGAAAAATAGAACTAGAATTTCTTAATATTTGGTCGCACTGATGATGAAACTGCAAAATGTCAACCATTTTTACATGTTCAGTGTAGGGAAGTGGAGAAGAATTGTATTGATTATATGTATATTTATAGATATTTGCAATATATGTATAGATTATTAATTATATTGGCAATATAACAATGGAAATTAGTATACCTGTTAAGCAATTACCACATCTTAATGCCTTGTTAAAGGGATAGTTCACAAAAAATGAAAATTCTCTTCCAAACCTGAATGAGTTTCTCATCTGTTGAACACAAAAGAAGATGTTTTGAAGAACGCTGGTAACCAAACAGTTGACCGTAGCCATTGACTGCCACAGTATGGAGGAAAAATAATAAATACTATGTTAAATACCATACTATATAAATATCAGTTGACGGCAGTCAATGGTTACAGCATTGTTCAGAATATCTTCTTTTGTGTCCAACAGATGAAAGAAACGGTCAGTTCACCCAAAAATGAAAATTCTGTCATTAATTACTCACCCTCATGTCATTCCAAACCCCTAAGACCTTCATTCATCTTCGGAACACAAATTAAGATATTTTTGATGAAATCCAAGGGTATCTGATCCACACATAGGTACACTCTAAAAAATGCTTTGTTGTTTTAACCCAGCGGCTGGGTTAAATGTTTGCCCAACCTGCTGGGTAGTTTTATTTAACCCAAATATTGTTTAAAAATTACTGTATTTCTTGCTTAAAATGAACCCAAAATATGTTGGAAATTAACATTTATTAATATGTTTAATAAACAAACATTTATTAATACTTTTTTGAATAATATTTAAACAATAAACATTTATTAAATTGCTTATTAATAAATGCTCATCTTTTTGATTATTATTGTTGCCTCTAGTAATTATGAGTCTGATTTTTAATTTCCAACCTATTTTGGGTTCATTTTAAGCCAGACATATAGTAATTTGTAAACAATTGTTGGGTTAAATAAAACTACCCAGCAGGTTGGGCAAACATTTAACCCAACTGCTGGGTCAAAACAACCCAATCGCTGGGTTTGTCCATTTTCAACCCAACTTGGGTTGTGATTAACCCAGCATTTTTTAGAGTGTAGCAACAACATTGCACCCTTTGCAACCTTAATGTTATGAAGCGACGAGAATACTTTATGTGCGCAAAAATAAAACAAAAATACTTTATTCAACCATTTGAACCTTTGTCATACGTAGTGAACTCAGTGCAGGCTTCCTTGTTTACATCCGAATGCAGTCTTATTATTGGCCGGATCCTGTGTCAGCATCTCATGCATGCATCGTGCTGCTCACGTGTTCAGCTTCGGCCAATACTGAGTTGGCATTCGGAAGTAAACAAGGAAGCCTGCACTGAGTTCACTACGTATGACAACAGTTCAAATTGTTGAATAAGGTCATTATTTTTGTTTTGTTTTTGCGCACAAAAAGTATTCTCATCGCTTCATAACATTAAGGTTGAACCACGTTTTTAACTACCTTTCTGGACGTTAAAAGGTGCAATGACGTTGCTGCCTATGTGTGGATCAGATACCCTCAGGTTTAATCAAAAATATATTCATTTGTGTTCCGGAGATGAACGAATGTCTTATGGGTTTGGAACGACACGAGGGTGAGTACTTACTTAATGACAGAAATTTCCTTTTTGGGTGAACTAACCCTTTAAGAGTGTGTAAATGATGACAGAGTTTTCATTTTTGGGGGAACTATCCCTTAAATATAACATCATAATAATAATAATAATACAAAGAAAGGATAACCTGAGCAATCCCTTTTCTTTTCTTATTTGTTGTCCCCATTATTAAGTTAATGTTTGACTCTCGTTTGGCAGCAGTAACCTCCACCAAACTTCACAACAGTCAGGAGGAACTTTACCCTTGTCACTCAGATTCTGTGTTTGTTATTGTGACTTTGTTTATATTCCCTCCAATTTATATTGCAGTATTAACAAATGATATCTTACTGGACAAATCATGACTCGTACAAAGTTTTAATGAAATGCATGGCCACCTTTAATAAAACGGCAAAAAACAAAACAAAAGTTCACAAAAACAACATTACTTCATAAATAAATAATCTTTAAATACAATAAATAACTTAATAATAAATAATCATTCCTTTGAGTAACAGTAAGCTAAATGACTGCTGGCCGGTAACAACTTGCTATTTTGCCAAAATGTAGTTGAAAACTCGATTTATTGTTATTGCTCGACGGTTGAAACCCTTTAGGACTTTGCACAGCTGCAGTCGCTCTTTAAAAGATTTTTGGTAATCCATGGACTCCTGAAAAAAAAATACATAATCATACTTACTTACACATCAAACTCAAAGAGGTTAAAAGATTGTATTGAAAACAACATCAAGAAATATAACCTATTTTACCTCGGCTGGAGAGTTGTCCATCACAGAGACAGAGAAACAGT